>OX419187.1:18111942-18580647 GCA_948465475.1 Thalpophila matura
ATAGATAATTGGAAATCTTGGAATAAGTTCCTAATCCTATAAACCTACCTAAATAAAATTGAAAAAGCCATTTTGGAGATTTTGCAAGAGTAACGTGCAGCAATTGATTTTTATATAAATATACTCGTAAGATAGACAAGATAAAATAATAAATGTAACTTCTTAATTATTTCATAGATAGGTATATTTTGTATACAACTATTTTTAACCCCCGCGACATTATAGCCCCATTTCAACGAGCAAACCTCGTGCCATCCATAAAGGACATTGGCAGTTTTGGGCTTGATATGGTACAGTAATAAAAGCTTAACCAAAAATAACAATATATTTTAATTGTTCTTTGCCTAATTTATCTTAGAGATTAAGAATTGAAATCAAAAATCGAAATAAATAAGAAATAAAATGATTATGCCGTTGACATTTTGAAAAAACCAATAAAACAATAACGGGTGCATGCTGGCTGGCGCGTGCCTCCACAGAATATCATGTCGACAGCAACGAAAACCTTTGAATTGAGAACTCATTAGTCGCGCTGTACTTCATTGGATTATTCACACCATACTTAACCTCACTGTCACAAATACGATAATTTCTCTTTAATCCAATTACGTACAAAAACAAATAAAAAATGTATTTAAATACTCTTGAAATACTCGATCACACCAAACTAATTTCATATCTGTACCGACATACACAATCTGAAGCCCAGCGTTCTATGAGCGTCTGCCGTGTCCTTTCCATAATAATTAAAATATAAACACTGTATATATTTTAATTATTATGGAAATTATACAGGTATACTCAATCGAATTTGATGGCTCAACGTTTTGTGTTATTATGTTTGACTTTTTAAATGTTCGCTTTTCAATTATGCGTTGGGGGTTTTTTGAATTTTATACTCAACTGAAGGTTATTTTCGTAGATTTTCGAGACAAAAATGTTATATACTTATGAGAGATTTATGTAGATAGCAGGGCTTACTGTGAGAAGAAAGAAAGAGGAACTTTTCATTATTATCGTATATTTCATTACCATTATAAACAAAATAAGTGGCAATATCGAATCAATACAGTCAGCGTTAATACCTAGGTACTGTGACTTAGTAAACATTGTGCATTAAGTTTATCAACTGATAACATGCGCACGACAGCTCGATTTTAATAGAGGAATTATCTGAACAATGTAACTTTACAGACCATTAAAACTCACAGTAAAACAGCAAAATATAGTCAAGGCCCAGAGTTTATTCTACAGTGGTCGCGCGCCCTAGCGGAACCTGAGTGGTCGCGCGGCGACAAACAGGTTTAAGACCACACGACAGACTTTTACGTCGTCCTACACCTGTCATCTTCTTCTGCACCAATAGCAGCTTGTATAGCCTGTAGTATACCTACACAAGCACCTCGACGGTTCACGCAAAGGTCACTTATATCCACGATCAACAATGCAATATTATTATTCTAATGCGCAACATAGTAACGATTGATAAAATTTCCTCTTGCGTCGCTACGATCAGCTGTGGTTCACTTCGTCTGAGCACATGGCTCAAGACGCCGCGTGTTTTGAGAAGTAAGAGTAAAATATAAATAGTTTGTCATGGAGGAAGACAGGAGGGACAGTAATGCCGAGGGTCCGCAGGTCAGTGCGCCCGGCAGCAGGAAAGGAAGCCAGATTGACAACCGTAAGGGCAGCGTTTTCGAGAAGCCCATAGACCTCGACGATGTCCTGGTCAACGAGCTGGGCCAGTTCGGCCGCTACCAGATGTTGAACTTACTACTCGTCTCCATTCCTCTCACCATGACAGCGTTCATGGCCGAGTTCACCTTCTCCGCCGCCGCCATCCCGCACAGGTATGTTTTATGACCACTCATAGTATATAGAGTCTATAATATTTATATTTATCGCTTGTTTTAATCAAGTATCACATCGTGACGACCAGTTAGGATATAGTATTTTCCTAAATTATGGTCTCCGCAGTTAGACATTGTTTGAAACAGTATGCATGTGGGCACCATTTCTCGTAGGAGACAAGCAAGTGCGATAAACTTTGTGCTACGACGACTCTAGGTCACAAGCTTCTTCTCTCTCCCCAGGTGTCAGGTTCACGAATGTGGAGAAAGCAGCAAGAGCGACGAATTCTTACAAGATTGGCTAACCAACGCAATACCGGCGGCAGACAACGCGAACGGCTTTGTTAGCTGTTCCCGGTACGAGCCCATCGGCGGCAACGGCTCCCTTCTGGAGTGCCCGGCCTCACTGTTCGGTACCAATGAAGTGGAATGTGAGGGCTTCGTTTACGCTAGGAACAACTCCTGCGTGTATGATGTTAGTATTATAAATCTTTTTTGGCATGAAAATATGCAAATAGTAAATTATAATAGGTACCTAGTTACAATAAGGAAGGAACATTTTGGAGCTCACGTTTATGTTTTAACAACAGATACATCCTTAACAATTACAAATCTAAAATCTTGTCATTCTGGAATCTCTATAAGTAGGTGACCAAGTAGTAAAAGATTGTGAAAATGTTTGATCGGGGAACAAAACATGTTTTATTTTCAGTTCGACCTGGGCTGTCAGGACTGGCTTCGTGCTTTGGCTGGTACTCTTTGCAGCGTGGGTACATTACTGGCGTTGCCAATAACCGGCTATGTCTCTGACACATTTGGGAGACGTATTGCGCTTGTCATCGGCATCACTAATGTGGCTGTCTTTGGCATTATTAAGGCTTTCTCCGTCAACTACCCCATGTACCTGACCCTGCAGTTGCTGCACACTGCATTTGGTGGCGGAACCTTCAGTTCTTCTTACATCTTAGGTAAAAATCGGATATATTTTATCAAAAATCATGGTGACAATTCTCGAAAGTTTTATAATGAAATGCCACCCTTAAAGAGGTCGACAAATTTTGTATGAAGAAAATCATGACATTGTGTTGTTTTCCAACTTCCACGCGGACGCAGTTACGAGCACTCTCATAAGAGACACGTATTGAGACACTGTAGCTCAGTGTCTCTGTCAATGTCATGTATTTGCACTTTTTCAATTAAATTTTGATTAAGTATGAGTGACTATACCCGTTGTACAACTTATTACTCGACTACGACTCTTTCTCATAAAATCCGTGGTTGATAATATAATCATGTGACCAACTTGTCTTTATTCTAGCTACTGAGTTCGTGGGCCCGAAGTACCGTGTTTTGACCGGTGCCACATGCTCTTCCATGTTTGCGCTCGGTCAGGTGATACTCGGAAGTGTGGCCTGGCTCATCGGGCCCTGGAGATACATGGTCTTAGCTCTGCACATCCCGTGCTTGCTCATTATCTCCTACCACTGGATCCTGTCGGAGAGCGTGAGGTGGCTACTATCCAAAAAGAAGTACGACAGAGCAAAGGAAGTGCTGGAACGAGTGGCGCAGCGTAATGGGACACAAATCAGCGAGACGTCAATGAATGCTCTAATGAACCCACCACAACCAGTGAAGGTCAGTTCAATATTTTTATGTTATTATGGGATTGATGAAGGGGGTCCTCAACATTTTTTTAATAGTGACTACATTTTCTTTTTCTCCTTCATTTTCTTCCTTTTTCCCAGGTGTGCGTGGAGATATCAAGTTAAAATGAATATCAAATACTAAGGTCTACGGTCCCTACAGCTGTGAAAAACGCTCAAGTCGCGAGTTTTACTCCCACTTGTCCGATTTTCTTAAATTTTGCACACAATTTGTATATAAAAGCTTTTGGGCTTATAGCTAAGTCTTACAAATATTATTTCATCAGGTGGTAGACGATGGCGATCCGCCGGGTCTCTTCACCACCATCTTCCGTTCAAGCGTGTTGCTGCGCCGCGTCTGCACCACTCCTATTTGGTGGATCACCACCACCTTCGTCTACTATGGGTTGTCCATCAACGCAACCAGTCTGTCTGATACCATGCACTTGAACTTCATCTTGACCTGCGCCATCGAGATCCCTGGCTTCTACACGGCTGTCCTCATCCTCGACAGGATAGGTAGAAAGCCCACACTTGCTGGAGGATTCCTATTCAGTGCTGTTTGTAACTTCGCGTTCGCTTTTATACCCAACGGTAAATCTTGGATTTTATATGTTTCATTTTCGATTTAATTGAATGGGTTATTGACAGCCACGCTGGTCTAGTGATTCAAGCGTAGTCACGCTTCGCAGCAGTCACAGTAGCAGTCACAGGTTCGATCCCTGGACCGAGCAAAGTGTTCTTGGGTTTTTTTTGGGAAATTCTCAGTAGCAGCTTCAAGTCTGGATTAAAGTCCAGTTAATGGTAATATGCTTACCCCTTATTAGGGCCATTAACCGTATTAATATAAATCAAAATAATTATTTGTGGCAGATTTGTCTACGCTGCGTCTGGTCGTCTACTTGATGGGCAAGTTCAGTATTTCCATGGTGTTCACATCGCTGTACCTGTTCACGTCCGAGCTGTACCCGACCCAGTACCGACACAGTCTGCTCGGCTTCTCTTCCATGATCGGTCGTATCGGTTCCATGCTCGCGCACCTCACACCAGTGCTGGTAAGTATACTTGTTCACGTCCGAGCTGTACCAGACCCACTACCGTTCGTAGTTTATCTTTTTTATTTTTAACTAACACTTTGCCTGCGAATTCATCCGCGTCACCGCTTGACTGTATATCATGCGGTGACGTGCATGAATTCGCGTAGCGCTATCTAGCGTCCTAAAGCAATTGTGACCCTCGAAAGTAATAGTTCTTTCCTTCGTGAACAATACTTTTTTCTGAATGAAAGGTAGCCTATGTCCTTTTTTATACCCTTTACAATATATTATATGCAAAATTTCATGATGATAGTTTAGTGGTTTAAGCGTGAAAAGGTAACAAACAAACAAACTTACTTTCGCATTTATAATATTAGTTAGGATAAACAATCTTAATAGTTAGTGTGTTAGCTGGTGCTAATAACAGTGTCCAAGAATTGACTCTTCAGTAACTCCAATTTTCACTAAAAGTCGTAAAGTTGTTATGCCTACTTTTTGGTGTCTTTTGGGATGATGATATAATATAGGTTCGGGCCAGATGTTCTATCGAGAGATCGGCTGACATATTCATGATCGACTTGATTTTCAAATGAGCTTTGTATAATTTACGGTATCAAATGTAATGTAAAGATCACAGAAAACGCTAATAGCATACTCTGAACAGGCCTCTAAAATACGTAAACCACACTCTTTTCAACAGATGAACTACTGGGCCGGCATCCCGTCAGTAATGTTCGGCACAATGGCCATCATCTCCGGTATCCTGGTCCTCACTCAGCCTGAAACCCTCGGCACTAAGATGCCTGACACCCTCGCGGAGGCTGAGGACATCGGCACGCCAGAATCAAAAGTACAAAGAAACTGAATGTAAATAAATATTTAAAACCATTGTAAATAGTAGGTTTATGAATAACTTCGAATTTTGGAAATTTTGAGTTCGTACGAGGGGAAAACACTTTTTTGAGCCCTGAATATGAAATGGACTTGGTAATCTCAAAATGCATCTACAAGATGAAATGATAATGGAAGTGGCCAAAGATACGTCACGTTATGAAGACAATAATATTATTACAAAACTAGTGTTCGTTTTACCTTAGAATGAGTTTTATTTTATGGTTTTACCTTTTACCCAATAGTGGTTGGGAAAGAAAAGTTATTTTATGGAGTCAGGCATATTCATGTTGTTAGTCTTACAAATATTTACAACGTAGAACCGGACCTAGGTGTAATTATAATTATTGATACTACATTATTATCAGCTTACAGCAAAAACGTACCAAAATTAACAGATACTTTGGCCACATTTAACGTAAGCAGATTATTTTGTAGCCAAAGTTTGTGTGCTTGAGACCTTTTGAGTTCTTGAGACCGACTTCGTCGACCTCTTCTGGGCCACAGCCCAGAAGAGGTTGACGACGTCGGTTCACATTTCTGCATGAAATATGACAGCTGTTTCGTCGGAAAAGGTACAGAATATTTGCATTGGATAGTTTCAGGGAACATATGTCGTTGATGTAAACCGAAAAGGGCGTTGGCCCCAAAATACTACCTTGGGGTAGTACACCAAAAATAACTTGTAGTTACCATGTATCTATTAAAATCGTATTTAGGCACGCTTTTTTACGGATATCGAGATAGGAACAGAACCACTGCAAAGCCAGGCCTTTCACTCCAAGCAACTCAAGTTTTTATTTAAGTAGTATTGATCTCGAAACAGTATTAAACGCCTTTGTAAGGTCCAGGAAAACGCCTACACATTTTTTACCTGAATCGATTCAGCCTACAACCGAATCGATGAGGCTTGTAGCTGCATTTTCCGTGGACTTATGCATACTAGTTATCGACAAATAAGCTATTCGATATATTCGATAAATCCCACATTGACTACTAAGGCGAAAGATTAGTATCAGCATTACCTATATCAGCAATCTTGAAGTCGTTGGGGATCATTCCAGTAGACAAACTGAGATTATAAATAAATGTTACACGGCTTTCTATAGCACATTTCGTATGCCTAAACACATTGTTGCACATCAGTAGTGGAACTGGGTTTAAGTGTAGGTATCAGTTGGATGACCTCTACTTCAACTGTTGGCGTGAAAAACAGTCACGTGATTTGTTTATAGTAGGTATTACCTTTGCCGGGAAGCAAAGAAATGAAAATCTGATAGTAGTTGAAAAAGCGCTTAACAGGCTAGAACGGTAACCGCACGACGCACGAGCCGAGCGAACACAGTGCGTGGTGCGAGTGCCAAAAACGAATAGCTGATAGCCAATGATGTTGTGTATACTGAAAATCATTGTAAGATTATTTATTTTTTATTAATTGTTTATTTACGAAAAAGGATAATCGATTTTGAAAGTATCTAACTATCGGAGATAAGCTGTATCACCGACGTTTCCTATCGGAGATGACTTCTGTGATTCCGTTTAAGTCTTTCATTGTGGTTTCTGTCAGTTCATAGTAGATACATTTTATCTAAACTTTGGTAATACACTTCTTAGATTTGATAATTGAGTTTATTTTTGGTATAAAAACATCAAAGTTATGACTATTAAAAACTTAAAGTTACTATGGCATATTATTAATATTTATTGCCTTTAACTTATATTATCACAATCAGGTCCCGTGTATTATCTAGGTACCTAAAAATACTCTTATTAACAATAAAATGATAAAATATTAATATTCCTTATTTCATAGATAGGTTTATCATTAAACAATATTGTATACATAATTGAAGTTCTTACTGTCTTAGCAGTAAGATAGAATAAAATTAAGCTGATATGTTACAATCAAAACTCTTATGCGGTCAAAACTACTTTTGACTACAAAAAGCAGTTAAACTAGTTTTCACCTAACGCGTTTTGTTTAGTTTTGACTGAAATATCTCAGCCAAAACTAGTTTTGACTAAAACCTGCTACTCGTGCGCTCATTCCGCTCAGGACCTCCTCTGTGAGCTTCTGGATCCACATAAAAAAAAAACACTAGGGGTAGGACTGTGTTTGACCACATGCAGTCTGGGCGCACTAATTTGGATTATCATCTCTGAATTTCGACCTATTGCTAATTATTATTATTTCCGAACAAAAGTAATTCTGAATGCAGGCTTTTATGAGTTAAAAGTAGTTTTGACCAAAGACGTTAGTAAAAGTTGTTTTGACTGCGTTTTGCAGGCGTCGTTGTGTGTGTATTGTCGTGTATTATTATTAAATAAATTAAATACACGACAATACACACACGACGACGACTGTAACAACCAGTCAAAACAACTTTTGACTAATGTCTTTGGTCAAAACTACTTTTAACTCATAAAAGCCTCCAGTCAAAACATTTTTGTTCGGAAATAATAATACTACCTTAATTTATTATAAACATCAAAAAACTAGAGAAATACAAGCAAATAAGAAGCCTTGGAGTTAAGTACAACAAAGTACAATATCAATATACAATAGTCGCAATATCGAATCAATAGTCAGTGTTAATAATATACAGACCTACTGTTACTTGGATAAACATTGTTCACTAAGTTTTTTAACTGATAACATACGCACGCCATGCCAGCGCGATTTTATTAGAGAAATTAAGATCTATTTAAGTTGACAGACCAATAAAAACATGCAAAGCTGCTTACACTCCAAACTTATATTATAGTCAAGACACAGAGCTTAAGACCGCACGACAGATATCTTTATCTGCACCAATAGGAGCTTGTATAGCCTGCAGCATGCCTACACAAGGCCCTTGGTGGTTCACCCGAGAGTCGCTTCTATTCTCGATAAACAATTTGCAATATAGCTAAATTCTGAACAGCTTATCGTTAGATTAATATTATTATATTACTATTATAATCCTCAACATAAAACTGATAAGATTTCCTCTTGTTTCACTACGATGAGCTGTGGCTCACTTCGTCTGGGCACATGGGTACAAGACGCCGCGTGCTCTTATTGAGGAGTCACAGTAAAACAGAAATAGTTTAATAGTTTGTCATGGAGGAAGACAGGAGGGACAGTAAGGCCAAGGGTCCGCAGGCCAGTGCTCCCGGCAGCAGGAAAGGAAGCCAGTTTGATAACCGTAAAGGCAGCGTGTTCGAGAAGCCCATAGACCTGGACGATGTCCTGGTCAACGAGCTGGGCCAGTTCGGCCGCTACCAGATATTCAACATACTACTCGTCGCCATTCCTATCATTATGTCAGCATTCATGAGCGAGTACATCTTCTCCGCCGCCGCCATCCCGCACAGGTATATTTTATGACCGCATTCATTGTTTATATTATATATTAATATGTATCGCTTATAAAGTATCACATCATGACGACCAGTTAGGAAATTGTAAATTATAGTCTCCGTACACACTGTTTGAAACAGCATGCATGTACGTACCGTCTCTCGTAGGAGACAAGTTTATCGCACTTGCGTGATAAACTTTTGCGCTACAATGACTCAAGATCACAAGTAGTAATCATAGTTTCTTCTCTTTCCCCAGGTGCCAGGTTCACGAATGTGGAGAAAGCAGCAAGAGCGACGAATTCTCACAAAGTTGGCTAACGAATGCAATACCAGCGGCAAACAATACGAACGGTATTGTCAGCTGTTCCCGGTACGAGCCCATCGGCGTCAACGGCTCCCTTCTGGAGTGCCCGGCCTCACTGTTCGGCACCAATGAAGTGGAATGTGAAGGCTTCGTCTACGCTAGGGATAATTCCTGCGTGTATGATGTTAGTATTATAAATATTAATAATAATATGTAAATCTTTATTTGCACGAAAATATATAAATAGTAAATAAATAATATTTACAATAAGAAAGAAACGTCTTGGAGCTCTCGTCCTTGTTTTAACTTCAGATACTTACATACTTAGTTCACCCGCCAAAATCGCAAACCTAAAATCTCGTCATTTTCGAATCTGTCGAAATCGGTGAACAAGTGGTAAAAGATTGGGAAAATGTTTAATCGGGAAACATGAAACATATTTTATTTTCAGTTCGACCTGGGCTGTCAGGACTGGCTTCGTGCTTTGGCTGGTACTCTTAACAGCGTGGGTACATTACTGGTGTTGCCAGTTACCGGCTACGTCTCTGACACATTTGGCAGACGTGTTGCGCTCGTCATCAGCATCACCAACCTGGCTATCTTCGGCATTATTAGGGCCTTCTCCGTCAACTACCCCATGTACCTCACCCTGCAGTTGCTGCAGACCACATTTGGTGCCGGAACCTTCAGTTCTTCTTATATCTTTGGTAAGAATTGGATATAATTAAAAATCATGTGTACAATTCTCGAAAGTTTTAAAACTATGAATTTTAAACTTATTTTGATTTTATCTATAAAACAGTATCGTAACCTATTTACCGACTGACAGATAACGCACAGCCTAAATCGGTGAACCTGGAGGTTTAAATTAGATTTAGATTTTTAGACTTAACAAATTCGGTGTTGTGAAAAACTTAATAAATCGACGTTTCAATATCCAAGGCACAGACGTGGTTGCATGCCACGCTGTTAGGCCATATTATTAGCCAGTAATAAAGTGGCATGTGACCACAGCTTCACCCGGGGTATTATAACACCGATTTATTAAGTTTTTCACAACACCAAATCTCTTAGGTCTAGAGAAAAATTTCAGGCTATCAGACAGAAATATTCTCTTGTTTCATGCTTTTCAGTTCGATTTTTATCGTTGTTGGGTTATAGTTTTAATTTAACTTTTTTAAATACCTATATGTAAGTAGTGATTGTGAATGTGTGATGAACCCCTTGTAGTACAACTTAATACTCACAACCCATATAAAATTTTCTATGGTTAATAAAATCAGGTAACCAACTTGTTTTTATTCTAGCTACCGAGTTCGTGGGCCCGAAGTACCGTGTGTTGACCAGTGCCACATGCTCCTCCATGTTTTCGGTTGGTCAGGTGATACTCGGAAGTGTGGCCTGGCTCATCGAGCCCTGGAGATACATGATCTTAGCTCTGCACATCCCATGCTTCCTTATCATATCCTACTACTGGATCCTGTCGGAGAGCGTGAGGTGGCTACTATCCAAAAAGAAATACGACAGAGCAAAGGAAGTGCTGGAACGAGTGGCGAAGCGTAATGGGACACAAATTAGTGAGAAGACGTTGATTGCGCTAATGAATCCGCCACAGCCAGTGAAGGTCATAATTTTTTGTTGTATCATATAAAAATATTTTGCAATTACACATTTACATTTTGTGCGGAACTCTCAGGGTGCGAGTCATGCTTGCACCTGTCCGATTTTTTAAAATTGTGTACTTTGGTTAAAAGTTTTCGGGCTTTACAATGTTTTTAAAGCACGCAAAGTCTTAATTATAATTTCATCAGGTGGTAGACGATGGCGACCCGCCGAGTCTCTTCACCGCCATCTTCCGTTCAAGCGTGTTGCTGCGCCGCGTCTACACCACTCCCATTTGGTGGATCACCACCACCTTCGTCTACTATGGATTGTCTATCAACGCGACCAGTCTGTCTGAAACCATGCACTTGAACTACATCTTGACCTGTGCCATCGAGATCCCTGGCTTCTACACTGCTGTCCTCATCCTCGACAGGATAGGCAGGAAGCCCACACTTTCTGGAGGATTCCTGTTCAGTGCTGCTTGTAACTTCGCGTTCGCTTTTATACCCGACGGTAAGTCATGTTTTATTATCACTAACTTATGATTTTTAGGGTTCCTTATAAAACTAGGAACCCTAGTAAGTAAGTTCGTCGTAAGTTTCGTCATGTCCGTCTGTCTGTCTGTCTGACCGTCTGTCACACCCTCGTAAAATCTACAGTTCATAACCAATATGTATGAAACTTCACAGGTAGATGTCTTCTGTAATCCGCTATAAAAACCTGTAGCGAAATTATAAAAATAAAATAATTAGGGGAATACATGAAACTGAAGGATGAAGAAAAATATTTTCACGCACCCCTTCATGTATCGTTGGATAGGTCTTTGAAAATAACATAAAGGTTCCTAAATGACTTTTTTATTTAAGTGCATATTTAGCGAACTAGGAGCTCCAAAAGTCGTTTACAATGTGTGTCCCCCCCCCCCCCTGTAATTTTCCAATCGCGTTATCAAAAAATCTAAAAAAATTCAAGCTTATGGAATCTAATAAGCACTCTCGATTAAAATTAGTTTGAACAAGATACCTTAATAACTTTTTGAAATATTCACTATTTTAAGTTTTGACTACATTTTTTTTGTATTTCATTATAATATTAGGAAATACAAACTTATGTTTGCAGTTGGAAGACTGAAATACTTCTTCCTACGGAACCTTAGACTGTGCGTGGTTCGACACGCTCTTGCCCGGTTTTTTAATTTTACCTTTGAGTTTGTTTCGGTGTTTCTTCTCAAAGGTAGTCATATAGGAAACACCGAACTTATCAAGCTTAAAAAAATGTTTTGACGTGTAAAAGTGTTATTTTTAACCTATTTACAAAATAAATATCATTTATCATTTATCATTTATCATTACAATTAGGATGCCATCGTCACACTTAACAATAAACTTAATATAAAAATTCCGTTAAAAGCCTCACTTATCCTATAAGGTACGCCTATCGTATTAAACCTTTATCGTAATCTGCGTCGGTCAATATTGTTAATATTTTACATACCTATTTATCATTTTAGATTAATTGAATCGGTAATTGTCTGCCAAGCCGGTCTAGTGATTCAAACGCGACTGCTAAGCATGGAGTGTTGGGTTCGCTCCCCGGGTCCGGCAAAATATTGTTGGGTCTTCTTTAGGAAAGTCTCAGTAGTCGCTTGAAATCTCGATTTGTGTCCGGTTAGTGGCAATATGCTCACCCCCCATTAGGGTCAGTAACTACAATAGCATAATTCTAAATAATTATTCGTCACAGATTTGGCTACGCTGCGTCTGGTCATCTATCTGTTGGGCAAGTTCGGTATCTCCATGGTGTTCACGTCACTGTACCTGTTCACGTCTGAGCTGTACCCGACACAGTACCGACACGGTCTGCTTGCCTTCTCCTCCATGATTGGTCGTATCGGCTCCATCGTCGCACCCCTTACGCCAGTACTGGTAAGTGTACTTGTTCACGTCAGAACTGAACCAGACCTGCTTTCTTTAGTGTATTAGCTTGTGCTAAGAACAGAGGCCAAGAATTGACCCTTGACGAACACCCATTTTTACTTAAAACTGTCAAGTTGTTATGCTTACTTTTTGCTGACTTTTGAGACGATGACATGACACAGGTTCAGGCTAGATGATCTATCAAGCGTCTGGTTCATACAGGATCTACCTGATGTTCAAATGAGCTTTGTATAATTTCCGTTATCAAATGTAATGGAAAGATCACAGAAAGTGCTAGTAGCATACTCTGAGCGGGCCTCTGAAATATGTACGTGTATATAATTTTGATATTATATTATCGTTTAGGTATTATTTTATCAAATCTTTTTTGAGAATAAAAAGATTGTATTAGGAATGAACTAACGCAAACAACACTCTCTTCAACAGATGGACTACTGGGCCGGCATCCCGTCAGTCATGTTCGGCACAATGGCCGTCATCTCCGGTATCCTGGTCCTCACTCAGCCTGAAACCCTCGGCACCAAGATGCCGGACACCCTCGCGGAGGCTGAGGCCCTCGGCACGCCAGAATCAAAAGTACAAAGAAACTGAATGTAAGCATTATAGTAATTGTAAATAGATTTAGGAATAACTTCGGCTCTTTAAAATATCTACGAGTTACAAAACACTTGTCTCAGCTCTGGATATGAAATGGACTGAGCAGTTTTAAAACGCATCTATAGGCTGAAATGGTAATGGATATAAGCCTACAGCTACGCTATGCCATTGTCGAACACAATATTATTCTATGGTTTTACCCAATAGTGGTTGGGAAATGAAAGATATTTTATGGAATCAGGCTGTAAGTCCTACAAATATTTCCAAAGTAAAACAAGACCTAGTTGTAATTAGAATCGACACAACAATATAACTTTACAGCATAGCACCAAAATTCATATTAAGATAAAGAGAACAAAATGTGTATTTATTTAGGTTATAGTTATAGTATATTAGCATACCTATTAGTATTAGTATATTAGCATAGTTAAGCAATATTTTGTTTTATATAGGTAAGTTGAAGGTTTATTATATAAAAGGCACTTAGTTTTAATATTTTTATCATAGTTCAGTTTTAATTACCTAGTGCTCGAAAATGTGAGTAGGTATCAATGACAAGGTGCATAATTACAAACTAAATCCCAATTTCGGAAATTATCCAATTGCTGTGGGTTGCTATAACGTCTTCGACAGAATGGTGTCTGTCGTTGCGTCATCCACAGCTATTGTATACTTGTCGTCGTTTACCTAGTGTTAGCGCACTGTACCGTGCTTATATCAATTCCAATTACTTACTCTCTGTCGTCATCAAATATCAATACGACTACTACGTTATACCTATACGGTCGGATTTTCATTGAAAAACGAAACCATATGTATTGTACAGTACATTGAGTAGATTTTATGAAGTAGGTGAATGTGTTGGGACTATGTAACGATCAATTTGGGGAATGGAGGAACGAGGTTGAATGTCCCTCCATTGAAAAGGGAGGATCCTCCTACCAGACCGGGAGTTATGGTCTGGCGGGCCACTGCCCCCGGTCTGGTAGGAGGATCCTCCCTTTTCAATGGAGGGACATTCCACCTCGTTCCTCAAAGTGTTCCTCTAAGTTGCCTACAATCAATACGTATACAGTCTTGATTATGTAATTTAATTATGTTGCTCTCTTAGTTAATGTACTCATTTATGATTTTATAATTATGTTATTTATTATTCTATGATTGTATAGTATGTACCTGCATAATCTATACTTATAATAAATCTGTAGAGAGCTCAATTCTGTACATGAAATATATTTTCAAAATAACTATCAGGGGGTGATTAGTGATCGATACTGATGCCAAAAATGCAATCAGTAAAATTTTTGTCTGTTTGTCTGTCTGTCTGTCTGTCTGTCTGTCTGTCTGTATGTTCCTTATAGAAACAAAAACTACTCGACGGATTTTAACGAAACTTGGTACAATTATTCTTCATACTTCTGGGCAGGTTATAGTATACTTTTCATCACGCTACAACCAATAGGAGCAGAGCAGTGAAGGGAAAACGGGAGAAGTTACTCCATTTTTTAAGCTTCCGTCGCGTGTGCAGCCTTAATGGTAAAAGCTACATAGAAATCATGTATGACGGAAATGTTCTACATAAAATTATCTAAAAAATATTCCATAACAGCTTAAGTCTATCTTTTATGGTTGACTCACAATAACACGTGTAACTCCCGATAGCTTAGCAGTTCGGAGCTTTCTGATTGTATTTGTTTACTCTTACGTTTATAATACTCTTACTCATCCCTAATTAAAAAAAGTTAATATTATTACCTATTCAATAAAAAAAGAATCATAGAAATCGGTATAGAAACACCAAACTTATACATGAAATACGCTAATAAGCGCATCGCGCCGTCGCGCGTGAATACTGAATCATGCTATAAGGATTATTTTTGTGTAACGGTTGCCGCGCTCGACGCGGGATCGGTTAGTGGTGATGAATTTGCGATATTGCTGCAATCGCGTGTGTTTATGTCACTCAAAATAGAAAAATAAAAAACTATTCACCCCCTCGGGGGTAAAACAGCTCTTCTGCGGGGGTAATAAGATTGATAATAATTTTCTATACAAATAAATAAAATTGAAGTGTCTGTTTGTACTGTCATGTTGTTGTAGGTACTGTTATGAACCGGAGAGTGATATAATCATACTCCTGGGCAGGTTATAGTATACTTTTCATCACGCTACAATCAATAGGAGCAGAGCAGTGAAGGGAAATGTTGGGAAAACGGGAGAAGTTACTCCATTTTTTAAGCTTCCGTCGCGTGTGCAGCCGTAATGGTTAAAGCTACATAGAAATCATGTATGACAGAAATGTTTTACATAAAATTATCTAAAAAATATCCTACAACAGCATATGTCTATCTTTTATGGTTGACTCACAATAACACGTGTAACTCCCGATAGCTTAGCAGTTCGGAGCTTTCTGATTGTATTACACACAAGGAGTAACACGCTGATGGAGTCGCGGGCACAGCTATTAATAATAATATTCTGCGGTTCCTTATTGCGATATTTTTCAACAGTATTGTGGATTGACATAAATTATATTTCCCTACTAAAATACGAAAGTTAATCTGTCTGTTACATCAAAACCATTGAACCGTGAGGAAGGACATACCTACGCTACTTTTTTACGAAAAACGACTGAAACGCGGACGAAGTCGCGGGCAAAAGCTAGTTATTAATAAGAGCGGGGCGTGCATCTCTGCTGTTGTCATTTGTTTATAAGTTTTTATTAAATTGCTTTGTGCTATTTATTAGTTTCATTTTTGTTACTTAATCATCTGCCTTGTGCATGAGTGCGTTAAGGTACTTTTATCATTTTAATGTTAATAACATTATGTCATAATAATGTTATTATAGTGTGGAGCACGACAAATAAACATTGGGTGTACTTTACTGTCGGCAGAAGCGTTGCGAGTGGATAGATAAGGGTATCGCCACTGTCGTTAATCTGATAATAACATAAGTACCGAGTTTCTAAATAATAAATATTTAAAAACGTCATCAAACTATAAATATTATAGTTGACGACTTTATTTAAAGTAGTATTGAAAAGTAAAGTAACAGAGTGTTACTGAAGCTTCCTACAAACACGGTATACATTTAAATGTAGCTGATTATCTTCACGTTATCCAAAAGATATCGACGCTTATCTTAATTTATCACATATATCTATTCAATCTTTCTACAGTGTGCGCGGAAGCGGTACTCCCTGTATTTTAAATCTAATAAGTACAAGGTAATTATTTGATCATGAAAATTCAGTCAAGGCACTGATTAAGTAGTTAATGAATATAAATGTATGTATGTAGATGTTTATGTTAAGGGGTGATTCTTCTCTACTTATGTTCCTGAAAGTAACTGATCAGGCAATTTTGCACGGAATCCGGTATTGGCTGCGTAAAAAATGTTGTTCACTGTCTTATGTAGAAGTCTGTAGAACCATCCCTTTATCTGCTAAATGGAGAGTTTTGAAGAAGACTACAAAACAGATAGTCTGTAACAATGGTCGAAACTTTATGGATCAAGATTTTTTAAGCCTAACAACACTACCTAACTATCCTTGGTTTTGCCGCTAGCGAAGGCATCGGTCACTTCAATGATTTCATAGAAGCCGGTGTAAAGTCAGACAAATTCCACCTGATAAGAATATTATGGACTACGCACCAAACTTAGGATGAATGTAATTCCTTGTTCACACAAATAGAATGCATCCTCAATGTCCATTGCCCCCTATGTCTATTGAGCTCTTCTCCACTGGAAAAATCCAGGGAGTGGCCTTAACACCGGATCACTTTTTGATTAATAGACGATTAAGCCCGCTGCCATCTCCGTGTCTACAATTAGTTATTACCAATCTCGACATGTTCGAGCGCATTTAACAGGTCAAGCAGCATTTTTGGCAACACTGGAGCCACGAGTACATTGCGTAACTGCAATTGAGGATGAAGGGACGTAAGAAGTCCAAGGATAGCGTATAAATCCGACAATCTAGTCTTTTTGAAAAAAGAAAACTTTCCACCATTGTATTGGCGTCTCGGACGTATCGAGAAGCTACCTATTCACGGGACCAAATAGTGTGAAACGTATCGCTGAAGTTGGTAAAAAGTCGCCAAAGGACTGTAGGACGCGCACTTAATAAATTATACATATTTATTTCGCAAATAGGTTAAAAAAAACTTTTACACGTCAAAATTTGTTTTAAGCTAGATGCGGTCGATGTTTTCTATATTTATAGACTACCGTCTACCTTTGAGATAAAACAGCCTCACAATGTCTGTATCCGCATTTAGTCAGATTCGCCTACTTGTATTTATGTTCCCTAATTGAACATGCTGTAGGTATATCAAGTCAAAACAATAAGATATCATGAATTAATTAGATATACCTAATCATTATCTAGGAAGCCTCTTATCTATATAATTCCAAATATCCATCAATTGGTATCGCAAGGAAGTTTATCGTAAAGTACCTAATACTACGTAATATTTAAGTACATTAGGTATGATCGACGTATTGATAATGTTATCTTCAGTATGTTTCCCTGCCCCCATGACTTCTACCAGCCAAATCCGGTTGGTTTACCAGCCATCATCTCTAAAAAAATCAAAACTGGCATTATATCAATGTAAGTATTGAGTACCCCTATCAATGTGGCTTTGATACATATACTCCTATGTTCAGTTACTGCGTTAATTGGTTACCCCTTAGCTAAAGTCCTACCAATAGGAGCAGGCGTCGGTGTCTTCTTATGCATAGGTAGTTCACAAAACAGACTAAGGGCGGGTTGCTTCAAACCATCTGTATCCGTAAGTCAGTACGTAATCGTTAAGTCAGTATGAAATTGTCGTACAAGCCGCCATATTTGACGGTTACAGATACGTAACTGTAAGTTGAAACAACATGGCCTAAATGTTTATGAAAAACACAGTAATAAAAAGATAAAACCGCCTTCAAAAAGGTCATATTAATGTTTTGTGAAACAGTTTCGGAAGTCGATGCTTTTGATTTTAGATTTTTAGGGTTCCGTACCAAAATGGTAAAAAAGGAACCCTTATAGTGCGACTTCGTCTGTCTGTCTGTCTGTCACACCTGCTTATTTCAGCAACTACTAAAGCTATCGACTTGAAATTTGGAATGCTATAAAAAATATTTTTATTTTCATTGCAAAAGGGGCCGGAGTGGGGGTCCGAATTTTTAAAGTGGGGTTACTAGGTCAAGTGACATATCATATGAAAGGGCTTGATTTGCACATTTCAAAATATATTTTGATTTTATTTTATGTCTCACAGTTTTCAACCTATGATGAAAAATTACCATTCCCCCCCTTATCTCCGAAGTTTGCGGAGCAAAAAATCTGAAATAATTAGAGTTGATAGGAATTGACCCAAATATTGCACAAAAATAAAACGATGTTCCTAACTATTACAGTTTTTTCAAAATCATCAAAATTCCTTGACAAACAAACTTAGTTATGCGGTCCGGTTTTTTTCACTTTATACGTCCAAAACTGATACGGAACCCTCGGTGCGCGAGTACGCGCACTTGGCCGGTTTTTTTTTACTTGTCTATTTTAAGTGACGTAAACACACGCGATTACAGCAATAACGTGAATTCATTACCACTAGCCTTCAATCAAATATCAATTTGCTACTAAACGAATCTACATAAGGTACCACTTTTTGCTGCGAATATTATCATATCGTCAACATACGTAAAGTGATCTAAATACCATTTATTGAAGCTGATTAAAAAACTACTCAATCAAAGTAAATAAAATTATGGAAGCACTTCACAAGCAATATCTATCAAATTAAAGAACAATAATTAAAATCGGTTCATAATCGGCAAATATAAAGACCTCTTCTAGTAAAAAATATTGACGTGTAATAGTGTTATTTATAACCTACTTACAGAATAAAGAATTTTAATTTCAAATTCAATTTCTTCCTTTTTGAAATAGGTTAAAAACATAAGAACAAACCTACATTTTTGTTTGCCTTTCGGAAAATACGAATAAAATTTTGTAAAAATTAATTAATATTTCTGCAAAAAATGCGTACCTACGTAAGGAATGATAATTTCCAAACCACCGGGTGCCTTTATAATTCGCTGTTTCTAACCTAACGCTGTATCAAAAATCATCAAAATTATATTATTTATCTTGTACAAGATTGCCACTATCTTTGAAAGATATACGTACGTACCTAAACAAAGTTTTGATTTTTTTTATATCTATACTATTAAAAAATCTGTAAAAAAGCCGTGTCTGTACATTCAATAATTCTAGAATAAAACAATAGGGAAAGAGTACTGGGGCGTTAGCATGTCCAAAAAACGATAGGGATAGAGTACTGGGGCGTTAGCATGCCCAAAAAACAATAGGGATAGAGTACTGGGGCGTCAGCATGCCCAAAAAACATTTTTGGAATTTTTGTTATTTTGTCTGATGTGCGCGCATCACGCAAAAAGTACTGAACGGAATTTGATGTGATTTTCAGTTTGATAGCTTGGGTAACTTAAAATCTAAGCCAGATTTCATCTAATTCCGGTGCGATAAACCAGAGATACAGCTTGACCTCTACGTAGTACTAGCCATCCTACGCTAAGGAGGTAATTGAAAATGGTCATTTTATTGTAGTCCACGCGGACAGAGTCGCGGGAAAAAGCTTGTAAACAATGTGTACTTATAGGCCAAAAATAGTAGGTTGTTTTGTAGCCCGAAGTTTATATTGTTGAGCCTCTTCTGGGCCACATAAATGACATCGCTCCACAAAGCAAAGATTTGCACAAAATATTTGCATTGGATAACTTCGGGAACAGAGGCCGTTGATGTAAACCAAAAAGAGCGTTGGCCCCAAAGTACTACCTTGTGGTACGCCAAATATAGGTTCTGCGTAGTCACTAATAAAATCATCTATACGCATGCTTTGTTTGCGGTTATCGAGATAGCAATAGAACCACTCTAAAACCAGGTCACTAACTCCAAGCAACTGAAGTTTTTTAGATAGAGTAATAGCCTCGAAACGGTGCTATACGCTTTTGCGAGATTTGGCATGATGCCGATACATTTGCTAATTGAATCATTTCGGCTTACAACGAATCGATGAGGTTTGCAGCTACATTTTCCGTGGATTTATGAGGATGACATCCATACTGGCTATCGACAAGCAGGCTGTTCAATTTTCTCATTGACAACTAAGGATCTCTCCTTAGTTGTCAATGAGAAAATTGAACAGCTTGCTTGTTGATAGCCAGTATGGATTTCGGTTTGGTTTGGTTTGGTTGGTTCATAATTTGCTGACTCATGTGAGTCACCCGCCTTTAGTATCGTCACATTAGCAATCTTCAGATCATTAGGGACCATTCTAGCAGTCAAAATAATTTGTTGTTGTTTGATCCATAGTTGCATATTGTCAGAACCCGTTGTGGAAGGTTTAAGCGTACACACCTATCATTTTGATGACCTTCACTTCATCTGTTGCCGTGAAGAACAGTGAATCAGGTGATTTGTTTATAATAGTATCTTTGCCGGAAGGTAAGGAAGGTAAGGAAAAATAAATAAAAACTGATTGTTGTTGAAAAACACCTTATGTTAGGTTAAACCTATCCTAACCAGGTTAGAATGGTGACCCCACTATACAAACCGAGCGAGCAAAGCGAACGGTGCCGCGGCAGCGGTTAGCGAGAGCCAGAAACGATTAGCCGATAACCGATGATATTATGTATACCAAAAACCAAAGCAGTTTAGTTAAAATCTAAAAAGCTTATCGTTTAATTAATATATTATTATTATAATCCTCAACTAATTATAACTGATAAGATTTCCTCTTGCTCCGCTACGATGCGCTATGGCTCATTTCGTCTGGGCACATGGCTCAAGACGCCGCGTGCTCTTATTGAGGAGACAGAGTAAAACAGAAATAGTTTCATAGTGTTTGCTATGGAGGAAGACAGGAGGGACAGTAATGCTGAGGGTCCACGGGCCAGTGCGCCCGGCAGCAGGAAAGGAAGCCAGATTGACAATCGTAAGGGCAGCGTGTTCGAGAAGCCTATAGACCTGGACGATGTCCTTGTCAACGAGCTGGGCCAGTTCGGTCGCTACCAGATGTTGAACTTACTCCTCGTCGCCATTCCTCTCATCATGTCAGCGTTCATGAGCGAGTACATCTTCTCCGCCGCCGCCATCCCACACAGGTATCTATGTTTTATGAACATCACTCATAGTAGGTATATCTAGTCTATAATATTTATATCTACTTATTACTTATTTTAATTAAGTATAACATCGTGACGGCCAGTAAGGAAATTGTGTTTTCCTAAATTCTAGTCTCCGCAGTTATACACTGTTTTAAACAGCATGCATGTAGGGTAGGTACCATTTTGCGTAGGGGACAAGCAAGTTCGATAAACTTAACGGTACGATAACTCTAGGTCACAAGTAGCGATCATAGCTTCTTCTCTCTCCCCAGGTGTCAGATTCACGAATGTGGAGAAAACAGCAAGAGTGACGAATTCTCACGAGATTGGCTAACCGACGCAATACCAGCGGCAAACAACACGAACGGTATTGTCAGCTGTTCCCGGTACGAGCCCATGGGCGGCAACGGCTCCCTTCTAGAGTGCCCGGCCTCACTGTTCGGTACCAATGAAGTGGAATGTGAAGGCTTCGTCTACGCTAGAGACGACACCTGCGTGTATGATGTTCGTATTATAAATAATAATAATAAATATTTATTGGCACGAAAATATACAAATATTAAATTTAATAGTTACATTAAGGAAGAAACGTCTCGAGCTCTCGTTCATATTCTAATTTCAGATACATACTTAATTGAATAATCACAACCACGACGCTCACCCGCGAACTATAATTGCAAACCTAAAATTTCGTCATTCTCGAATCTAGAAATAGTTGACCAAGTGGTCAAAACATTGGGAAAATGTTTGATCGGGAAACATGAAACATGTTTTATTTTCAGTTCGACCTGGGCTGTCAGGACTGGCTTCGTGTTTTGGCTGGTACTCTCAACAGCGTGGGTACATTACTGGTGTTGCCAATTACCGGCTACGTCTCTGACACATTTGGAAGACGTATCGCGCTCGTCATCAGCATCACCAACCTGGCTATCTTCGGCATCATTAGGGCCTTTTCCGTCAACTACCCCATGTACCTGGCCCTGCAGTTGCTGCAGACCACATTTGGTGCCGGAACCTTCAGTTCATCTTACATCTTTGGTAAGAATTCGAAATAATTAAAAATCATCTGTACTTAATATATAATATAATAATATATAATAATTCTCCAAAGATTCAAAACTATGTAAATTTTTGTGAATTTTAAACATGTCAAAGCCATGTTAAGCTACGACTCTTTCTTATAAAATTTTCGGTGGTTTAATAATCATGTGACCAACTTTGTTTTTATTCTAGCTACTGAGTTCGTGGGCCCAAAGTACCGTGTGTTCACCAGTGCCACATGCACCTCTATGTTTGCGGTCGGTCAGGTGATACTGGGAAGTGTGGCCTGGCTCATCGAGCCCTGGAGATACATGATCTTAGCTCTGCACATCCCATGCTTCCTTATCATCTCCTACTACTGGATTCTGTCGGAGAGCGTGAGGTGGCTACTATCCAAAAAGAAGTACGACAAAGCACGAAAAGTGCTGGAAAGAGTGGCTAAGCGTAATAGGACACAAATCAGTGAAAAGTCAATGAATGCGCTAATGAACCCGCCACAGCCGGTGAAGGTCAGTTCATTATTTTTATGTTATAACAGATACCGATCCCTTACTAACTCTTAAATGTCCTCCTTAATAGTGATTACATTTTCTTATTTAGACTTCTGTACCTCAAAAGGAAAAATTAAAACCCTCAAAAAATCACTTCATTGCTCGTCTGTCTGTCTGTCTGTCAGGACCCTTTTACTTCCTTTATCTTAGAAATGAGTGGAGGTATCAAATTTCTAGGACTACGATCCCTTAGAATTGTAAAAATAATCAAGCTTCTAAGTCAAAGCCCGAGTCTTACTAGCACTTATCCATTTTTTTTAAATTGTGCACATAATTTGGATAAAAGTGTTTGGACATTACAATGTTTTTCAACCATGCCATGTCTTAATTATTATTTCATCAGGTGGTAGACGATGGCGATCCGCCAAGTCTCTTCACCGCCATCTTTCGTTCAAGCGTATTGCTGCGCCGCGTCTGCACCACTCCCATCTGGTGGATCACCACCACCTTCGTCTACTACGGGTTGTCCATCAACGCCACCAGTCTGTCTGACACCATGCACTTGAACTACATCTTGACCTGTGCCATCGAGATCCCTGGCTTCTACACAGCTGTCCTCATTCTCGACAGGATAGGCAGAAAGCCCACACTTTCTGGAGGATTCATATTCAGCGCTGCTTGTAACTTTGCGTTCGCTTTCCTACCAGACGGTAAGTCGCGTCTTATCAATAACTTATGATTTACAATTTTACAATTAGAATGCCATCGTCACGCTTTAAGTATTTTGTCATATTTAATCATTTTTAAGTTAATTAGTCTTTCCATGCCAAAATAGTAAAATGTACAAAGATTCGTTATGTACCCACTATGTCTCTATTTTATTGTAAATACCTACATCTTGCACATTTTAAATTTGAATCTATTAAATACCGATACCGTGATAACATAATTGTGATATCGTATTCGATTATTATGATGGATTCATAATTTATCAATGTATTGAAATACCTGCATTTGATAAGAAAGACTATGTTACGACCTTCCCTTGCAGAGTTGTTATCGCTAGTACACATCATAAGCCGAAACAATAATTCTATGATTCGCCACAGATCTGGATACGCTGCGTCTGGTCGTCTACCTGATGGGCAAGTTCGGTATCTCCGTGGTGTTCACGTCGCTGTACCTCTTCACGTCCGAGCTGTACCCGACCCAGTACCGACACGGTCTGCTCGCCTTCTCCTCCATGATCGGTCGTATCGGCTCCATCGTCGCGCCCCTCACACCTGTACTGGTAAGTGTTCTTGTTCATGTCCGAGCTGTACCAGAAATGCTTTCGTTCCTTGTTTATCTTTTATTATAATAAACCAACTTTATAGTGTATTTAGCTTGAGCTTAGAACGAAGACCAAGAATTGACCCTTGAGGAAAGCCCATTGTTACTAAAAACCTGAAGTTCTTATACTTACTTTTTGGTATCTTTTGGGACGATGACATGACACAAGTTCGAGCTCTATCGAGAAATCGTCTGGTTTATACATGATCGATTGGATTTTCAAATGAAATTGTATAATTGACGCTATCAAATGTAATAGAAAGATCACAGATAGTACTAACAGCATACTCTGAGCGGGCCTCTAAAATACGTATGTGCGTTTAGTTTAGATTATGATCATATTATCGCTTGTATTTATGTATTAATCTTTAAGACTTTTACTTGAGAATAGAAACAGGAATCAACTAACGTAAACAACACTGGCTTCAACAGATGGACTACTGGGCCGGCATCCCGTCAGTCATGTTCGGCACAATGGCCATCATCTCCGGTATCCTGGTCCTCACTCAGCCTGAAACCCTCGGCACCAAGATGCCTGACACCCTCGCGGAAGCTGAGGCTATCGGCTCACCAGAATCAAAAGTACAAAGAAACTGAATGTAAATATTATAGTAATTGTAAATAGTAGATTTTAGGAATAACTTCGACTCTACATTGTAATATTTTGGAAATTTTGAATATCTACAAGTTTGAGGAGTAAAACACTTTCTCAGTCCTGAATATGAAATGGACTTGGCAATCGTAAATCTCATCTACAGGAATATAAGTCTTATTCTATGGTTTTACATATTATTAGTGTCGGAAAGGAAAGATATTTTATGGAATCTGGCGTAATCAATGCAGTAAATAAATACAGTGTTCCTACAAATATTTACAATGTAGAACCGGACCTAGGTATAATATTAGAATCGACACTATAATAATAATATAATAACAGAATGTCACAGAATAACACCAAAACGCGTATTATGCTAAAGGAAAAAATAATTGGTAATAAAAATAGGGAGAATAAAGAAAATGAAAAAGACACTTAGTTTCAACATTGAAATTATAGTCCAGTTATAATTTGTGCTCGAAAATGTAAGTACGATGAAAGTCAGGGTGCATAATTTGTCCATAATGATCATGCGTATGGAAATTTAGGCAGTCTATTCATCCTTAGTTTCCGTTATTGCATAGATATCCATACGTTCCATTATTGCGGACAAATTGTCCATCATCGTCTGCACAGTGCGTTACAAGCAAAATCCCAACTTACGAAATTATTGAAGTGCTTTGGGTTGTTAAATCATCTTCGGCAGAACGATGTCTGTCGTCGCGTTATCCACAGCTGTGGTATACTTGCGGCCGTTTACCCAGTGTTAGTGCACTGTATCTATCGTGCTCTCATCATTCACTTTGTTATACTAATTACTTACTCTGTCTTCATTAGATCATACGATTATTACGTAGGGTACGATTAGATTTCCATTGAATAAAACAGTAGGTACATTGCGTGGATTTTATGAAGTAGATAATTGTGAACGATCAATGTACTTCAAAGTTTTGATTGTATAATTTAATTATGTTGCTTACTTAGTAACATAGGTACTCATTTACGATTGTATAGTATCTACATAATTATTAATAAGAACGGGCGTACATCTCCGCTGTTGTTGTTTGTTTGTAAGTTATTATTAAAATGCTTTGTGCTATTTATTAGTTTTGTTCTTGTTATTAAATCGTCTGCCTTGTGCATGAATCATCATCTGTCTAGCCTTTTCCCAAATTATATTGGGGTCAGCATCCAGTCTAACTAGTTTTGGCTGAATATCAATATTTTACGTGGAGCGACTGCCATCTGACCTCCACAACCCAATTAATGGGTAATACCGGTAGGTATTCGAATGTTAGACCAGCTGTCAACTTTAGGGCTTCTGCCTACCCGTAACGATTGTCAAAGATATTCCTATGACAACCGGGACCGACTGCTTAACGTGCTCTCCGAGGCACGGAGGGGTCTCGATGTGTAAAGAACGGTCACCCATCCAAGGACTGACCGCGGCAAGCGCAGCTTAACCTCGCAGATCGATCGATCAGCGCGGCCGTCATTTAGCCACGAGCCCCTCATGCCTGCCTTGTGTATGAGTGCGGGGTTTTATTAATAATATGGCACTTTTATGACTTTAATGCAAATAGCATTATGTCATAATATCATTATATAGTCTGCAGCATGATAATAAATAAACAGTCGTCTTGTTCACTACTCACTTGTGTGAGTTTTGTACATAACAGCACGCCAGTGTTCGCTGAAGGGATAGGCACTAATCCAGTCCACAGGTTGCTACTGAGTATGTTAAAAACTATTAGATGCCAGAAATAGGTGACAGTGACCTCAACCCACTGCCTGAGTTGGGTTGCATCTAAGGTTGCCAGATGGGCGGGAAATCTGGGAGTCCCGGAATTTAGCGTTTGATCATGCGTCATGTAATTATACTTTACTGTCCCGAAATACCCGATTTGTTTTAGAATTTTTGTTTGTCTAAACAAGTTCGTTTTAAGTTTAGTAATTTATGCTAGGTAACATAGTTCTTACCTAAAATACAATTTCTTGACATTAATTTGCATTTTTCTTTTCCTTTTAAAAATATAAAAAAAACTTGGTAATTTTAATACATTTTTCTAACGCCCGTCTCACAGTTGGAGATAGACTTAAAAATGTCCAGGTAAGCTTGATAAGTAAATGATAAACTTGTACTGGCAACCCTAATCGCACTACAAGATATTGCTAGATGTGTTGCAAATGCAAGTTGCTTCTCAACTTGATACAAATATTATCACACACACACATTACACATTGTTCATGGTCAAATTTCCAGGTTTTTATCATCCAACAACCTAATTTGCCCCTTCCAGTCTGGCTTTCGTGCTGGTCACAGTACTGTGACTGCATTGTTAAAGGTGACTGATGACATACGCTGGGCTATGGAGAATAGGTCCCTAACTGTGTTAGTATTGCTCGACTTTAGCTGTGCTTTTAACTCAGTGGACTTTGATATCCTACTAGGGATCCTCCAATCTATAAATTTCTCACCCTCTTCTTTAGCCTGGCTTGATTCATATCTTCGGGGTCGCTCTCAGTGTGTCCGTCTTGAAGAAACCTATTCGGATTGGTGCGATCTCACTGCTGGTGTGCCTCAGGGTGGCGTTCTCTCTCCTCTCCTTTTCTCTATCTTCATCAACACAGTTACTAAAGTTATTTCTTCTAATTTCCATCTTTATGCAGACGATTTGCAGCTGTATCGACATTTCTCCCTGGCTGATGCGGACTCTGCTATTGGTGCCATGAACAGTGACTTGGACCACATCAGTAAATGGGCAAGGTCTTATGGCCTGCAGATAAACCCGACCAAGTCCCAGGCCATGATCATAGGTAGCAGATACGTCCGCAATGCTCTAGACCTATCTTGTCTGATGCCTTTAACATTAAACGGCTCATCCATCGCCTATACCGACACGGCTAAGGATCTCGGTATATTGATTGACTGTAATCTTTCGTGGCGTGCCCAAGTGAATGAAGTTAGTCGTAAAGTTCACTTTTCTTTTCATTCGTTAAAATGCCTTCAGAGTTTCTTGCCCTTTAAAACTAAAATCTCTCTTGCTCAATCCCTCATTCAGCCGATTATTGATTACGCTGATGCCTGCTATTTGGATGCCACGGAGGAGCTCTTAAATAAGCTGGAACGTCTGCAAAACTTATGCATTCGTTTTGTTTTTGGCCTGAGAAAGTACGACCATGTTTCTCACTTGCGTAAAGAACTTAAGTGGCTCCCTATCCGGCTTCGCAGGAACACTCGAATATTATGTCTCCTTTTCAATATCCTTCACAATCCTATCTATCCTGAATATCTGCGTGGCCGTTTTTCTTATACTCGTCCTTCCAATACTCCATGCAGATCTCATCTCAGAACTCTTCTTAAATTTCCATCTCATAAATCTGATTTCTACTCTTATTCCTTCTCTGTTCATGCAGTACGATTGTGGAACTCACTTCCGCCTGACATACGGGATTCTAGAACCATTTCCGTATTTAAAAAGCGTGTCAAAGAACATTACCTCTCCTTATAACTGTTATCTGATTATCTACACTGATTATCCACACATTTATAATATATATTTATGTATAGGTATGTATGTATGTATGGATTTTAATATGGTATATATTTATATATATATATATATTGGTAGATATGTATCTAGTTTATTAATATTAAGTTATTGTAGTTGCATTTTAGTTTATTTTATCAAATTACACACTGTGTCTACATGTCTAATCCAACTCTCCTGTCGCAGGTCTGCTGGAAGAAATTTCTTATGAAATAAGCAGTACCTTTGTGCTCAATTATCTGTCTTACTCTCATACTTTTATATGTGTTTTGTGTGTACATAAATAAATAAATAAAATAAATAAATAAATAAATAAATAAATAAATAAATAAATGAAACAAACACAATTTTGTATATAAATTATTATGAACACTTACAAAATTACTAGATAACTAAGACAATACTTCACTATGCGAGATTCACAACATTAACATAATCGCGCCACGACAACAACGTGTCACTGACAAACATATGCGCACGCGCAGGTGCACAATACAGAAACGTTCAGAAGACCAATTGCATACAATATGACCACAGGTTCTTGGGGGGTTATATAGCTATAGACATTTCAGTCACATCGTCTTTGAATCTAGACGTCAAATATATTTGATCAAAGATATGATCCTACATTTGATAGTGTAAGGCGTCCATAACACGGTAGGTTTTGCTGTCAGTTTAACCACAGTCACAACCTTGACTGTGGTTATGTGCTACTGATGAATACTGATGATTGACATTTGCATGACGAAAGCTGGATACTTTGATATTTTCATCATGCAACCATCAAACAAGATTGATGGTTTTGATTGAGCGTCTAATGGACGCCTAACACCCCTGTACGACACAAAATTGAGATCAAAGAAACAAAAGTATAAAAAATTACTTTAATTTGATGGAAGCAACTGCAAAATATTTCTCTAACAGTTGCGACTATGTGCGAGTTTTTCATCTGTTGTACACAGTAAGTTTTCTGAACTTTCCCACTTTGTGGCAGCTGGCAACAAAACAACAAATAAATAATAATAATAGTATAAGAGATAAACGTACTTTTGGTATCCATCCTTATCAAGGCTGATCGTTGCAGGGTGTTAAGTAATGCAATAAGGTAACAAATTGTAATTCTGTCTCTTCTAGTAATTACTCCAAACTTAGTAAGACCAGACACACCGCAAGCACTAGATCAACCATCCTTTGTTATCAAAAGTACGCTCATCTCTTAGATTAAAATACATTACGCTCATCAGCGCACCAATTTAGATTATTGTCTGAAACATATTTAGGTTACGTTAGATGGCTACCGCTGAGTTGCAGAAAAGGTCATTAAGTTTTAAAGGATAAATTGTAAGTTAATCCTGCATTACAATTTAATTATCTTTCTGCAACCGCCCGAAATTATAACAAAATATATTTTTATTTAGATACAGTCGCTTTCATATATTTTCGTATACGGTTGATGTAGATACAATTTAACGTTGGATCGGAAAATAAGAAATGTAAGTATCAAGGACATTATGGCATCATTTATTACGTTCATATCGTTATCTAATCCACCAAGTAATCGCCTGATGGATTGAATAACGTATCTGCCTAAAGTATTTTAATGAATAAAGACTACCTACATTATTTTTAACAGTAAGATAAATGCACTTTTTGTGAGATTAATGAAAACATTATTAAATTAGATTGCAGTCTTTAAATATGAGATGACTGAGATTCCTAAATCATTTACAAATAATATGCTACGTGAGTTACTATTCCCCTTACTTATAGACGCCTCTTAACTTTAACCACTGATTAATATATCCTTGTCATTTGTATTGATTTTATTTGACATTTTCATTGACAATGAATAGAGATGACAATTGACATAAGAGCTGTTTAATTTAATCATCGTCTTAACTAAGAGGGTTAGTAGATAGAATTTCTCTTAAATCATAATAATTATAAAAAATATGATTAGACATTAGGTGAATTTAAAGAACGTACTCTGAATATGTTTCATCAAACCATGGCAAAGTTTGTAGATTTCAACGACGTAGAGCTTGAGTCCAACGGAGTTGTATAACAATCACTAGTAAAACTATTGTATAAATACTATATTACTTAATAATTACCTTACGATTTGTATTATCATACTGAGCCATCATCTAAATACATGGTTTGTTAGGAAATAAATGCAAGTACTTTGTCCGGAAGAAAAAGATATTAACATTAAATTTAAAGAAAGTAATTTTATTTATCATTAGAATCGAAAATATAAATAATGTTGGAATTTAAGAATTTGCATTTATTTATTAACACCAATACACATAAACAAAATCAAGTCTATCAAGTTAGTGTAATATCACTCTCGAATAAGTACGAAGTTTGCGAGTATCTAATGACTTTTGATGCGACTTCTGTCATGTCCCAATAACCAAATATCACAAAAACCTACAACCTACATATTTAGTATACGCAATATCACACATAGTCACCATGAGCACTGCCGCAACAGTCTGCCGTCAAAAAGTCACTGTCTTTATAAAACCAGATGACGTCACGAAATGAGCCCATAGCTCCTACAAATCACAAGCCGGCAAGGGTACCATGACGTCATTACCTTGGTCCTGGTGATCGAGATTCATGGAAATATTCTTAAAACTAATTCACTGCACTTTTTGCGAATCGACTCCTTGGTTTTCATAGGAGATCCATAACACATCACTGAGTTAATTTATCATTGGTTAATACACTAACAGAAAGTCTTGGCACCTCGCTGTGGGTGCTATTGTCATGAGTATGTTCATCCTGTGCGTCCAAGTTCTCAGCATCCATGACGTCATCAGGGAGTGCTGATTGGCTGGTCTCGGGCAGCAGTAGCGCCAACATGGCCGGGCCCAGAGCGACTATACCGAACACTACGCTCGGTAGACCAGACATGTATTTATCCTGCAAGAAACGATACGATTTTAATGACAATTTTAACAGCAAAATCTATGTATCTATCATCTTCTTTTCTATATAAAAGGCTTTGTACTGACACAGCCTAAACTGCTGGTCGTAGAAACGTGAGGAGAACGTTTTCCTTGTCAGTGTCCTACGCTAACTCACCCATAGTTCGTGTGCTTGCGATGCTAAATGTTCTTCTGGCATCGACACCGGAGTGTGACTTGTTTGCCGCGAGATGGATAGACGTATGGCGTGAATATTTAAGATTTTATGAGAAGATGGACGCAAGATGAAGACAAGCAAGTATAAACTTGTTAATATTATTAAAATTTGTATTTTCTTATTATTATTTCGACTTTACTGTACAGGGCCATAGGTGGTCCTGTTAAGTTGTGCATTGTATTTAGTAAATAAATAATTGGATCAATTTGTTTACCAGTAGCGGCGCCTGCGGGGCGAGCACGGAGCCGAGCCGGCCGACGGTGTTGGCGATGTTGGTGAGCGAGTTGCGCGACGTGGTGGGGAACACCTCCATGGCCACCACGAACATGGAGAACAGGCCGTAGCTGCTGCACATCTTGCCCAGCAGGTAGAACAGCATCGACGCCCACCCGATTGCTACAAAACATACCAGATTAGTTTGTGGCAGGGACATGTGAAAAAATGCCATTGAGGTATACAGTAGAGAAGACACCGCATTAGACGGTGCTGTCCCAATCAACTGCGGTAAAACAGCCGCACTTCACGTAGTAAATGTCACATCTTCTATTGTTTTTTGTCACGTGTCACACGGCGTTTGGAACATGGAGTTTGTTCAAAGTGTCTCCTCTAGTGTTTTATCTCAATGAAAAATGCTTGTATTTAAGGAGCGCAGCGAAAATAAATACTACCTACTTGGTAGTTGGTATAGATATTTTATCTCACGGGTTGGTCTATATTGTGTATCTGTTGCACGTAGGCGCAAGTTCGAAAGCGCTCAGTATTGGTCGAGCCGCCTTTACGCACACAGAAACTATGTGCACGTACATCTACACGTCTACACACACAATAAAGACCAATCCCCCTTCGTGAGATAACACATCTGCACAACTACTAGCCATCAGCCAGTACTTCGATGGAGAAGAAGAATAAGTTCTGTGTTGACTACTCGCTGAATGCACTCAAACTATTGTTTGAACGTCGCTAATCATCGCGATTCAATACATTATTCTGATGCTGCTCTAGTATTTAGTGATCTAGATTTGCAAGTATTTCTGATCAGTGAAGCAGTAGCTGTGTAGCTGGCAATAATTTCCTTATAGGTAATTGTTTAAATCCCTTTGGCAAATTGCAATGCAGGTAAATAGTAATAATTACAAACAGATAAGTAATTTGTTTGGTTTCTGGGTCATTGTGACCAAAATAGGGGCAGTATACTGCTCGATAAACAGGTAAACATAACGAGTCGTAATTAGTCGTAATAGGTATTTACAAACGACGTAATTAATAATTTAAATCAGGTACATTATCTAAAGTGTCAATTAATTCTTCCGAATTTGATGGTAAACAACGGGTGTATCAGATATCGTTTGTTTTTTCTTGTGAAGTTCCTGAATCATAGTAGTTCCTGTTATTTCTTACAACACACAAGCAAACAAAATAACAAAACACGTATACTCACACTTAGGTACAAAAGCGGATGAAATGAAGAATATACAACACAGGGTATACGCGACACAGATGGGGCCTTTCCTGCCGAACCTCGTGAGCGTAAACGCCGTGATGATCCTGGTGGGGACTTGGACGAGCAATAGAGCGGAGAAGTTGAGGTACTTGTTGCCCAACACGTGGGTCGAGTTGATGATCGCGCCGTTGTACACGAATGTGCTGCAGATGAAGCACGCCGCGATCAGGAGCACGCGCAGCAAGATCTTCCGCGAGCGAAGAACTGATAGGAGGTGCGGACGCTCCGTTGGAGGGTTTTCTCCTGCCTGTCAAAAGAATTCATATTTGATTATGGGAACACTGTCTCAATCAATCACCTTACAGAACACCGCAGCCAAATAACGCTACTCTTCGGTAATGTTGTGTTCCTATGGTGAGTAAGGTCGCCAATGGTTCTGAGGACGCGCTGTGTTGACACCGGTAGACCTACATCCTATATGTCCCCTAAGCTGTCGGCAGAGCGAATCCTCATTTTAAAGGGTTGACGCGCATTTGATCGTGTTGTAAGAATTTTTGGGCCATTTGTTACACAATTTTGTAGATCATTAAAATCAGTTAGTGTTGTCAGTATCCAATTGGATACTATATAATCAATAAAGAACGTTTCGGTTGAATGCTCCCAATGCCAAAGTTCAATGAACCTCTACTGTACAGATTGACAATTATTAAGGCTATATAATCCTGATCAAACCAGACTATTGATCAAGATTAAAATAATCTTCATTTAGTGTACAAAAGTACAAAGAGATCATTTCTCGTAGTCATATCATTATAGCAGGTACCTGCTCTATTTGTTAAAAATTATCACTACCAATTAGCGTTAATATTGTGTTACTTTGTCCAAATTAGGGTCATTTGTGTTACCATGAAGTGCGTATTTGTTTAGTGTCTGTTGATAAGTGTGGTGTAAGTTGTTTACTGTCAGAACGATGTATATTGAATGTATCATGGATAAAATTTTATCTAGGTACAGAACAATATTTAATATGATACGTCCTATTAGCATCTAAATCCATGTTATTTAACATGGGTTTATATATTTTTATTTAGATGCTAATTATAGTTAGTTTCAGTTATCTGATAAGGAGGTTACAAACGCTTACCTCTTGCGACTTGCTGTTTCCAGCGATGTTCATCAGCATCTGCTGCGCCTTCGTCGACAGCTGTATGTTGTTGATCTTGGCTACTTTGTTCAACACTCTGACAGCCTCATGATTCTTGTTATGAGCTAGAAGCCACCTCACTCCTTCGTCTATCAGGAATATGTAGAATACTACGACGAGAAGAGGGGCGTAGATGGCTCTGGTTAAGTGTCGCCAGTAGGGGATCCTCCAAGCGATGAGGCCGAAGGAGGCGCTGCCGATGCACGCGAGGAGGTCCGCGATGCAGGAGAACATCACTCGTTGCTTTTGACTCACTGTTTCTAGAGCTAAAATATGAGAAATTTACTTAGACTATTTTGTCTGGCTACAGGAGAGATACTAATAAAAATGAAACTGAAGAGTTTTTTTTGTTTCAACGCGCTTATATCTAGAACTACCAGTCGGATTTGAAAAAATCTCTTTGTATTTGATAGCTAGATTCACGAGGAATAGCTTTTTAAGCTAAGCATTACGCTATAATCTTATGAGTCGAGCAAAAAAAGTAGACAATAGTTATGACAATCATGGTGAATGAAAACTGCACGTACCGAAAATGTGCATAAAATAACTGAGTCATAATGATTTAAGTTGAATATAATGAGAGAGTAGGCTGTACAGCGGAAGATCGTTGTTTACGTGAGAAATTAACTGCACGTGTAGGTACACGTGTGATAAACAATAATTATTATTTTAAAAGTATAGTTAAATGTAAGAAATTCTTAAAATGTATTTACTACTAAAACTTTTGTAGATTACATTATTTATAAAGAAAAATGTATTTTAAAGAAAAGCAATAATGTTTAAGGTGGGAAATGTTGATGTGTAAACCGCAAAAACGAAACTTATTTTCATTGCTTACATCATTTTACAGTGTCCCTATCATAACAATACGGGACGTCATGACACGTGCACAGCCCGTTCTCCCATGACGACAGAGGCACGTGTTACCGTAGTAGATACTACATTGACGTAGTCAAATAGGTCAAGGTGGAGGAGAGGAAAATTTACAAATAAATTTAATTCATTGAAGTAATGCATTTCATTGCAATAATTAAAGTTACTAATAACACAAAGTAAATAGTTATTTACTTTGGGCCAATAAGGAAACATTACATGTTAGGAATATTTCATTATAAATGGTTAATGGCACTGATAAAGTGCCGAATAGTTACCATATTTTTGTTTCAACTACTGAAAATATTATTTCATAGGATTGTCATATCACAATAAAGGTAAAAGAAGGAACCGATGATACGTGCCTTTACTTCTGTTTTGGCTCTTTTCAGTTTCATAAACACAAAGGCATCGGCAAAAAGTAGATATAATTCACTTATACAGGGTGGCAGGTTAGACAGTGGAAATATTAAAAGGGGTCATTATACTTATCATTATGAACAACTTTTAGGTACTATGGGACCAACCTTGAAATCGCGAAAAAAGAATCAGCTGTTCCATACATTCATGTTCCCATAACTCAACAAAATGTATGGAACAGCAGATTTTTTTTGCGATTTCAATGTTTGTCCCATAGTAAAAGTTATTCATAATGATGGGTACAATGACCCCTTGAAATATTTCCACGTCTAACCTGCCACCCTGTATACCACAGGGTCTCATCAGGAAAAAAGAAACATATTTGTTTAAATAAATCTCAAAATTCAGAAAATGAGTTCTAATTAAAATAAATTACTTATAGCCCGAGGATAGCCCGAGCGGTCACGTTTATTTGTATGATATGGGGCATCTGCATGTATTATTATTATCTGTGCTTATACTTACATAACACCATGGAAGCGTTGCCGTATCCGAGGGCGGTCTCCAGGAACTCGAAGACGAGCAGCATCCAGTAGTTGACGGAGAAGGACTTGATCAGCCCCGCCACGCCCACCACCAGCGGCGTACCCACGATGATCACCTTGCGACCGTACCTGAGGATACGCCACGAATTAATCACATTGCTTTTGACAATGATGGTATAATAAACACAAATCTGTTGGCACGTCATGATTTCATCAGTAAAAGTGGGTTATCTATTGGTCTGAACAGCTACTACACTAGGAATGGGTTTAGAAGCAATCAGTGCCGTAACTAGGGCGGTGCGCAGGCACAGGGCACAGATATAACCAGAATAAGACCAAAAGGGGCGCAGTTATAGAAGCTCGCACCAGGCGCATAAAGGGCTAGTTAAGGCATTGGAACCGATACCGAAATCTACTGATATTTTTAGGTAGAGCAGAACCATTTATGAATGTACAGGTAATCATTTATTGACTCGTTGGGAAAAAAGATACCAAACACTTATTTAGTTGTCGATTCGGAACGGATCCATTAAGGATTTTCATTTAACTCGCAAGCGTAAACTCCATACTTTACCGACTATTTGTTGGTGGAAATACAAGCATACGCTTTTGCGAGTTAAACAGTAGTCCCTAATGGGTCCGTTCCGCTCGCGGTGGAAACCGGGCTTTATGATGTTTGCGAGGGTTGGCTAAGTGCAGATGTACTTACTTGTCTGAAATTAGTCCTGATATGATGAAGGAGAACACCAGCCCTAGATTGTGAACGGTGCCGATCAGCGTCCTCTTCCACGGCTGACAACCCAGGTCGAACTGAAAGTAAACGTTGATATTATACCATTGTGTAGACCAGGGTTTTTTAACCTGGGGTCTATGGACCCCTGAGAGATCCATGTAATGAGTGCCGGGGGTCCGTTGCTAGCCTACCTAACATCAAGTATTTTAAATTAACTTATTTCCTTTTCATACAATACATTTTAATCGAGGTCGGTGGGAATTTTGGAATTTTGAAAGTGGTCTGCGACTATCAATAAGGTTGTGAAACCCTGGTGTTGATAGTACCTATGCAATTCCCCCTTACATAATAATATTGAAGCGTCTTAACTTTAACCACTGATTAAATACATATACAACTATCCTTGTCATTTGCATGACAATGAATAGGGATGACAATTGACATAATAAAAGAACTGTTTAATTTATATCGTCTTTATATATATAAAGGTAGTCTGTATAGTCACATTAGTCACACACTGGCGTGAACCCATAAACACACCCATCTTTAAAACGAAGAAAAGGAAACGTAGGTGCCAAAGATGAATTAAGTACCTAAAATTTTTATGTATAAGTATGTTCCCCAAAAAGTCTAATAGCCCCTAATTAAATGTTTTCGATATAAAATGGTCAGCATGCACATGCAAACGTGAATATCTCAAAATGAATGGTTGTACACATGTCATGAAGACAGACATTACGCTGACTAGCGATTTAGTCACAATTAAAATGTACACTCAAACTATAGTCACCGTGACTTGTGACTATCTATTGACATTATTGTTGAATGCTGTTTATTTTACAAAATGTAGTAGACGATCATAACCAGCATGTAAGTAAAGACCTCAGATCATAGAAACAAGGAGATATGCCATCATAGCAAATTAGTACGGGAACAACTGATGCCACTTTTAGTACATTTTTCGACACAATTACGCGCATAATTAAGCGCTCCTTGTGAATAAAAAGATCTCCCAGGCATTGAACATTCCGCACACCCTCAATCTAACACTGTTAATCGTCACTCAACACTAGCACTAAACTAAAACACTGTATTTATACCATCGATCGTGTTCGGTTCGTCGCCAGCGCGTACGTTTTAATATGAGCAATTTGCTCAAGATCAGGCATCAAGCTCGATAGCGCCTTGGCACATCTCCTTGTTTCTATGATCTGAGGTAATGACCGTTGCTAACATGCTGGTTATGATCGTCTGTTCGTTGCGCTGCATGGTGATTTTTCTATACTTGAGGTATTACAACTCCAAATCCTCGTAAGTTCCGTCAACCTGAGTGCAGGCCGTATATTTGGTGATAGTACGAGTATTTCCTTGCCTATTGTAATAACACCGCGAGAACTGCCAATTTGTTTGCGAACGTTCAAGGGAAAATCTCACCGTGACATTTTACAAATCTCACCGTGACATTTTACAAATCTCACCGTGACATTTTACAAATCTCACCGTGACATTTTACAAATCTCACCGTGACATTTTACAAATCTCACCGTGACATCTTACAAATCTCACCGTGACATTTTACAAATCTCACCGTGACATTTTACCTCGGACGTTCGCAAGCAAATTGGCAGTACTCGCGGTGATATTACGCACGCGGCGTGTCGCTACAGAACAGAAAGGCTGTTCCGAAGAAGGTCTACTACTACTCAATAGCAAAGGAGAAGGATTAGAAGGCACACAGACGATAGCTATTCAACCTACCGTGTCGAATGTTAAAACAATTTTCTACATTATGTGGAACACATTACCGCTAAACACCATGTGTGGTGTTTACTCGGCAGGTGTGAGCTCCCGTGCGTGAAGCGACCGTGAACTCGCACTGAGCACAATGACCATCATTTGCACGGTTATATAGACGGGTTATAGAACTCACATTAGTTTTGACCTACGCGTCAATATCCACGTGACTGTCACAATGCCAAGCCCACTTTCGAAGAAAAATTAGGTTCCTATGGGGTGTGCCCAAGGTGTAACATAGGACTGTCGTCTACTGGAGATTCTAGAGCCTGACTACATGAGCTGTTAATACCCAAATGTTTTTAATCTGAACATTCCATTCAGTTCCGTCTTTACCACAAACGTTTATCTGTCGAGGAGCCTTCTGGAGGTCAAAATCAATTGTGTTTTTCAAAGGATAAGAAGCGAAAGGATAAGGGCACGCGGGGCACGAGCCCAGGGCCCTCGGTCTGATAGGGCCCCGGAATATCGAAACCCAGTGGCTAGGTATTTTTCATCCAATAAAAAAAAACGCCTTGGTTTCATAGTTCAACGCGTCATTAACAAAGCACCCTATAGCCAGGGTTGCTCAGCAAAAGTTTTCCCGGCAAAAGTTTGTCTTCTCTTTCTAAAAAGGTCCTAAACTTTGTGTGCTCAAGGGCCCCTGCATGGCCTAAGACCCTGACTCTATTGAAAAAAAACGTAATGTATTGTATACTTACTTCAGCCACAATACTGTTGTAGTCCTCATAGACCACCTTCTCGCAAGGCATGGTCTTGTTCCATGCGAAGTTGTCGGGCGCGCACGTGTACGTGAACTCGCGGCTCAGGACGGAGCCGTTGGTCGCTTCGTCGTAGGGCGTCATCCTGTGACACGTGCTGGTCTCGTTGGTCAGCGCGTACGACATCCAGGACGCGTTGAAGCGGGAGTCCGAGGACTCGCACTCGGGGACCTGACATCTGATAAAGAGGAGGAGTTTTAGTACTGAAGCATGTTAGTTTTAAATTAATTGGCGTAATAAATTAATAGGCCAACTAATATCCGAACTACTGAACTAATCATCATAAAATTCTGCATTATACGTTGTCAGGGGTACAGAACGTTTCATGCCGAAAAATTACTGTTCCTTGTGTACAGGGTAAGAACATAACTTTCGACGGTCGCAATTGTATTTAGGCCGCTAGATGGCGCTATGTGTAAGTATGTCATGCAGACGATGTCGCGGGCAAAGTGCTAGTCTTGAATATTCAGGACAGTCAGGTTGCAGGTAGCAAAGAGTTCGCAGTGTAAATCACAAATCTTATTAATGTAAAAGTTTGGGAGTGTGTGTTTGTGTTTCCTTCTTCACGCTGAAACGGCTGGACGGATTTGGATGAAAGACAAAGAGGTAACCTGGGACTTAGGACTGGGAGGCTACTCTTCGTCCACTTTCACGCAGACAAAGCCGCGGGCAACAGGTAGGTAGTTATTGTTATTTTTCTATACAACTCTTTCAGGAGATATCTTGCTCGAATATTGGAGCAGGCGCTAGTAGATTAATTTCGCGTGATTTAGATTCGTATATAAATAGCAAGATGAAAACAATCATTGTTAGGGGCAAGAAATATTATAAAGGAGCAGGCATTAAGGCCTAAAAGGCATAAAGGCCATAAAGGCATTAAGGTGGTGTACAAAGATAATGGTACTGATTCTGTTGTACATCGCACTTAACTAATTTTAATCACACTTTAATTCTTTCTAACAAACATCATTGAAAGAGGACAGAAAATATTAAGAAGTGTCAAATTAGTCTACGCCCTTGTCATTAACGGGAAAATAGTTATAGACCAAATTCACATTAGGACTAATTTGACAGGATTAAATAATTATCTTCTATCCCTTTCTCATGTTTTTTTGTTAGAATTAGAAAAAGACATAGTGAGACTAAATTAGTTTAGTTTGTCAACAACAGAATCGGCACCAATAAGTAGGTTACGGAAACCTTCTGAAAAATCACAATAATAGCACGTGCCGCTAGAACCTTCTTTCTCATACATTTCTTCTGAAGGTTTCAAGCCTCAACAACGGTCTGATTGTGTAACTTGACAGATGTGTCGTACGTAATATGCCACATTGTGCGCGCTTCCTGCTCACGACTTGTTTGTGTAAGTGTCGGCCGGTCCTGCGCCGGCGCCGGTGAAACAAAACATATACAGTGTATGACCTGAAGCGGAAACTGGTGCTCATGTGTCATACTCTACACTGGAAAGAGTATTTGACTACACTACTTCGGCTATTCAAGGAAAAACCAATGTTTGAGAAGATTTAGATTTGGTTACCTACATATTGCATAAAGTTATGTATGGTCACTTGTTACCCGACTGCGGCGAAGCCCAAAAGGAGGGTATAGTGTTTCACCTGTATGTTAGTATGTATGTATGTGGATATGTATTTCTGTTTCTAACATTATTATGACATATCATTAGATTCGTATCAACGTCGCGAGTAACATAGGCTATATGGATTATGAAAAAAACCAACATGGCGGATTTTAATCGCCAATAACTGAGGTCGTAAAAAATAAAAAAAAACTGACATGGTCATGTGGGGTATCAAAATGAAGGGCTTAAAGCGACAATTACGAAAATATATATATATATCTTTTACATAAAAAAAAAACATTTAAGTAACTAAAAAAACATTTATCTAAAAAAAAAAAAAACCTTATTACATCATCATGTGGGGTATCAAAATGAAGGGCTTAAAAAGACGATTACGAAAATATATAATATATGTCATTGACATCAAAAACTAAAAAGTGAAAAATAAAAATAGAAAATTAAAAATTTTATAAGAACCCGACTGCGGTCGTCTTATCCACCTATATTATTATAACCACCAAAAAAAAAAGGAAAACAAGATATTGCAGTCGGGACCCAGTGTTTCCGGGTAATTAATAATAGTCATATAAGGGGTCCCGACTGCAATATCTTGTTTTCCTTTTCTTTTTGGTGGTTATAATAATATAGGTAGATAAGACGACCGCAGTCGGGTTTTTATAAAAAAAATAATTTTCTATTTTTTTTGTGTTATAGGTTGCCAAAAGTTTGTTTAAGTACCTACTCGTATAACTGCATTTTTTTTTCAGTGAACCTATGATTATTTACATTCTTGAATTTAGGAATAAAGGTTAAGGGCAGTATATTTTAGGTTGATTGGTCTTGACGTATTTGTAATTAGATTTCCACATAATTTGTCATTCCATCAAAAATGATTTCATGAATGAGTCAGTCATCCCAACAGGAGCAAAGGTACGCTGATGATCAGCATGTTATAACCAGATGAGGCTGAATATTGGTGTGTCAATGAATATGGAACTAATTCTATGGCTAATGAAACCGATGGCCTGCTCCATAATCATAATAATACTGCACTTTGCAAGCATAAGCATAATCGGCCTATAATGTTCCCACTGCTGGGACACAGGCCTCCTCTGTGAGAGGGAGTGGGCTGTAGTCCACCACGCGGGCCCAGTGCGGGTTGGTGGACGTCACATGTCTTCGAATTTTTGGTTCTAGGACATGCCGGTTTCCTCACGATGTTTTCCTTCACCGTTAAAGCAAGTGATAATTAATTTCTAATACGCACATGACTTCGAAAAGTCAGCGGTGCGTGCCCCGGGATCGAACTCGAACCATTCGCCGTGGGAGGCACATGGTTAAACCACTAGGCTATCACTGCTCTCACTTTGCAAATCACTCACAATTTCTAGAGTGCTACAGCTGTTTTATGAATTCAGAATACACATAAAACTAAAGACAAAAGGAGCTCATGTATCTGTTACTTTGGTATTTATTGAGTCACCCTGTTGATTGATAGATCCACCTGGCTACATTATGTTATGACAGGTGTTTGTATAGTATAGTGCGTTTCAACTAAGAATTCTCTTCAACGCTTTATTGGCTGACCTGAATGTCAATATGTTACAAGTTAAAACGTTTTTAACGCTGTTGGAAGTTTTCTTTCAGCACCAATTTCCTTTCACCACTTTTTAATGTCCTAGGTATTATATTAACACAAATCTACAAAATCATAAACCGTTAAGACCTAAATAGGAATAGGAATGATATGCAGGGGACCAACATAGAGTCGAAAGGAGTTCCTATACGGATTACGGAAACACTGACCGGCCGGACCTGATCATAGAAACAAGGAGATATGCCATCATAGCAAATTAGTATGGGTCGCTGTCGCCACTTTTAAAGCATTGTGCTTCACAATTCAAACGCTCCTTTGTGAATGTAGAGATCTCCCATACATTAAAAGTTCCGCACACTCTCAATCTAATACTGTTATTCGTCACTCATCACTAGCACTAAACTCAAACACAGTATTTATAATCAATCGCGTTCGGTCCGTCGCTAGCATTACGGTCAATGTGTGACCAAACTAAAGCGTCAAGCTCAATAGCGCCTTCGCACATCTCCTTTGTTTCTATTCTATGATCTGAAGTCCTACCTATCGGTGTCTTACCTATTCGGGAAATTAGTTCAATCGATTAATTTTCCTTCCTTGTGCATCATAAAGAGATCTATCAAGGTTGATACATCTTAGATTTCCCATATTGTAAACTTTTTCTGAATTTTACCTACTTATTATCTGTATCATACGATGTTTATAAGCAGGTACCTATTGTATAATTTTATACCCATAATGAAACTATCAAAATGACTACACCGATAGTTATTTCACGAGCAGGTACCGGTAAGTGTTATATGATAAATGCTCTTTTGTGGTCGTTATTTGGGCAGACATCTCGAAAAAACACCAAACGTGTAGCGAGGCACCCGGTTGGATCGAAGTTCCTTTTGCTATAATTATGTAATAAATAACAGCACAATGAAATAAATTAACAAGTTTGTCAATACTTAAATCTAAAATAAAAAGTGTCGTGACGGTCAAAGTCTTACCTAAACTGTTTTCGGCTTAGCTCTCATTCGCTAAGTGTCTGCAAATTGTAACGTGCCTTGCGATAAGGAACCTCGTTCCAAAAATCGTTTTCTTTCACCCAAGCCACAGATAAAAATAATAATACTATGTAGGTTCCAAAAATCATGTTCCTTCTTACAAGTTTAAGAAAAAAAAATCTGGCGAATAGGAAAATGAGGACTACAGACTCGCAGGAAAGTGTATGTAGTTCAAATGTGTGAATGACGTGTACGTGCGAGACAGTAGGTACGTACGGGTTAGTACGAGAAGTCGTCATCGTACACACCTAACGGAAAATGCATGACACGCCCACAGCGTGTCGTCATGGGCTCTTGTTTGTTTATTTAAACGCGCTAATCTCTGGAACTACCAGTCAGATTTGAAAAATGTTTTTTTATGTAAGATAGCGAAATTCATGAGGAATAGTATAGGTTATTTATCATCACGCTATGACTCTTAGGAGCCGAGCAATGTTGAGTGAAACTGCGGGGCACAGCTAGCTATAAATAAATTATGCAACTAGTAAACAAGACTTGTGGAAGTTGTAGAAGAAATTCCATCCGATTAAAATATGTACGTAACATTGTTGCGATTCCGATAATGTATTCCAAAACAAGTGGGCGCTTATCAATCGCGACAAATCGTGAAAGAAAACATCATGAGAACCAACGCGCTGGGCGCAGTACCTACGACTTTCAATGATGTCACATCTTCCAGCCTATCTTTATACCTACACTAGATCGTTTGCCAAGTGCTGATTCAGCTTGTGAGTCATAGGGGGTCACAGACTATCTAACATCACGCTACGACCTTTAGGAGCCGAGCAACGGGAGTGAAGCCGTAGTGGCGTAGTCTAATAAAAAACCTACGAACCTGAAATCCACCTCAGCGGCCGTGAACACGTAGTTGAAGTTGCACATGGCGAGGAAGGAGTCGCGGAAGGCCAGCAGCAGCAGCAGCAGCAGCTGGTACTTGCCGAAGCTGCCCAGCTCGCTGAGGATGCCGTCCAGGTTGAACTGGCCCTCCCTCACGTCCGGCACCTGCAATACAACACTCATTGTCACCTGTACAACACACGCCCGCTCAACAGCCAGTGACGTGCTTAGAGGACAAGCCCAACGTATTTTTTTTGGGGTATTTATGTCTATTTTATTTTTACTACGTTTTTATTAACTCGCTTTCGTGTCTGTCTGTCTGTCTGTCTGTTCGGTAAACATTTTGCAATTCATTTTTCAAGCACTTCCCGTCATCGGATTAAGCTGAAACTTGGTATACCTATGTAATATGTAATTTGAATGACAATGCAATAATACGGACTAAAAAGTAAAAAAATAATAATTGTAAAAAAAATACTTTTTTAAAAAAGCACGTTTTTAAAACGGACTAAAAAGTATAAAATAATTTCTGATGAAATGAAAAACGTGGAGCGCATGCAATAGATAATATACCTATATAAGTAAGATGCGCCCCACATATAAGTATTTCATTACATCAGAAATTATTTTATACTTTTTAGTCCGTTTTAAAAACGTTATTATTTTTAATTTTAAGTGAGTTATTGTCGATAGTAAAGCATTCTGCACGGTTGGTACAGACTACGAGTACACAGGCTGAGCTGCTTGCATACAACGCTAAAAATGTGACCCAACACCTTGTCGCGTGGCGCGTGGCTGTGTGTATTATGTGTATCAGTGTATGATTAAAATAGTAGAAATATATTTCACGTACAGGGCCCCAAGTCTGCTATTGCAATTGTTTTATCCTATAGCAACGCAGACGACAGAGTTTTTGTGCAATCGAGTCTGCAGCGCCCGAACAATCTGTGCAGTAAGTTTCGTAGATTGATCGGGCGCTGCAGACTCGATCGCACAAAGTCTGTCGTCTGCGTTGCCCCTGACTTTTACAATCGACAGACACAATTGATTTGGACCAGAATCAGGTTGATCGAAAGATGAACTATTATAATGGCACATAACTGTCAAATAAAGACATCATAACTGTCAAAACCTTAATAATCAAAACCATTTCGACTCACTGCCAGTAGACTTCGGGCCCTGGGGGGTGATTCTCGCGGGTTCGATATTGATATTACCTTCGATATATATTGCAGCAACTGTCAAAATCCCTACCATTTTGACATTTGTTGCAATATATATCGAAGGCGATATCAATATCGAACCCGCGAGAATCACCCCCCTGGTAGTAATAATAAAATAATGGTTTAAACAACTTACCCTGACACTAGTTTCCCTGGACGCCATGGCAGCTATGAAGTTACTTGATACTACTGACACTGCTCGCGCTCGTCAGCGTCATTCCTGAAACAACGATAACTACGAGTAACAACTCTACTCTTATTTCTATAGACAGTAAATTAAATAATTAACTAGGACCCTGTGCCTATTGTCGATGGGGTTCTATGTATTATATTTTGTTTTTTTAATGTAAAATGTAATAAATAAGTATAATAAAATTTAAGACCCGTTAAAAAGAAAAAAGAGTGAAAAGTTTCGAAAAAAGAGTGCTGCAATACTCCTGTGTCGTGTAAATAAATCGCATTAATTCCCAAAAATAATTTTAAATTTAATAAAAAAAAACAATGAATTATTTATTCACGCGTTTCAGTTTACTGCACCAACAAACACAAGTTTTGACGGCCAAAACAGTAAATGACCGAAAAGAGAAAATTATCAATCAATAAATAAAAATATTTTTCCGATCGAAAACTGATTGGTACACTTGGTTCCTTAAAAAATACTGTATTTTTATGTTTTTTTTTACATTTTTATGAAAGTTTAATCGATACTCGTTACACGGCAGTATGCTTAGTTTTCCCGTACCTACTTACAAGCTATGTAATATGTCTTCTTCGCTTCGTCTCCCGGTCACAATGATGTGATGTGTGACAGAGGAGTAATACTTATAGATATTGGCGTACTTTCCTCACGCGCCGTGGGTAATACTGGGACGTCACAGTAGGTAAACTTCATTTCAATCGGACTTGCGAACTATGTAAACGATGTCAGCCAGCCTAGCATGACCACGATAGAAACGGGTTTTGTCTGCAGAAGCATAGACAAAGTGACAGATTGTAGAAAAATTTCTACCGTTTTATGCATATAAAGTAGAAAAATCTTTCTACAATCTGTCACTTTGTCTATTCTTCTGTAGACAAAACCCGTTTCTATCGTGGTCATGCTAGGCCGGCAGTAGGTAGGTATGGCTAATTGTCAAAATGTTATATTAGTATTTTTTATAGAAAATATGTTTACATAATTCGCAAATCTTTTTGTATATGATAGCCAGATTTATGAAGACTAGTATACGCTATTTAACATCACCCTATGGACACATAGGAGACAAACAAAAAAAAAACCGGGTAAGTGCGAGTCGTACTCGCGCACCGAGGGTTCCGTATCATTTTTGGACGTATAAAGTGAAAACAACCGGACCGCATAACTAAGTTTGTTTGTGAAGGAGTTTTGGTGATTTTTCAAAAACTGTAGTAGTTAGGAACATCGTTTTATTTTTGGTGCAATATTTGGATCAATTCCTATCAACTCTAATTATTTCAGATTTTTCGCTCCGCAAACTTCGGAGATCAGGGGGGGGGGGGGGGGAATGGTATTTTTTCAGACATTTTTCATCATATTTCGAAAACTGTGAAACATAAAATTAAATAAAAATATATTTTGAAATGTGCAGATCAAGCCCTTTCATATGATATGTCATTTGACCTAGTAACCACACTTTGAAATTGTGGACCCCCACTCCGGCCCCTTTTGCAATGAAAATAAAAATATTTTTTGACTTTTTTAATTTGCAATAAAGTTGGACAAGCATTCTTTATAACTGTTCCAAATTTCAAGTCGATAGCATTAGTAGTTGCTGAAATAAGCAGGTGTGATAGACAGACAGACAGACAGACGAAGTCGCACCATAAGGGTTCTTTTTTTACCATTTTGGTACGGAACCCTAAAAAAGTCAGAAAGAACGCTAAGCGAAATCGAAATAGGTAACTTTTTTTTTTTTTTTTTTTCGTTTTTTTTTGAATGGCCTCTTGCAGTTGGCTTCTAACAGCCGTCACTGCTTAACGCGGACTTCTGGTGAGGACTTACAAATGCCTCCAGCCAGGCTTAAAACTAAATAAAAACTACAAACTAAGGGCACCCCCTAGTGGGGTACGGGCCTCGGCTTAGGGCGTCGCTGGGGGGAGGGCAACTAGAAGGACGGACTACTAGCTGGATCGCGCGGTTCATTATTTTGGGTCAAATTTAAATGGCTAACAGGCTCAGCGCGGGCTGGCTCGAGCAAGGGTCGGTTTGGGGTCTGAGTCATACTCGGACTCGGGTCATGATGGGGACGTCGCGACAGGCCTCGTCGGCGAGGTCGAAATGAGGTAATAGGTATTAGCGCGAGCCGGTAAATAATTCGATTTCTTTAAAATTAACCAGTGGGTGAAGCCGCGGGGCACAGCTACCTAATTACCTATAAGATCAATGATGTTATCCGATAATTTGACCCTCGCATTATTTCATGTACCGATAATATACAGTTTTTTTAAGGAAAACGATGTAAAGTAAATATAAGTACTTACTCGTATTTGTTTACACATTATTTCTTACCAAACATTTCACCTAAAGTTCTAACACTATACAGCATTGTTATAGGAACACAAGCACACCTCGGTACTGGTAGTAGGTACTTCAGGTAATTCTTCATTATTTATTTGTCACACGTATTTAAGTTTTTAATTATTATTCAATTAAACGTACCTACTAGATTATCGGTTTTAAGTGTGAAACGCAACGAAAACATTCACAGGTGTGGCGTGTACACGTTTATAGGTATAAGGGCCAAAGTTCAAACAAATAGTCAAATTAGTTAATTTTTTTCGTCGTTTTTTAAACACTTGAAAAACTACACATAACTAAACTACACACACGATAGTATAATCGTTGAACAAATGAAGATTTTAAAAGAAAAACAAAAGAAACGTTAGTCTCGGTCTTCACTCTTCACCATAAGGCCGGCCGCACATTATCAGAAGTTTCTGTCAGAAAAATTCTGAAGCCTGCCGGAAGATACTGTGCTCATACAGAAAATCAGATTCTTGCCGGACCGTACGTGCACGTCGGAATTGATTGCGCACTTTACATACATAATATTATATCTTGTACCACAAACTATCAGTGCTTATGTAGGTATCGAGCATAGATTATGAACTGAATTCAGAAATTTTCTGACATCTTCTTACAATATGCAGCCAGCCTAAATGGTTAGTTTTTAAATGGCACAGGATATTATGTTACCATTATGACTAAGTCTTTTTTATTATGAATATCATTAACAAGTATAGTATTTCGAGTTATATTTACTTATAACAAAACTAGTTTTAATCTGTAATTATGATAATCAAATAATATATTGAATTAACAATAAGGCTTTGATTCATTTTAGATCAGAATACCTACAAATTTAGGCGATAATAAAATATTTAGATTAGAAAAATAAAATATGATAATGAGACCTTGAGATATTTTTAAGAGACACTGGGTAAAAAGATATCGTAGGTATTTCCACTTAAATAACAAATCTATACTAATAATAATATAGCTGAAGAGTTTATTTGTTTGAAGTTTGAACGCGGTAATCTCTGGAACCACCACTCGGATTCTAAAAATTCTGTTTGCATATGATAGCCAGATTCATGAGGAATAGTATAGGCTATTTAACATCACGGTACAATCATTAGGAGTCGAGCAGTGAGGGTAAAACCGCGGGGCACTGCGTAACTTAAATAAAAAGTGTGTTCGTTTAGTGAACCGCTGACTAATTAGGACATTTCTGAGGTGACAACTTTCCAAGATATGAGTGTTAACGCCTATTGTTATGTTAATTAGCTTGTTTCACATTGAAAAAGGTGTCTTAAATCTGAGTCATTCGCTTTATGATTACCCTATTAATATTAAAAATGTGAAAGTTTGTGTGTTTGTTACTCCTTCACGCTAAAACGACTGGGATCTGGAAAAGTACATAGGCTACTTTTCATCCATTTTCACGCAGACGAAGTTGCGGGCAACAGCTAGTCTACAAAATATTATGTTAAATACTAGTTGTTGCCGTGTTCGTCTGCGTAAAATTGGAAGTATACCTAGTATAGGGTGAATTTCAACAAATCATCATATCGGTGAACTTTTTCATTTATATTTTTTTATATATTTTTCAGGTTTTATGTAATCTTTAGGATATCAAATATCCCCTTTAATATCATCAACGTATCATTTAAGACTAAGGAGAAAATTCTGATCACATCGGTGGTAATAAACACCACCGATTACAGTGATATGAGAACAGCGACGTGAGAAATAACACACTATTTAGAAATACAGAAAAAATGCATAATATCTAGGATAAATTCAATAACAGTCAATGAAACCTAATTCACTTACTACCTCTAGGCTGTTATTAGAACCGAACAACAATAATAAAACTACTCATTACACTAGAAAAATGCAACCACCGATAATACTAATTTCACCGAAGACAACAAAATAAGTCATTTGGGAAATATATAGTAAGATGCGCCCCACGTACTAGTACAACTCACACTTAGCTGTTTTTAGGGTTCCGTACCAAAATGGTAAAAAAGGAACCCTTATGGTGCGACTTCATCTGTCTGTCTGTCTGTCTGTCTGTCCGTCTGTCACACCTGCTTATTTCAGCAACTACTAATGCTATCGACTTGAAATTTGGAACAATTATAAAGAATGCTTGTCCAACTTTATTGCAAATGAAAAAAATAAAAAAATATTTTTATTTTCATTGCAAAAGGGGCCGGAGTGGGGGTCTAAAATTTAAAAGTGGGGTTACTGGGTCAAGTGATATATCGTATGAAAGGGCTTGATTTTCACATTTCAAAATATATTTTTGATAAATTTTATGTCTTACAGTTTTCGACATATGATGAAAAATGTCTGAAAAAATACCATTCCCCCCCCCCCTTATCTCCGAAGTTTGCGGAGTGAAAAATCTGAAATAATTAGAGTTGATAGGAATTGACTGAAATATGGCACCAAAAATAAAACGATGTTCCTAACTAGTACAGTTTTTTCAAAATCATCAAAATTCCTTCACAAACAAACTTAGTTATGCGGTCCGGTTTTTTTCACTCTATACGTCCAAAAATGATACGGAACCCACGGTGCGCGAGTACGACTCACACTTGGCCGGTTTTTTTTTTTATTACTCTTAACTCTAGTATCTCTCCGTACTTTCCGTCCGGCGATAGTTTATGTGTCATCATAATCATTATAATCTAACACTATAATTTTAAATCTAGACGTAAGAACTGATTACTGTTCATTTCCTTAACCCATTGCAATGTACGGTAATGACATTATTTTGTTCAGTCTTCGTAATGGTAATGTTTTACCTTCTTCGTAATGTTTTACCTCGTTATATCAATTTGTTTGTATTAATTAAATTAACGATTTACGTCATTATGTTCCTGAATTCTATATACAGGGTGGCAGGTTAGACTATGGAAATATTTAAAGGAGTCATTGTACTCATCATTATGAACAACTTCTACTATGGGACCAACCCTGAAATCGCGAAATAAAAAACAGCTGTTCCATACATTTTGTTGAGTTATATGAACATAAATGTATGGGACAGCTGTTTTTTATTTTGCTATTTCAGGGTTGGTCCCATAGTAAAAGTTGTTTATAATGATGAGTACAATGACCCCTTTAAATATTTCCACTGTCTAACCTGCCACCCTGTATAGGTACTAATATTATTAAGCTGAAGAGTTTGTTTGAACTTGCTAATCTCTGGAACTACTAGTCGGATTTGAAGAATTCTTTTTGTATATGATAGTCGGATTCATGAGAAATAGTAGAGGCTATTTAACATCATGTTACGACGTTTAGGTGCCGAGCAACTGGGGTGAAACCGCGGGGAATAGCTAGTACTTATAACAAAACAGTATCGTGACTGACAATTAGACAAGATAGCTTTGTATGTATGGGTAATTCAAATTCAAATATAAAAGTCATTTATTCAAAGTGGGCTAAAGCCAATTTGCACTTTTTGAACGTCAATATACATTAGACAGCCCCCAAAAACGCCCGCCCTTCACCGCTTCCTAGTGGTTTAGCTGCGAAGAAGAAACGGCGCAACAAACTCCGCAGCAACACGATTCTGTCTTTCAGTTACTTTTATTTAAAAAAATAATAATATCAATTTACGAAAAAAAATATTAACTGAGCTTTTAAAACAAAAAAAATATATATAAACTATAAATATTTAAAGTAAAATAATGATGACTAACACACATCAATATACCTAATCAAAGAAAATAAAGTAAAAAAACAATGAAAAATAATTATGTAGTCGCAAAAGATGCTTTAAAGTTTAGGCGTTATTAATATTCTAGTTACCTACTAATCGGTAATAAAGGCTGTGTGTCCGGTTACAAGTGCATTTTAATCTCCGAAACTACTGATTCGAACCTAAAGATTATTTCACAAATAGAAAGCAATATTATCCCTGAGCGCTATAGGCTACTTTTTATGCAGAAAAAAAAACATACTAATTATAAACATACCTACTAATGCCGTGAGATGTATTCACCCAAACAAACGTGTTCCGTTTGGCAGCGCGTCGTAACGAGAGCAAACAACTACTGCTACACAAACGTTTGTCAGTTGGTCAAACTATTAACTATAATGCGACGAATTTCACGCAACATAACTTAAGTACTTAATGATTGTGTTTAGAAACCGTGTAACAAAATGACCGCTTAAACATAATATACGAAATAGCATTTTTAAGCACAATTTATCGCTACCACTATTATTAATCCGTAACGACCAATTTAATGAGCCTACGGTCATGCTACGAGATTGTTAAAAAAGGGTGTGTTCGGTTCTACGACCGGTGTCTTAAAGCCTACGGGCTACGCCTCAAGTGCTTCTACGAGACCAGCGGCGTAGAAAGGGATTGGCTGTACAGTAGCTCTACGAGTGCGGAGCCGACGTAGCGGTTTGCTACGAAAGAATGACAGGGAATAAACACAAGTGTAAAAAGTAATGCTCGTTTTCACCAACACTAGGAGACACCTAAGTGAAATGTTTAAATATTAAAAGGAGTTCCCTAGCGCAAAAAAACATGTCACCAACTACTATGGGCTATCCATGGTATAGGCCAAATGTTTGGTGACATGTTTTTTAGCGCTAGGTAAATTCGTTTAATATTTAAACATTTCACTTAGGTGTCTCCTAGTGTTGGTGAAAACGGACGTAAGAGTGAAAACTATTATACACTAGCTTCCGCCCGCGGCTTGTAGTGGTAGCCTATGTGTTATTCCAGACTATAATCTATCTGTGTGCCAAATTTCATCCAAATCCGTCCAGCCGTTTCAGCGTGAAGACGTAACAAACATACACACACACACACACACGCACGCACAAACTTTCGCATTTATAATATTAGTAGGAATTAGTAGGATAGCTGTTGTCCATGACTTCTTCTGCGTGAAAATGGAAGAGAAGTGCCTTTGTGCTTTTCCAGGTCCTATGCTACTTTTTCATCAAATTTCATCCAAATCCGTCTAGCTGTTTCAGCGTGAAGGAGTAACAAACACACACGCACACAACACTTTCGCATTGATAATATTAGTGTGATATTAAACTAAAGAATTATTAACGTGCTCACAAGAAAAACTTTAACACTTCACACACGAATATTGTTCCAAAAAACACAATTTAAAAACAATAAAACAAGACAGTTTAAACGGATTAAATCGCATGTAGGTACTATTGATTTTTCCTGACGTTTCGAGCACTTTGCAGCGTTCGTCGTCGACAGAATCTAAAAAACTTAAGGCTCGTATTACAGAACGATGCTCGAGCACAGATCTCTTCTTGAGCATAGATTTAAAGACATTTGATTGGTTGAAATCTATGCTCAAGCAGAGATCGGTGCTCGAGTATCGTTCTGTAATACAGGCCTAAGATACGCGAAAACCTAAGATATTAAGTATTACCACCATTTAAAAATTTAAAGAATCACGGTATAACTAGTACTTACTCATAAGTTCGCTCGAAATGCGTCGTTAATCAGTAAGTTCCGACACACTATGGTTAATCGTCCGCTAAGTACGTTATCTTGACTCGGTCACCCATTTCTCATTGTGTTCGGACAACAAGAGCAAAAGCAACAACTTCAACAGAACAGTTTCTGAACGGGCTGCTCAGATAAGCAGGGAGTTGCGCACGCACCGGTGTGCAGTTATATTGCGATTTAGTTGGTATAGGCACGGGGTCTCATCAGGAACAAAGTAACATTTGTTGAAATAACTCATAATAGATGGCGTTATGTATGTATCGATTTGTTATTGAAGTTTGTGTAAAATTGAGAACATGAAAAATATATGTTCAAATTTTGAAAAATGCTTTAAGCACGGAAAAATGTATAGCCCGAAGATAGCCCGCGCTAAATCGGTCACATTTCTTTGTATGAGATGAGGCATCTGTATGTATAGTATTATATTATCTGTGGTATAGGTAAACCAGAATCGCATGGCCTAAAAAATGAAATTTAATTATGATTTTGGCACAGCAATGCATACTAGTCATTTTTCAAATGAAGTACGAGTTGTGTAAAATTCAGAAAATTGCTAGTGCAAGCTAAAACTCTTTTCATTCACCCCAGAGGCCCTAGACAAGTTACTTTTCTGTTAGCGTTAGCGTCAAACGCTACGAATAAAATGTATGGAAATGACATTTGTAAGTCACGTGACTTTTCCGCAGGTAATGTCATTGGCTTACATTTTGTGCTTATCGTTTGGCGTGAACGTTAACAGAAAAGCAACTTGTCTAGAGCCTCAGTGCTGGTAGCAACAAATTTTAATCTCTACTTTTGCCATCAGATTCTGGTTGACCTATAGTGCTTGAACTTATAACTAATACCTTTATGAATTTTGTAAATGTTGGTTTGTGAACAAAATTGTTTGAATAGAAAAGGTTACTTTGGTTTTATTTTTTGAGAAGCTCGTGGCTAAATGACGGCCGCGCTGATCGATCGATCTGCGAGGTTAAGCTGCGCTTGCCGCGGTCAGTCCTTGGATGGGTGACCGTTCATTACACATCGAGACCCCTCCGTGCCTCGGAGAGCACGTTAAGCAGTCGGTCCCGGTTGTCATAGGAATATCTTTGACAATCGTTACGGGTAGTCAGAAGCCCTAAAAGTCTGACAGCTGGTCTAACATTCGAAAACCGGTATTACCCATTAATTGGGTTGTGGAGGTCAGATGGCAGTCGCTCCACGTAAAATATTGATATTCAGCCAAAACTAGTTAGACTGGATGCCGACTCCAATATAATTTGGGAAAAGGCTAGGCAGATGATGATGATGACTTTGGTTTTATTTTTTACACGGTTCTCGTAGTGACTGAGCGATTGGCTGCTGCGCGACGTGTCGCGGGTTCGATTCCCGCACGGAGCAAATATTTGTTTATGGTCTGAATGTTTGTGTTTATGTTGTGTTTTTAAACGCACCACGATACGGGAGAAATCCTAATAACGTATTTTACATAAAAAAAAGTTTTAGTTTGCCTGTCTTCTCTTTGTAAATCGGCATTAAACAAGGTAGTACCTACAGGCGAATAATAATCTATGAAAATAAACAAATGTATTATAATCGACAATGAAACCTGCCCTGTTTCCAATAAAGTTCTTTTTCTTTACACAAATAATAATTATTGAAAGTCCACAAACCATATAATTTATGCTTGTCTTCAATAAAGGTTTGTTTATAAATTCGCAGAAATTGCTTTCAATAACTTCAAAATTATAAACTGCTTTGTTATCAATATTTTCAAAAGATTTAACAATGGATAAAGGTTCTTTTTTGAATCTTTTATACCTATATTTAATAACAATAGGATAGTCAGAATTTTACATGTTACAGTTGTCAAATCATGAAAATGTTTCATATGTTAAGAACACATTCATGTCTACTGAATCCATTGTAAATTATCTTTACAAAGCTAGTTACGTACTAATGACATAGATTGTTGTTTTAAATGCAAATATTTGAGCCGGTTGTACCTACTTAACTATTACAAAATGAGATAATAATAAATATAAAATCTTTAAATCATTATATTGCTATTATATCTAATAGCACTTCGTCCGCGAATTCGTCCGCGTGTCCCACAGGAACTGTGCATTTTTACGGGATAAAAAGTAGCCTATGTTACTCAGTGATAATGTAGCTTTCTATTAGTGAAAGATTTTTTAAAATCGGTCCAGTAGTTCCGGAGCCTATTCGGTACAAACAAACAAACAAAAAAATATTTCCTCTTTATAATATTAGTATAGATAGATTAGTATAGATAGATTATAGTAATAGTATAGATTGGAGATATCTTACAAACAACATAGAGAAGTTTAATCCTCTTTTGTTATTTGCGTAGAGGCATCTAATTACTTCAAAAACTTTAGGAGTGAGTATCAAAAGCCTTCACGTAAAACTTCCCAAGCTTCCATAGACACAAAGCATTCAAGATTATTGAGCGTTTCACGTAAAAAGTCCCTTCGACGCTATGTTGGCTGCCCTGAATGTCACTCTTATTTAGGTCTTAACGTTTTATATTTTTTGTGGATATATGTGTTAAAGTAATGCCTAGGATACTATAAAGTGGTGAACGACAATTGGTACTGAAAGAAAACATCCAACACTGTTAAAAACGCTGTAACATATTGAAATTCAGGGCAGCCAACATAGCGTCGAAGAGACATCTTATTTGAAACGGTCTCTACAAATCTTATTTTAAAATCACTCACAATAAATAAACAATCGATTCCTAATCGATCAATCAACACCAAAAAAATCGTATCCAAAAAGTTTCCGACACACTCGCGAAAAATAAAAACTACTCACACAATAGCAATGAACAAGTAAGCTCAAAGTTGCATAAAGCTATTACACAACCCGAGAGCGACTGAAAGCCATCAAGCATTTCCCTACGTATATATACACAGAGCCGATACAATCGAACATACAATTCTTACACGTAATTACCTACATACACAAGCCATTGTATCACCACACGACCGCAGACGACGTACACGATAACCTTTTCCAATTACTCATGGCACGGAAACTGAAGAATAAGCGGAAAAGCTGCAGCTGCTGAAAGTTGCAGCCAATAGCGTGTCTATACGGTTTTACATAGGTCGTTTATCGAAATAGCGAGTTATAGTGTTTTTAACGGAAGTGCAAAAATAGTGCGAAATTTGTGCGAAAAAGCTCGAAAATGGGTGCGAATTTGGCCACTCCATGGTTTTGCACGGTGCGAATTTTGGACACGTGAGGGGTTATAGGATCACTTTGTTGTCCGTCTTTCACCGGACCATAAGTGGAGTCAAAGTCAAAGTCAAAGCATTTATTTCAATTAGACCAATTACAGGTACTTTTGAATTGTCAAGGAGTCTGTCAGTTAGTCATAATGATGAAGCTAGATGCCCGTTCCAAAGCGTAGATTCCTATGGAGAAGAACGGGCAAGAAACTCCATGGTTACTCTTTTAAATCAAATGATTACAATATCATGGTTACATTGCTTTTGTCGGAAATATGAGAGAACAATGTAAAAGTCTAGAATAATAGTAAACACAACCCCAAATATTAGCCATAGCAGTTCAGAGATGACGAGTCCCAATATACGGCGCCCGTTCACGAACATGACGCATGAATCAGCGCCATTTAGCTCAACCATTTTAAAAGGAACCGAATGACCCAACGCATGCGTCACCATCAGCAAGACATCTGCTAATAGATGGCGCCATCTGCTAATAGAAGTATGCAGTAGCGCCATCTATGATCAAGATATGATATATCTACTATGATGTAATAGCAGCATAGATTGCGCTATTGCATATTTCGGAGCCCTCACGGCGCAAATCGTACTCGCATTTGTCCGGTTGTTATAAATGTACCTAAGTGATTTTTAATATGTATACCTATGTTTTCCTATAGTAACGACATTAACTCACTTCAATTAATGAAAAATGAACTTAAATAACATCTAAAATAAAATAAAAATGCGTCGGGCTTACCCTCTCCCCTAGGCACTGGCACAGGCACAGAGGCACAGTACCCCGATTATGAGTTTTTTTGACGTATAGTATCGTTAACGTAAGCATATTTTGAATTTGAAAATATACGTTTGTTATACAATGTTTAAATAAATTGAATACTTAATTAATTTCTGTATTTTTTTAAATGTGCAAATTGTATAAAATTTCATCAAAATGTTTCAGGACTGCTGCATTTTAGATTCAAAATATGCTTACATTAACGTAACTATACGTCAAAAAAACTCATGATAGGGGTACTGGCCTCTAGGCACGCCACTGCAGCCTACGTGTGGTTACAACTAGAATGTATGACACAAACTGAACTGTGAACTTGGATCAGAGATTACACAGATTACTTACTAATAAAATAAAGCTGAAGAGTTTGTTTGTTTAAATGCGCCAATCTCTGGAACTGCCAGTCGGATTCGAAAATATATTTTTGTATAAGATAGCCAGATTCATGAGAAATAGTATAGGCTATTTGACATCACGCTATGACCCTTAGGATCCGAACAAAAAAAAGGAAGGAAGAACGCTAAGCGAAAACGAAGTATTGACGAAATAATATCCGATTTCTTTTAAATTAAACAGTGCCTGAAACCGCGGGGCTCAGCCAGTCCTTTAATATACTGTATACCTATAAATTATAAAGTATGTCTGTATTGATATTTTTTTAAAGAACAATGGTCAAAAGCGCGATTGCTGAGAATCTTGGTTTCGATCCCCGGGAAATCGATGGAATAGCTCTTGTAGTAAGTATGGGACTTAAACATAACTGGCGCAATGTGTGTCTACTACTCTGCCTAGCCTTTCTGGGAAATACAGGCGTGATATTATGTATATATGTAACACTGCATAAGCATAAGCATAGCATAGCATAATCGGCCTATAATGTTCCCACTGCTGGGACACCGGCCTCCTCTCTGTGAGAGGGAGTATATACAGGGTGGCAGGTTAGACAGTGGAAATATTTTAAGACGTCATTGTACTCATCATTATGAACAACTTTTACTATGGGACCAACCCTGAAATCGCGAAAAAAAAATCAGCTGTTCCATACATTTTGTGGAGTTATGTGGATATAAATGTATGGAACAGCTGATTTTTTTTCGCAATTTCGGGGTTGGTCCCATAGTAAAAGTTGTTCATAATGATGAGTACAATGACCCCTTAAAATATTTCCATTGTCTAACCTGCCACCCTGTATATCTATGTAACACTGGTCAAAACGATATTTTGTCAATTTTACCTGGCATGCGTCATGGACAATCTGCTTGTCTATTCTGTACCTACCGACACGCCGAGTGATTTCACCGCGGGAACTGCCAATTTATCCCTCGAACGTCCGCAAACACATTGGCAGTTCTCGCGGTGAAATCACTCGGCGTGTTGGTACAGAAAAGGCAGTTGTTGGAAATAGGCTCGCTCCCTGTTACATGGTACTTGAACGTGGCGAAATGTGTGTGTGTGTCTTCGGGGAATTAGGCTGCGATTCCACCGGAGATGTGCGAGGATGCGTAGCGAGGGATGTGTTTGTAAAGAACCAATAGAATCGCTTCATTTACCTCGCCTCGGTCAGCACAGCTCTGGTGGAAACGGCTCAGCGGAGCTTGATTTTTGCGCATACAAAACAAGCAAGGGATGTGTGCGAGGGATGTGTTGTGAGGAATGTGTGTTACTCCGTTCCCACTACACCGCACCCCCGTCGACACATTTCACAGCTTCGCAACGCATCCTCGCACCACACATTAATCCGCATTTTCACAGCTCCGCTACACATCCTCGTAGGCACATTTTCATCGCACAGCTTTGGTGGAAACCCCCACACATTTTCACAGCACAGCTAGACATCCTTGCACGACACATTTCCATCGCACATCTCTGGTGGAAACGCAGCCTTTCGGGCGTGATATTATGTATGTACCTATGTAACAATGGTCAAAATGAAATTTTGACAATTTTACCTGCCATGCATCATCGACAATAGTCTGTAAGTGGCTATATACTAATCGCAGCCCCTATTGTTACATTTTCAATCAAATAATTGTGGCAGATAATTTAACTTGAATCTGGCGAAATGTGTACTGTGTGTCTTCGGGGAATTACAGGCCTGATATTATGTATGTATGTAACAATGGTCAAAATGATATTTTGTCAATTTTACCTGGCATGCGTCATGGACAGTCTGTAAGTTGCATTACTAATCGCAGCCCTATTGTTACATTTTCAATCAAATACGGCAGATAATATAAGGATAAAGTGGACGTATTAACCAGGTCGTGTGGTTACTAGTTAACCAAATTACAATGCCTCTATGATTCAGACATTATTCTTCGAGGATTACAACGTAAGTAATCATCCTGATGTACAGTCCTACCAACTTATCTGTGAACTGAAAGAGGGCGCCACCGTCCAACAACCAGAGAACCCGAATGTAGTTTAGACTGATAATCGAATGAGCCGGCCGTAGTTCCAATTTACGCCATTTTACAAATAAGTTGGTAGGTCTGTAACTATATCTTTGTAATTGTGATCGTCACAGCATGTAATTTACTTTCATACATCTTTGACAACTAGTTACTGTGGAAAAAAATCAGCTGTTCCATACATTTTGTTGAGTTATATGGGTCCGTGATATGAGTGCCAGGGGTCCGCAACCACTCAGTTCACTCATAACATAATTATTTATTAGGAAAATTATGCAGTAATTCACGCATCGTTTGTTTGATCGCTCGCTCGTATTAAAAATCTCTGTAAACTAACCAATAAAAGTGATTTTTAAATTCTTAAAGTGGTCCATGGCTTCAAAAAGTTTAAGAACCACTGGTATAGACATAGATGCCTGACGAGTATTTTAAGAGAAAAGTTTTAAAAGGCAGACTAAAATAGGAATGGATTGAATAAAATTGGGAGTTTCACCCAAATATAAGGAAATTAATAAATGATTCGGACAAACCGTTGATAAAAACGACTATTGTAAAAATATTCGATAAGCGCTAGCTATGAAAGTGCGTGAACAATCCAACGTAAACTTTGACACGGTGAACTTGACGCGGTGGAATAATAAATGATGTGTCCGCTTCGTTTCTAGATCTTTACAATGTACTTAACAAGAGAAATAAAAAAAAACTTAAATTAAATGACAGTCTAGGTACTGGCGTGAGTCATGAGCACAGATCACGCATTACATTTTCGGCCCAATAGACAATAGACAGTTGACAATACGTAATAGAGAATAGTCCAATAGGCGAAGAGCATCGACTGACGAACCAATTGCGTGCCGCCTCGGCGCCTTTCGTTTTTCTTTAAAATGTTTAATAAATAGATGTCGACATTTTGACATCACTTTATAAACTTTACTAGCTGACCCGTCCCGGCTTTGCACGGGTAAAGCTGTTTAGATCATCCTTATGAATCGAGTGTCGCGAAATTCGCTCCCATGAAACAATCTCACAAATTATTTAATCACTTCGTTGCGCGTTGATTACATCGTGTTTTTCACGCAAAAACTGCTGAACGGATTTTGATGAAACTTTACAATAATATAGCCTATAAATTAAAACAAAACATAGGCTACCCTTTATCCTGAAAAACGCACGCAAAGCCGCAGGCGAAAGCTAGTATTATAAATGCGAAAGTTTGTGTGTGTGTGTGCAAATTCGTTTAGCCGTTTCAGCGTGAAGGAGTAACGACCTTCACGCTGAAACGGCTAAACGAATTTTCATGAAATTTGACAAAGATGTAGCCTGGGTCCTGGAGAAGCACACATACTCTTCATTCCATTTTCACACGGAAGAAGTCGCGGGCAACAGCTAATCTTATAAACATACATTTTCCATAATTTTCTCTGGGAATAGGGAGCTAGATTGTTTCTGCTTCTTGTGTAATATTTGTGTTTTCCTTTTAAATTATATCTGAGTGCGTGTATGGCCGTAAATATTTTCTAATAAGAATGCACGTGTGTGTGTATAAATGTTTTATGTTGAATATTATCTACTGAACCGAGCGCTGTGCTGATATAAGAAGTAATTATTAATTATAGTGGCAAGATGGGCAATTCCCGTACAGATACTTTCTGGGATAGCCTATTTTGAAAAATATAAGTAGATTACATCGCCCGACCTGGGTAGATACCTACAGTGAGCCAAAACGCACGTCGTTTGAGTCTAATAGCTAGCCCGCTAGAGTCTAGGTCTAAGTAAGATTTTGTAACTTTTTAGGTTTTCGAGTTTTTGCTACATTGTGACAATTATGATAAATGTTATTGATGGTTTAGTCTTTTTAACCGACTCCAAAAAGGAGGAGGCATATAATTCGTCTGTTTTTGTTTTCTATTACCTGATATCTTCGGCGATTGTGAACCGAATTTGATTATTGTTTTTTCATTTGATAGAAAAAGCTCGTTGGTTACCATTACATAAATTAAATAAAATTGTAATGATAGCCGGTCATTTGAATGAAATTATTAAAAATAGGAGAATAAAAAATAGGTACCTACCCAATGTGAATAAAATTTAAATATCCGATTATCTTTAAAATTGTATTTTAATTTAATTTATTTAGTGGTAACCGACTATAACTATGAACCGATTTTAATTATTGTTTATGTAAAGATAATATCACGTAACAAACATAATACAAAAACAGTAATAAAAAAAACATCACCCTTTTTGAAGTCTGTTAAATAAAAACCTCGTTTTAAAACAGTAACTAGAAACTTACCCTAACAGTAATGACGGTAAATGTTCACGAGATGACGCGCGTCAAACAACACTTACCGCAATATATTAATATTGTTCAAGCAACCTGTTTACTGGATTCTCAATCACGATTTAAGATAAACAATACTTGATGAGTGCGCAGGCGCACGAAGTTTACATTCAACAGTTGTACGAACCACTGTGTAGTATGTATAGCTATTGAAACTATTTGTACACAACATTATGTTACATAATTATAATTATTATGTAATTTGTTTCAACGATTTTTAGGGTTCCGTACCTCAAAAGGAAAAACGGAACCCTTACAGGATTACTTTGTTGTCCGTCTGTCCGAGACAAGACCCTTAACGGGTGCTGGCATCTGCTCATAGATGAGAAGTAAATAATAGCGGCATCTTGCTCATAGATTTCGGAACGCTCAGGGCGCGAGTCTTACTCGCTCTTGTCCCTTAATATAGGTACCTAAGAAAAAATACCATAAGGGCTCGTATAGATGACGCCACCGCCGCGTTGCCGCCATTAATTTATTGTTAGCTGTTAGTGCTACATTGCTGCTATGACCTTCCATTTTGCTTGTAATTTTTAGTTTGCCATTTAAAACGCCAATACTAACTTCTTTTTCTTAGTTAATTTCGACATATTCGGATTCTAAGCCGAGGGTCACGAAAACGACGCTCCAAGCGAATTCGCCTTGTGCTGCAAGCGTCAAAAACAAATGTAGGGAAATTCGCTGCTGCTTGCAGCGTCTACTTCGTGGCCTTGTAGAACATACATAGTTATATTTGTTTTTGACGCTCGACGCTGACGCTTGCAGCACAAGGCGAATTCGCTTGGAGCGTCGATTTCGTGGCCGAGCCATTCTAAAAACTGACAATATTATGGTCGCGATGGCGGCGCGGCGGCGGATGATAATAATCTGAGTGCATGCATTTCGACTGTTTTCGACGCGACCCATTCATAATTTAGCCCATGATCACAAACCAAGTTATATCCTAAACAAATGCATGTTGGATGCTTGTAATCACAATCGGGGCTCACTCCATCGAAGTGGATGTACCATATCAGTAAAAGATTTGACTTTTTTTTATAAGATTTTAGATTTAATTGAACATTAAGCAAATGTTTATGACCCTTCTAATTCAGTCATCTACCTATACCTATCAATAAAACAATCATCATACAGTTATGATGAATGGATGCTCCAATATCCCGCCTCGTGCGCCGCATCCCGCCACGTCCCGCTGCATCCCGCCACGTCCCGCTGCATCCCGCCTCGTCTCGCCTCGTCCCGCAGCGCCCCGCCTCGTCCCGCCGCACCCCGCCGCGTGGCCGACGTTACCGCATGTTTAGCAAACGCGCCGATTGTGCCCGACGCCCGTTTATTGTTTCGCTCGTTAGCTACACCACAATACTGAGAACCTTTTAGATCACACGTGGCTAATGCCATGTTTAGTTTTGTAAACATTAAATTGTTCCGCTTCCACTTGTAAAACATCAACCCTTTAGATTCTCATGAAAATATTAATTGAGATACCAAAACATTATTGTATAAATTATTATAAGATCGTGTCGTGTTTTTGTTTACGTGCACCGTAATGCTCTCTGACATGGTCTGCCTTTTTGCTGAACGTTCTAATAAAAAATCCTACATAATATAATAAATATTTGCATTTTGCATTCTGAATTAATATTATTTCACACAGCTTATAAAATATTCTCCAACAAAGAAGGTTTGTATCATTGTCTAAAGGACACTGGCAGACGCCCATAGAACGCTGGGCTTCAGATTGTGTAAGTCGGTACAGATATGAAATTAGTTTGGTGTGGTCGAGTATTTCAAGAGTATTTAAATTCATTTTTTATTTGTTTTTGTACGTAATTGGGTTAAAGAGAAATCTTCGTATTTGTGACAGTGAGGTTAAGTATGGTGTGAATCAGTGTGAATTATCCAGTGAATTACAGCCCGACTAATGAGTTCTCAATTCAAAGGTTTTAGTTGCTGTCGACATGATATTCTGTGGAGGTCCAATGAAGTACAGCCCGACTAATGAGTTCTCAATTCAAAGGTTTTAGTCACTGTCGACATGATATTCTGTGGAGGCACGCGCCAGCCAGCATGCACCCGTTTATGTTTTATTGGTTTTGTCCAAATGTCAACGGCATAATCATTTTATTTCTTATTTATTTCGATTTTTGATTCCAATTCTTAATCTCTAAGATAAATTAGGCAAAGAACAATTAAAATATATTTTTATTTTTGGTTAAGCTTTTATTACTGTACCATATCAAGCCTAAAACTGCCGACGTCCTTTTAAAACATGCTTCTACGAATCTACGTGGACCTCTACGCGTGAAAACGTAGCGCCGGCGTAGCAGTAGCGGGGCTCGTGTGAATGGCCTACGAAATGGTACCGCTGTTTAGAGGCTTTCAAATTCTTTGACAGATCGTACCACTAGGTTATATTGTAGCAATACGATAATAATGTATCGTAATTGTAGGAATTTCTTTACTTAAAATAAAACCTTATGAAAATAATGGCACTATACTTTCGTGGTTCACATGTCAAATTTTAAACGTATAAACCTGAATTTAATACTTAGGTACATAGGTACAGGGTAAAAACCAATGCGGATATTTTAGGAGGTGAAAGTACTCATGAATATGATCAACTTTTATTATGGGATAATGAGTGGGATGGGCATCATCTGAACTTGTGACGTCATACTGTCAATGTCACTGCCGATTGTGTTATTATTTACTTATTAGGTAAATGTTTACTTGGTGACAGTGACCGGTAAGCAGTTTACCTATGGGTTTCCAAAATTATTCTTATTACCAAAATTATTCTAACTCCTCTGATTCTGCCACCAAGGATTAGAAGATTATCCTATTATCCTATCCTATTAATACCTATTATGAGATGATTGTGAGATGGATGGATGTTTGTTATTTTTTCACGCAAAAAGTACTGAACGGATTTTACTTACAGTGATATAGCTTAATACATCAGAATAACACATACCTACCTAAGCAATAATTTATAAAGATATTGTTAGGGTTCCAGCGTGATAAACGAAAAACCTTTAAAAATTACGCAAAAAAAAAATACACGGGCGAAGCCGCGGACGGAAACTAGTATCTCATACATAGCAACAACGGTTACCTACGGCATTTGTGTTCGGGTTTTGGCGTCTCATGTTTTTTTTCGTGTATACAATATGGATAGAATATTGTATTAGTTTTTAGTATTTCCAATTTTCATTTTCCTCCTATTATTGATCGTAGCAAAAACCATATTTTTGCATTCTACTAACAAACAAGTACCTACCGCTCTATCGCAAGAATCGTATTCAGTTAATAAGATATATTTTTTAAGTAGGTAATATCGTCATCACCTTATTGTTGCTATGATGTCTAAAATTTTGGGGATTTTACTTATATATATTTTTGGTTTTTACCGTGTTAAATTCATGCCTACGTTTTTTTGAATAGTGTCGCAAAATTAGATTAGGTAGAAGAAGATTAGGTAGTGTTATTTGTAATTAACGATTTACACACAAAACACTAAATTTTGATTTGTGTAGGATTTGTATTGTGTTAAATGTTAACAATTACATTTGATCAGAGCTTATTTCGTGGTAATTAAAGGTGCCTATTCCTGAACATATGACACTTGGCTCGATTACTGAAAGGTCACTGAATGATTGACATTACGTACGTTACATATTAGTGAGCATTGCACACGTAGGTACGTGTATGATTGATAGAATTTAACCTGAAACTTGAAAGTACCTAGATACACAGTTGATAACGCCTGTGTCCAAATGCGCTATAATTTAGGGAGTTAAAAAGTAACACGTTAAATGAGTGGTTTCATTATTGTAATTTGTAGAGTTATCATCTGACGTTTAATGTCAATATTAATGTATTAAATTGACGCGTTATATAAGATGTTGGACATATCTGCTTAGTGATATTAATAATAGCTCTCCCGCGCCCCCCTCACGCACGCCTATCGGACATAATTATGTTAAGAACAAAATAATATTGAAGTGATCTAATTAATATACAGGGTAAAATTAAAACCAGTGAGGATATTTTAGGAGGTGAAAGTACTCATGAATATGATCAACTTTTATTATAGGACCGACACTGAAATATGAAAAAAAAATCAGCTGTTCCCTACAAAAATGCACTACTACACGATCAAAATGTATGGAACAGCTGATTTTTTTTTTCATATTTCAGTGTCGGTCCCATAATAAAAGTTAATCATATTCATGAGTACTTTCACCTCCTAAAATATCCGCACTGGTTTTAATTTTACCCTGTAAAAACCAAAAATATATTATAAGTAAAATCCCCAAAATTTTAGACATCATAGCAACAATAAGGTGATGACGATATTACCTACTTAAAAAAATATATCTTATTAACTGAATACGATTCTTGCGATAGAGCGGTAGGTACTTGTCTGTTAGTAGAATGCAAAAATATGGTTTTTGCTACGATCAATAATAGGAGGAAAATGAAAATTGGAAATACTAAAAACTAATACAATATTCTATCCATATTGTATACACGAAAAAAACATGAGGCGCCAAAACCCGAACACATGCCGTAGGTAACCGTTGTTGCTATGTATTAGATACCACTAGTTTCCGTCCGCGGATTCACCCGTGTATTTTTTTTTTGCGTCATTTTTATTTTTTTTTCGATTTTAACACTGGAACCCTAACAATATCTTTATAAATTATTGCTTAGGTATGTGTTATTCTGATGTAAAAGTTATATCACTGTAAGTAAAGTTTCATCTAAATCCGTCCAGTACTTTTTGCGTGAAAAAATAACAAACATCCATCTATCCATCCTCACAAACTTTCACGTTTATAATATTACTAGCTTCTGCCCGCGGCTTCACCCGCGTTTTCCGGGATAAAAAGTAGTGTCTTATATGTTATTCCAGGTCCCAGGCTACCTCTTTGCCAAATTTCATCCAAATCCGTCCAGCCGTTTCAGCGTGAAGATGTAACAAACATACACACACACACACGCACAACCTTTCGCATTTATAATATTAGTGGGATTAGGATAGGATAATAGAATAATCTTCCAGTCTTTATCTTTAGTCGCAGATCCAGAGAAGCTGGTTAAATTAAAAACAAAAAATAAAGGGAACTCATGAAGCCCAAGGAGTTAGGTTAATAAATAATCTATACCTACTGAATAAAGCTGAAGAATTTGTTTGTTTGAAATTAAACAGCAGTTGAAACCGCCAGAAATAGCTATAGTAATTAGAATAATTTTGGAATCCCAGTAAACCGCTTACTCTATAGCCTCGGGCACTGTCACCAAGTAAACCTTTACCTAATAAGTACCTAAATAATAACACAATCGGCTGTGACATTGACAGTATGACGTCACAAGTTCAGATGTTGCCCATCCCACTCATTATCCTGTACGCGACCCCGCCTCTGACGTCATGTGTAGTGATGTGGTCAATGACATGTTACTCATGTGTCAACCGTCTACGTCACAGGACAGACGAGCTGAGGTGTGCAAAGTATATTATAAATTATAACGTACCTAACTAGACTTTTGCCCGCGACTCCGTCCGCGTGGACTATAATGAAATGACCAGTTCATATTACCTCAGTAATGTAGGGTGGCTAGTACTACCAAGAGGTCAAGCTGTATCTCTGGGTTATCCCACCGGAATTAAATGAAACGTAGTTTAGATTTAAATTTGGACCCGAAGCTATCGAACTGTGAAAATTCTATCAAAATCCGTTCAGTACTTTTTGCGTGATGCGCGCACAAACAGACAAACAGATACCTAAACAGACAAAATTTATTGTTTTTATATTTGTATTGAAGAAACTCAAAAAGTACAGGATCGATTTTAATAATTCTTTCACCAGTATAAAGCTACATTATCACTGAGTAACAAAGGCTATTTTTATCGCGAAAATATGCAGTTCCTATGGATCACACGAACGAAGTCACGGGCAAAATGCTAGTGATTAATAATGCACAACAGAATATAGGGTTGCCGGCTTAGCATTATTTTTTCCGCGTCTCCCATCCATAGACCGGCCGTGGCAACCGCAGCTTAATCTTGCAGATCGATCCAAATCAAATCAAATCAAATCATTTATTTGCATAAAACATGGTAGGTAACAAGATTTTCAATAAAAATATGTGTACAGCAGGTTTTGCCGTGGCACACGGCGCGCAAAATAATATTAAATGAGATAAATTAATATGAATTAAACATTATACATTATAATCAAATTAGTATTAGATAAATAAAAGTAAAGTAAATCTCAAATCAATTAGACATTAAAATCAATTTAGAGAAAAAAAAACAACTAAACATTATAATAATTTTAGATTAAAAACAATTAAAATTATTTTCATTGAGGAATTCATGAATATTATAATAACATTTATTGGCCAGAATTATTTTCAATTTATTTTTAAATAATTTTACATTACAATTTTTAATATCACTAGGGACTTCACGTGTAGGGATCCCTACACGTGGTTGCCATGAGCCCGTTGTTTGACGTCATAACTATGACTTTGCTATTCTTGTGGTTAAGACAGGTAATGTGTGTCAACTGCCTACGTCAAAAGAAAGCGGAAAGTACATACCTAATTATGTATAAGATGTGCGCAGAAGTTGAAGGAAATATGCCCTTCGATTATGTCATATTGTACAGGGTGGCAGGTTAGACAGTGGAAATATTTTAAGGGGTCATTGTACTCATCATTATGAGCAACTTTTACTATGCGATTGGTCGCGTAGTAAAAGTTGCTCATAATGATGAGTATGGAACAGCTGTTTTTTTTACGAAAAAAAATCAGCTGTTCTATACATTTATGTTCTCATAACTCTACAAAATGTATGGAACAGCAGATTTTTTTTTCTCGATTTCAGGGTTGGTCCCATAGTAAAAGTTGTTCATAATGATGAGAACAATGACCCCTTAAAATATGCCCAGTCTAACCTGCCACCCTGTATACGTATTACTTAGGTGGGTATAGGTACATTAAAGATGATCACAGACCGCGCATGTACATTTTCGCCCCAATAGACAATAGACAGTTGACAATACGTAATAGAGAATGGTCCAATTAGACGACGAGCATCGAGTGACGAACCAATCGCCTGCAAGGTCGGCGCCCCCCGTCTTCTTCATTCCGCCAAAGAGACCGAAAAACCAGGTAATGTGCAGGTGACGTTTGTGATCATAACTGAAGCCGCTAGTTATATTACATTAACAAATATCGCACCTTGGAAACCGAACTGACGCTAATCGTTTTTTTTTTTTGGGAAACCACGTTTATATGTAGTTTAGTGACAGTTTGATTTTCAATTGTATGATCTGAGTCATAGATACCTACCTACCTATATGACAATGTATATTATAGATGACTTTTAATAAATCCTTTCTACTAAATTTCGGATAACAAGGTCACGCACCTTTGCGACTTCTAGTTGCCTTGTTAGATTTCTGTGGGCCGTTAGGCCACTACCTCTCTCACAATGAGCAATTTACTAATGAATGAGCGACCACACTGACTTCAGCAGTGTAGCTCTCGATTCCCGGCCACCGTAGGCGCGGGCTTGCGGACGGTGAGCAATGGGTAGCTCGTCGTCCGGTAAGGACCAGGCCCGGGTCGACGGCGCGTAGTGTTCCACGCGCGCCTCAAAGAGATGTCAGCAAGGCGGAAGGGGTCCACTAGGGCCAATGCCCGCCAGGGTTGCGGGAAGTTTCATAAAGATACCATGGCCCCTGGCAAGGCAACTGGAGGAACACGGGTGGGTTTTAGTCAGTAAAAGTCTGACACGCCCTTCCGCTCCACCCAGAGCGGAAGAAGTTTTTTGATGATTTCCCATCCAAAAAAAAAAAAAAAAAGCAGTGTAGCTCTATCCCATCTTCTAAAGATCAAAATAAGCTACGATGAAACTTTATTCCCATCAAGACCCATATACTCGTAATAAAGGTAAGTATTTCCTCGTTTTGCGATAATAGGTATAAGTTATTACTTCGAAACTATTATCAACGGGTAGGTAGGTGGGTAGGTACAGTATTACAGCACCAAATCGGTGCATTACGAACACGCACGTGAGATAAATAATTGAACTTTAGTCATTTTAATTTTATTACCGATCTCATATATTGATAATAATGTCAATACGCAGACACGACTTTCCTCCAGATATGAATCAATCGGAGTAAGGCTGCGTTTCCACCAGAGATGTGTGCGAGGGATGTGTTTGTTAAGAACCAATAGACTCGCTTCATTTACCTCGCCTCAGGTAAATGAAGCGATTCGATTGGTTCTTAGATAAGACGTAACACAAACCGCGGTCGGGTTTTTATAAAATTTTTAATTTTCTATTTTTTTTAGTTTATTTTAATCTAACTAAACTACTAACAGCTCTCAGTTCTTAGCTGTCGCGCAAACATAGGTAGGGACCTATTAGTCGACAATTCAAAGCTCCTTTAATTATTTCCTACTAGCTATTGCCCGAGTCCCAGGCTATAGGTACCGGCACGAGTCTGGAGCACAAACGTCACCTGCGCATTAGTTAAATTTTCGGTCTCTTTGGCGGAATGAAGAAGAAAGGCTGCACGCGATTGGTTCGTCCGTCGATGCTCGTCGTCTATTGGACTATTCTCTATGACGTATTGTCAACTGTCTATAGTCTATTGGGCCGAAAATGTACCTATATCTCTTTGTGAAACCGCAATTCGTGTAGTATGACGATCTGGGACAGTTCGTGCGATTCCCGCGGCGGGAAAACTGCCCATATAGCATGGCCTTAATAGTTTTGAACAAAATAAGTGTGTCATGTCACAGAGGGCGGCAGGTCAGCGCATGCGCTCGTAACCGATCATCGACGTTATCTATATTTACATAATCCTGATGTTTACAATAACACGTAATAATAAACGTAGGGTGACACGTGGACCGTTTAAACAAATCCAATAGATCTTGTTGATACATTATTATTTTAATCAATTATTGGCATAGAATTCGATTTAAGGCCTCATGCTCACGGGCGCTCGCTTTTTCAACGCGCGTTAAAAAGCGTCGTAGGCGTTTATCAACACACTTCAAGACACAGTTAACAAGATTCAACGCCCAATACGCGTAAAATTTTGATTTGAATGGGGTTGATATCAAGCCGTTAGCCATAAATTACACAGGAAAACAACTGCAGGTTTTTACGACAGTGTAATAGTTGCGTGAAAAAAGTTTTCTTTAAATAAAAGTATAATCCGGTTTCTTTTATTACTTAATAACTTTTTATATGACCAAGGAAAATACGGATGAGCCCTCGACTCGCACTTAGCCGGTTTTTCTGAGTGTCTAGCTTTTCATGGTTTATTATATTTATTAATATCTACGATCTTTGACCCCCGAATCTATTAACTTTTAACAAAAACATCACGTTACTGGAAACGACATTGTTTTCTCTGGGTTTTAGGTTACACTATGTTTTACATACGTCATACACATAGACCATGAATCTATTATCCTTAAGGACTTCCCGAGAAATGCGAGACTTTCGGACATTTACGATACAATAAATCATTAGATCACACGTCAGCTGTATGAGTGTACTAACAACAAACATGATTCATTTACAAATGAATAAACCTATGAAGTTTATACAGTACGTCAAATGAAGTCACGAACTTTGTGGCTCACGATAGCGATAGAACAAAGGTCTTTAGGCAGACGCTTCCAGTAGGTGTGAATAACTTCCTCGAATACGTACAATAAGGTAAGAAAGAAAGCTCTTTTATACCACGTTTTTAGGGTTCCGTAGTAAAACTAGGAACCGTTATAGTTTCGTCATGTCCGTCTGTCTGTCTGTCTGTCTGTCTGTCTGTCTGTCTGTCCGTCTGTCACACCCTCGTAAAATCTACAGTTCATAACCAATATGTGTGAAACTTCACAGGTAGATGTCTTCTGTAAGCCGCTATAAAAACCTGTAGCGAAATTATAAAAAATAAAATAATTAGAGGGGGGCCATACATGAAACTGAAGGATGAAAAAAAGATTTTCTTGCACCCCTTCACGTGGGGTATTGTTGGATAGGTCTTTGAAAATAAGATCAAGGTTTCTAAATTACTTCTTTATTTAAGTGCATATTTAGTGAACTAGAAGCTTCGAAAGTCGTTAACATGTAATTTTCTGTAATTTTCCAACCGCGTTATCAAAAAATCTGAAAAAAATCAAGCTAATAGCAATTCTAATAAATAATTACGATTAAAATTGGTTTGAACAAGATACGTTAATAACTTTTTGAAATATTCACTATTTTCAGTTTTGACCGCAAAAATAAGTTTGTATTTCATTATAATATTAGGAAATACAAATTTATGTTTGCAGTTGGAAGACTGAAATACTTCTTCCTACGGAACCTTAGACTGTGCGTGGTTCGACATGCCCGGTTTTTTATGACTCAGAACGCATGAAGGATTTCTTTGTTAACCGACTTCAAAAAGGATATAGATACAATTCGTAATTTTTTTTTGAATTCTGTTACGCGATATCTTTTCAGATTATGACCAGATTTTAATTATTGTTTTTTCATTCTATCAAATGAAATAAATGAAAGAACCTCCTCCCTTTTGGAAGTCGGTTAAAAAGTAAGCTCGACCGATAGTCAGCAAAAGTGGTATGTAGGTTCGGTTAGTGATGATAATGAATTCACTCACAGTCGGTGCCGAATCAAACCAAATAAAAAATCGAAGACATCCGATTCTGTTTCATACAACGTTATTGTAATCTTTTTGAAGGCGGTTTTTTTTTCCGATCGGAAACGAAAGCAAAGCTAATTACCGTAGTTACAGGCTTGACAGTGATACATCCCGGCCAATTGATAGTATATCCAGTGGCCTATGCAATTAGAGAAGTTTACGCAAAGCAGGATTTGTATACCTACTCCTCATCGCGAAAACTGCCATTTTGTTTGCGAACATTCGAGGGAGAATTTCACGGTGAGATTCGTCCTCGAACGTTAGCAAACAAATTGGCGGTATAGAATAGATAGGCTGGCAGAAGCACGCAGCATAATGATGTCATCAAATATTTTCCTATGTTATTGCAGTTGATAAGTTACGAACAAGGATACGAGACACGACTCCCACAGTCGTGCTGTGCCGAGATATAACGACGACTAAAAATTATAAGACGCAACCTGTTTTGCTTGCATACAAAGTGAATCAATTGCAAAGAACGTGGTAGATCCGGCCGTACAAATGATGAAACAGATGTCATACAAATGTTTTGGTTGGTGTCCCCACCGCCTGTCATTAATAGAGACGGCGGGACTTGGACGGGAATAAAATAATTAAAAATTGTTCCTGTTAGCCCCATTGCTCTATTTCTATTGATGGGGACAACATGACTTGAATAAAATAATTAAAATTGATGCCGTTGTCCCCAATGCTGTCCCTATTGATGGGAACAACGGAATTTGAAATAAAATAATTGAAAATTGTTCCCGTTGTTCTGTCCTATTGATGGGGACAACGGGACTTGAATAAAATAATTAAAAAATGTTTCCGTTAGTCGTAATCCATTAGGTAGTTTAGAAGAAAACTAAGCGGACAAGCAGACAAACACGAAGTAACAGTCCCCCGACTTCCCAGTGGTGACAGTTAAGGAATAAGCAATCTTTTGTGTAAGTTAAAAACATAATATTGTGGTTTACAGGAACTAAAATCCAAGCAGCTAAAATCCAAACTTGGACATAAAATGAATCATGAATGAAGCATATTAATCAGGTGCGGTATCGACATTTCCTTTGTGACAAATAATTTAAGGATAATCGATACCTTTGGGTTCAAAGGGCGTAAAGACCATTTTGACCAAAATGAGATTTGAGCCATATAATCGATACCTTTAGGCCCAAATTTCATTTTGCCAAAATGGTCTTTACGCCCTTTGAACCCAAAGGTATCGATATTATAATACACAGTGATTGTAGACTCAGGGAAAGGGATTCTTTAGCAGGTTCACTATAATTCATATTTGGTGGTATATTCAAGTTACGAAGCAATTCGGATTCGGAATTGCTTCCAAGCTTGAATATAGTACGACCAATTATATATGATATTGAACCTGCTAAAGAATCCCTTTCCCTGATTGTACAATAAGTGTACCTTGTAGGTAACTATTACATTGCGCAAAATAAAATTACAGGAAAAATCTAGCATTACCAAATAATACTTTAAAAAAATTTAAAAACTGTAAAACAAGCTCACAAACTTAATTAAAGATACAAAATAAATCAGATTGAAACTGTTTTGATACTGAGCTATTGGAAATATACTTAGGTAGTACATTGCACATAAATAATTTACATCTGCAGTAGGGATGTACCAACTAGTCGGCGACTAGTCGGTAAAGCCGACTATCCGGCCACTTTTACAGTCGGCGACTAGTCGGCAAAAAACGCCGACTAGTGGCCATTACGTGATTGAAATGATTTTTTTTTCATTATTAATTGTTTTTATTTCAGTATCAGTCTTACCAATTGGCAAAATAATACAGGAATAGAAACAAAAAATAAATTCTGAACGCAAGTTTCTAATAATAACTTTGATTAGAGAACATATTATGTAATCACCTAATCACCTATTTATTATTGGAACGAAGTTTCTTATCGCGCGTTACGAAAGGGGGCTAGACGGAAAAAATTAAGACGAAAAGTTGTAACGACACTTTCGACACTTTTTGCTATAGTAAGCTATTGTAAGCCGTGCGGCGCACGCATTGCGGCGCGCGCGTGTGTGTGTGTGTGTGTGTTTTTGTACATAATATTTTTTTTGGACATAATAAATAATAAAAAGTAATTATTCACTAATTAATCGAAACGAACTTCGTTCCATCCGAGTGTCCCTTGACACCTCTCAAGTTTTTTTTATTTAAGAATCGTATTTATATCGAATAGAATCGAATTTGTTTTATATTAAAAAAAAACGAATTTGTTTTATATTAAAAAAAAACACTAAGTAACGGCGATCGTATGTGAGCGACGAAAATTACCGATTCCACCCGAACACCGCTGAAAACAATGATCGGCTTTGCCGACTAGTCGGCCGACTAGTCAGCCGACTAATCGGCCTTTGTCCAGCCGACTAGTCGGCTAGTCGGCCAAACTCATAGTCGGCCCAACACTAATCTGCAGCAATATCAAGAAGCGACAAACAAATTAAAAAGTAACACAATTAAATATGTATTATTTACAATTAGATACAATAAGAAAACAATGCACCTGTCACCCTAACAAATACACATTTTTATGAAATCAATTGTCTATAATACTATTATTCAGTTGTTCAACGGCTGTGTCAACAGAAGTGACTCGCTGCTGGTGACTCCAGTTCGCTACAAGACAAGAGCTTCGAGTGCCGTAGAGCTATTTTGCTTGCTTACAGCAATATTTCAGTCAGAATGTATAATTGTATACTCGATATCAAAATATTACTACTTGCAAAACTGACAAGCTAAAGTAAAGTTTGTCGAGGAAAGTAAAAACAGACGGGCGCTTGGTTCCCGAAATGATGAGCGCCGGCACTAGCCTATGTAGCACCCGAGTGCAGTCAATACCCTTTATCAAAGACCGCAAGGTATAAAGGACATTCGCAGTTTTGGGCTTGATCTGGTACAGTAATAAAAGCTTAACCAAAAATAACAATATATTTCAATTGTTCTTTGCCTAATTTATCTTAGAGATTAAGAATTGGAATCAAAAATCAAAATAAATAAGAAATAAAATGATTATGCTGTTGACATTTTGAAAAAACCAATAAAACAAAAACGGGTGCATGCTGGCTGGCGCGGGCCTCCACAGAATATCATGTCGACAGCAACTAAAACCTTTGAATTGAGAACTCATTAGTGGGGCTGTACTGTATGAATTTGTTTTGTATCATTATCATTCCCACCATACTTAACCTCAGTGTCACAAATACGAAGATTTCTCTTTTACCCAATTACGTACAAAAACAAAAAAAAAATGAATTTAGGTAAATACTCTTGAAATACTCGATCACACCAAACTAATTTCATATCTGTACCCAGTGGCGTGCCTACAGGGCAAGCCCGAGGGTATATCTCTAAATTTTTCATGAATGTAAGTGAGTAGCGTACATTAAAAAAAAACACTTATGATCATGAAAAATTACGCGAAATACCCTCGGGCTTGCCCTGTACGCGCCACTGTCTGTACCGACTTACACAATCTGAAGCCCAGTGTTCTATGGGCGTCTGCCAGCCTCCATTAAATCATACACAATAATGTTGTTTCGAATCCAACTGGTAGTTCCAGAGATTAGCACGTTCAAACAAACAAACTCTTCAGCTTTATAATATTAGTATATAGATTTAATAACAATGCAATAGGCTGTCTTATTCTTATACAGACACGCCTGAAGCTAACTGAAAAAGCAGTTACACAACTCACGTGTTGGAAGAATTTACTGCCACCATGCACTATGTAATTGGTAATTAAATTGTCCAGATGTTATGGGATCGTAACCCGTAAATGCCGTGTGCTGCAATATCAGAATCCCACAGATTTATAGCAGCTTGAGTGCACTAGTGGAGAGAAAACTCGTAAAAACATGCATAAGTATTGTGTGAATTATATGCAAGTTTATGTAGGTACTTACCTCGATTTTTTTATCGTATTGTATCGAAACTGACAACATAAGCACTTAGATTTTGCGTAAAACCACTTTAGAGCAATTTTCTTCCAACTGAACCACCGTGTGCAGAGGTCGCGGGATCAAGTCCCTAAATTCGATCAAGACGGAGGGCGCCGCGCCGAGCATGATTCCTGCCGGGACCTATACAAGTCGATGACACGACGGCGACGTCACAACCAAAAGACATCGCGTCACGAAATCGCAGCGATCAAGAAAACATTGATAAATAAGAGCAGTCATTGCCCCTATTTTTATTTTTACCCGACTGCGGCGAAGCCCAAAAGGAGGGTATAGTGTTTCACCTGTATGTTAGTATGTATGTATGTGGGTATGTATGTCGGTATGTATTTCCGTTTCTGAGTTCCCTCCTAGATACTAAACGAGCGAACGGATTTTAACATATGGCATATCATTAGATTAGTATCAACGTCGCGTGTAACATAGGCTATATGGATTACGAAAAAACCAACATGGCGGATTTTAATCGCCAATAATTGAAGTCGTAAAAAATAAAAAATCTGACATGGTCATGTGAGGTATCAAAATAAAGGGCTTAAAGAGACGATTACGAAAATATATATATCTTATACAAAAAACAAATATTTAAGTAAGTATCTAAAAAAACATTTATCTAAAAAAAAAAAAACTTATTTCATCATCATGTGGGGTATCAAAATGAAGGGCTTAAAAAGACGATTACGAAAATATATATATCTTATACATAAAAAAAAATATTTAAGTAAGTAGGTATCTAAAAAAACATTTATCTAAAAAAAAAAAATTACATCATCATATGGGGTATCAAAATGAAGAGCTTAAAAAGACGATTACGAAAATATATAATATATGTCATTGACATCAAAAACTAAAAGTAAAAAATAAAAATAGAAAATTAAAAATTTTATAAACACCCGACTGCGGTCGTCTTATCCACCTATATTTATATAACCACCAAAAAGAAAAGGAAAACAAGATATTGCAGTCGGGACCCAGTGTTTCCGGGTAATTAATAATAGTGTCATATAATGGGTCCCGACTGCAATATCTTGTTTTCCTTTTCTTTTTGCTGGTTATATAAATATAGGTGGATAAGACGACCGCAGTCGGGTGTTTATAAAATGTTTATTTTTTTACGTTTTGAGGTCATTGGGTTGTGCTTACCGCTGGTCAATATTATCGGTAGCGCGCGGCGAGGAATCAGCGAGCAGGTCGTGATCCCGTGTCAAGTTGGAGCTGATAGCACCACGCGTACTCGCTGTATCGGCAAGTAATACCAAAACACAGGAACATACAGAAGTATTATTTAGTGCGCTCCGGGATACTTGACACTTCAAAATCCCCCAAATATGATGGAACTAGCTGTTCCCCGCGGTTTCACCCCTCTTGTTCGGCTTCTAAGGGTTGTAGCGTGTGATGATAAATAGCCTATCCTATTTCTCATGAACCTGGCTAACATACACAAAAATATTTTTACGAATTCAACTGGTAGGTACTTCCAGAGATTAGCGCGTTTAAACTCTTTAGCTTTAATAATATGTATAGATATTAAAGTTCACCGCTTTTAGCCGTACTGTCACATAACGATACACCGCGATAATGGCGAGAAGCGGTCTGTCTGTGATATCCTTCGGGTTCAAGGTCGCTAACACAAAAATATCCTAACGAGTCTGTTTAGATCGCTAACATCGATCGATCGAACCATCGATTGATCCAATCATCGATCAGTAACATTCATGCACTTAAAGAATGACGACTTCGTTCAACAGTAAATCTTCTACGTAGTGTGTACATTTATGCATATAACTTTGTACATAGGAATGATTACATAATGTATTATATACTAAAACCTTCCTGAAAGTATGTAGATTACGTTAGTGAAAACCACATCCAAATCGAATCAGTAGTTTTTGAGAAAATCGCGCACATACAAATATACATACATACATACATACATACTTACATACATACGGGACGAATACAGAACCTCCTTTTTTGAAGTCGGTTAAAAAGACCGCTTTTGTGTTACACCAAATACCGTACTAGAGTAGGTAGTCCTCTTCCTGAAACTGCGAAGTCACGTGATCTGATGTTTTTGAGTTGGAGATTAATTTGTTGTTGCACAAACGAGCTTTCTAAGAAGAAAACATATATCCCTGCCTGTTTTAATCTATTCAAGGCTGCGTTGTAGCCTTCTGTATACTTTGCCATTTTGTAATTTGTGCGAGTACTACACACGCGATAATGTAAGGTATTAACCACTCTATATGCCTGCATAGATAATATGCATTTGCGGTAAACTGCATTGTCATAGTGCATGCTAATGTACCTACTAATAATGAGCATGAATATGCGGTAGTTGGGTAAAACGTGCGTGTGTGGTACATAGCTGAAATACAAAGTAAAAACTGCTGCTATTATTAATAAAACATACGAAAAGTAGTAATAAATATTTAACGCTACTCTTTGGTAGTGTTGTGTTCCTGTGAGTAAGCTCGCCAGAGCTCCTGAGGATGCGCTGTGTTGACAGCGGGGGACCTGCTTGTCGCGTAAGCTGACGGCACAGCGAATCCCCATTTTAAAGGGTCAGCAACGCGCATGTTATACTCAGTGTTGCAAACGTTTCATAGGCTACAGTACGCACGCTTTCCATCATCGTTGTATAAAGAAAAAGTTTTACTATGGATTTTATCGCTGCCTGACAGGACGTTGGTAGTTTTGGGCTTGATATGGTACAGTAATAAAAGCTTAACCAAAATTAAAAATATATTTTAATTGTTCTTTGCCTAATTTATCTTAGAGATTAAGAATTGGAATCAAAAATCGAAATAAATAAGAAATAAAATGATTATGCCGTTGACATTTTGAAAAAACCAATAAAACAAAAACGGGTGCATGCTGGCTGGCGCGTGCCTCCACAGAATATGTCGACAGCAACTAAAACCTTTAAATTGAGAACTCATTAGTCGGGCTGTACTTCATTGGATCATTCACACCATACTTAACCTCACTGTCACAAATACAAAGATTTCTCTTTAATCCAATTACGTACAAAAACAAATAAAAAATTAATTTAAATATTCTTGAAATATTCGATCACACCAAACTAATTTCATATCTGTACCGACATACACAATCTGAAGCCCAGCGTTCTATGGGCGTCTGCCGTGTCCCTTTGAGCTTAATTTCCCATATTTTCTTGTGAAAACCTACAGAATGCACAAGCGGCAAATTGTACCAAGACTTTCGCCTGTCATATAATCATAATACATGCGTGCGAGTTGCACGTAGAGACGTAGCATGACATGCTACATGTAGCCTTCATAGGCAAGACAAACACATTGTCTGCGCAGACGTTGCTATGGCTGCCAACTCAGATCATAGAAACAAGGAGATATGCCATCATAGCAAATTAGTACGGGAAGAACAGTCGCCACTTTTAGAACAGTTTGCGACACAATTACAAGCGCTCCTTGTGAATAGAACTCCCGCAAATTAAAAAAAAATCCGCACTCCCTCAATCTAGCACTGTTAATCGTCACTCAATAGTAGCACTAAACTAAAACACTATTTATATCATCGATCGCGTTCGGTCCGTCGCCAGCTTGTACGTTTTAATTACGGTCAATGTGACCATATCAAAGCGTCAAGCTCAATAGCGCCGTGGCACATCTCCCTTGTTGACAAACAGATAGATATATATATAGATAGTCAAAATTAGGTATGTAGCCATATATTATCAGTTTCTTGGTCACAATAAATGCACTTTCCCAAAGGCAAGCTTTTATACAGGGTGGCAGGTTAAACAGTGGAAATATTTTAAGGGGTCATTGTACTCATCCTTATGAACAACTTTTACTATAGAACCAACCCTGAAATCGCGAAAAAAAAATCAGCTGTTCCATACATTTATGTTCACATAACTCAACAAAATGTATGGACCAGCTGATTTTTTTTTCGCGATTTCAGGGTTGGTCCTATAGTAAAAGTTGTTCATAAGGATGAGTACAATGACCCCTTAAAATATTTCCAGTGTTTAACCTGCCACCCTGTATATCTAAAGTTAAGAGCGAAAACGAATATAAAGAAGTCGGTTAAAGACGGTTTATGTCTCTAACAGCTAATCACAGCTCTTGTCAACCAATTGTAAGCGAGATTTTATGTTTCAACTTTAATACTTAGTGAATGAAGTAATGACGACGCGAAATGCATCCACACGTCGTTTGCAGTGCTATGAAAATATTGGACGATTATAATGATATAATGATGAGGCTCGTGTACCGTATAACGCTTGTTTACCTACTGCAACTATTTTAAAAATAAATAAAAACGCGTGCCGTCGGCTGATCCCCGTCAGGAATACTCAGAAACAAAGGTCCAATTATGTACCTACATAGTTATTTTTACACGGTAAAATTACGCGTAATATTTCCCAATCCAGAGACGCGACCGCTCTGACTTCTCGACAGGCGGAGACCGCGACCGCGATTGCCGTGAGTTTTAGATGTATGGACGGGCGTGACGATTTTTTCATTACGTGACGATTTTTCGAAAATGCCTACCTACTGATAATAAACAGATGAACTGTTTTCATATTTCGATTGATTGGCAATTTACATTCTTTTTTTCTTGAGATTTATAGCAGCAGAATGCCTTTATATACTTACCTTTAGGGCTATTTGTCAACAAATCTTGATAATTATACCATTGTCGCCTCCAACTCACTCCTAGTTCATCGGAGTCTCTATCATCCGTTTGTTGACAGTAAATACGCTGATATGGATTCAATTCTACTTGACAGCACTTGCGACCTCTGAGAACTTTGATCCCGATTCACCCCGAGGACGAGTGTACTGATTTATCTAACAGATCAGAGTGTATTAACTCCATCAATATACCTTTTGACATGTGTTATAAAGAAAGTATCTATAAAAAAGATTAAAAATCCATTTCGTACCATCCTTTTTGGATGGACGAACGTAATACGCTTTGATCTGTTAATCCTGTATTCGTTTCATACTAGTGGTCGCCAATTGGTCGAAATTCGACCACAAATTTGACCTTTCTGCACTCCTTCTCTATATAAACTTTAACTATGCCAAATCTCACACTCATCCGTGTGCGCAATATGCTTAAAAATCAGGACAATCTCTTCACATTGCGAATAGGATGTAGATTAATTAAGGGAAGTGTGACGGAGTCATCCTTCTTTCATTATATTATTCGGTACTAGCAATCTTCCATTACTGGCCACGTCATCCATTCCATTATTCTAAATTCGGTTTAGAAATAACTTTAAATTTCAATTTCTTTTATTAATTTATTTCATTGCTTTGTCACTCTTCGTCTAGTCTCCAAAACACCGCTGAACCGCTTTGTAAAGTGAAATTATACAAACTACGTTACAAATACACCTCTCCAAACATCCTGCAGTGTTTTATTCCATCAAGATTGTGTCCGGAGACTCCCTCAGAGAACTAGCCGTGGCCTAAGAGGACAAAGGGAGGGAGGCACTCTGCGACAGAAGTATTTGAGATTATGGACATAAAATGAGCATAGGACAGGTGCAGGGCATCATTTGAGTGATGTGAAGATTGAGCAGCGCAGCGTCCGGCTGTCTGCTGGTATTATAAGCATGTTGCAAATCATGCTAGCTATAGCATCGTGCTAGCTATAGCAATGTCCTCTGTGAACGCTAATTGTAACGTCACCAAGAGGCCCTTAAGTTCGGCTGTAGGTGTTTTTCGGCCGATGACATTAAGTTATAATACTACATTACTGTAAATTGTGGTGATCACGCGCCCGCACCGCGCCGCTGTGTCCCTTCAGGCTACATCCACAACATATAGTTATTACGATTTAATAGTCTTATAAACAATGACGCAGTAGTAACAAGCGAGGTACTGTCTTGATAATTATGTTTTAGCGATTTGTGAATTTCAAAATAGGTTCGGCGGTATTAAACCGTTTTTCTAAACGCACGCAGACGCGGATATTGACGCACTTTATTGTAAAAACACTGGTGATGGTGAATATTCGGTACGTTTCCAAATGGAATAGGGAAAGTATTTTATATGAAGATTACTTGGCAATTAAAATAATAACATTCATCCACCCTTACGGAATGTTGCACCTTTTTAAAATATCAGTAAGATTAACGTGAAACGCCACACAGAAAATTAAAGTTAACTCTACTCACCGAAAATATTGTCAACAGAATTTCATAATCACTGCACTTTTTTTCTTCTACAATTACGAAATTCACTTCTTATGCTTATACGTACGAGATGTGTGTGTGTGCGTGTTGGTTGCGTGTGCGGTCGGCGCGCGCGCCTCGCTCCGCAGTTAGACGCGTCTGCGGCCGGCGCACGCGCACCGCGCGGTCGACGCAAGTGCGCATCCGTCGCATATGCACCTCATTATTGCCATTATCGCATGTTAATTCAATAATATTAATATGCTAGACTTTTGCCCGCGACTCCGTCCGCGTGGACTACAATGGAATGACCAGTTTAAATGACCTCCTTAGTGTAGGGTGGCTAGTACAACTAAGAGGTCAAGCTGTATCTCTGGTTCCTCTCATCAGAATTAGATAAAACGTGGCTTAGATTTTAAGTTGGACCCCAAGCTATTGAACTGTAAAAACACATCGAAATCAGTTCAGTAGTTTTCGTGTGATGCGCGCACAAACAGACAAACAGATAAACAGACAAACAGACAAAAATTTTAATAAAAATCTTTTTGGGTATGGTTACGTCCCAGTACCCATCCCGACTGTTTTTCTGGAATATCTTCATTGTACAGACACGGCTTTTTTACAATTTTATAATAGTATAGATGTAGGAACAATCTCTTTGTAAGGATACCAAGGTAGGCTTTTCAAAGGAAAATTAATACACTATAAGATCACACCAGAGTCCTACTGTCTGTCTATCAGTGACGGTTTTCTCGGAAGCTATGAAACTTAAGAAATCGTAAATATCGATTAAAATTTTAGGGAAGTACAATTTTATTATTATTATTGAAAGACAACTATTTCCACTAATTGGGTGATACTAACCGTATTTATTTATTAGATTACCTAGATACCTAAGTATTTCTTTATTTTGATAAAATTATTCTGATTAGGTAATAATAAAGTTTGTTAATCCTACCGAGTGTAGTTGGTTATACCAACTAAGCATTATTATTACTCGTATTAACGCAACAATAGCTGCAAGTGCACACCTACTCAAACATCCACAACTCGTAGTGGATACAAAACAATGTGACTGCACTACACGTCATGTCAGCCACGTATGTACCTACGAGTAGCTACAAGTTAGATATAATGAAGAAACTTAAAGAATATTACGATTTACCTATACCTACGTTGAAATGCTGGATTAGATTACAAATAAAATATTTTAACGTAGTTTTCAGTGAAAATATTCGAGGTTAAGCTTAGATTTATCATGTACGATTAAAAATAGCAACATGTTGCTAAACCATCAAATAGCCGTAGATTGTGTACAGGAGTCCGGCTCTCTTATACTTCTGTAAAACAAAATACACAATTACAAACACAAGAAAAATAATAATTTGCCAAATTCCTGAAATAAATCTCCCCTAGTAGTAGGTTCTCGGGAATGCGTAGGTATTCAAGTAGGTATCCCCCGACGAAGGTGGCTAATGCGCCTGTCACACACTCGACGAGTGGCATGGGAAGTAGCGAGGAAAGGAGGCAGAGACATAGTGTGGCAACATTACTCGTCATGCCACACGTCATGCTCCTCGTCCTCTCTCTCTCTCTCTCGTCTCGTCCGGCAGAGAGGGCAACATCGCGGCAAATCACGGGAGCGCGAGGAGCATAGCGATGAGCAGCGCAAGGAGCATAGTCTGGCAGGCGCATAACAACCCCGTCGAAGAATACTTCTAAATCTACCTTAGGAGGGATTTATTTCGAGGGGCAACCGTTTGAACAAGATTTCTTTTGTTTATAGGTACTTAGTGAAATCTGTTAAGACTATAAAAACATTTGAATTGTTGTATTATTGTAAAATATAAAAGCCTGAGCCTAAGATTTAAAAACTTGACTATCTCCCACAAAATCATGTTTCACATCAATAAAATATAAAAGTACCTAATCGCAGAATAATATTTTAAAGAAAATATAAAAAGTTAGATGGCTAAAATGTTTGTGCTATATTTTATATTGCCCCTTATTTTATCATAGCACCCTTGAAGATTGTATCTGTGGTATTAAGCAACGTAATAAAACAAAAATTACAAAATAATATTTTTTATGAAAAAAGCACAATGCTATGATGTATCCATACAAACGTTATATTATCACAATACTATACTTATCACAAAACAAGCTGTGTGAAATTTAGCCTTTCCTTCCAGGTCCCATACAGGCTACTTCTTTGTCCATCCAAATCCGTCCAGCCGTTTCAGCATGAAGGAGTTACAAACACACACACGCACAAACTGTCGCATTTAAAATAATATTAGCATGATTAACTGTAATCCCTACGAGTAACGGTCCTGTTTCGAGGTGCCCAGGTTATCAGCCTGCTCCAAGGTGTCAGGCAGCCTGGTGCCGAGGGTCTCCGGCGTCAGCAGCACCAGGAATCCTGAAGTGAACGCCAGCACCGCGAACATGATGAATGGCAAGTCATCAAACGTTGCAGCACCCTGGAGAAAACAAAATGTTGTGTTAGCTAGAGTGCCAATAACAATTAAATCATTACTACCTATACCCTATCATAGTCCACTGCACCAATCACCAACCAGCGGAGCGCGCCTCCCTAGAGCGTATGGGTGTATAGGGATCATAAATGGGGCCCCAGTACAGCATGTTCAGATATTCTTAAAATCTACTTTCGCTTTAATATTATTCTTAGGAGTGAACACGAAAGTTTTAATTTACTTGAATGCTAACTGAGAAATAATTCTTGTGATTTTTAGGGTTCCGTACCTCAAAAGGAAAAACGGAACCCGTATAGGATCACTTTGTTGTCCGCCGTCAGTCACCGGACCATAAATGGAGCCATCTGCTCATAGATGGCGCCATTGGAAGTATGCAGTAGCGCCATCTATGATCATGTTTCGGAACCCTTAGGGCGCGAGGCATACTCGCACTTGTCCGGTTTTTTTTTATTGTAGGTAACAATTAACACAAATTAACGATGAAAAAATTAGTAGGTACCTACCTATATTTTTCTTAATCAAAGGAGGTTCAACGCAAAAAAGGTTAGGAGTCCCTGGCATAGACCAGCATAATTCAAGGTGGCCTTAATCCCGATCTGACATGCAACAATATCAGCATGTTGAAGTAGGCTCTAAAGACCTCAGAAATATTAATTATGCCTACTCTTTTTAATAGCGTGGCGGCACATATCGCTTATATACGTGGCGTATTCGTTCGTGCATATACATATACGTGATGGAAAAGTTTCAGTACTAAATATTTGGCCTTATAAAAATAAAATAATCTTACGATAGCAGGCGTGAGCGGCGCGGTGATGGAGCCGATCCTGCCGATCATGGAGGAGTACGCGAACAGGCTGTGGCGGCACTGCGTGGGGTACAGCTCGGCCGTGTACATGTACAGTGACGTCACCACCGCCGAAATGCTGCTCTTGCCGACCAGGTACACCGTCAGCGACAGCCCGAACATGTCTGAAATGAGAATGATGAGAATCTATACGAAAGTTAAGGTTTTCAGGAGAGCAAAAATAAAATTCACTTTTGTAAGTAAGGGAAAGCCTTCAAATCCGACTTTATTAACTGTATTTCCTTCGTGGATTGAGATAGGAAAACCAGAGTGAGAGGGTTCAAAAGAGAAACGGAACCTTATAAACTACCAAAAAGTGATTTTGAGCGAATGTGTACATCCGACCTGGGCCCCAATTCTGCTATTGCAATAGTGTATGAATAGTGTGATAATGACACCATAACTGTCAAAACCTAAGCGCTCATTGGCTTAGAGTAAGACTATCTGTTTCGTCATTGGTCAAAACGATGTCATTGATAGACCATTCTAACACGATTACGACAATTTGTATTAGCAGACTTGGGCCCCTGATGCCTCTAATGTGTACATCCAACCTGATGCCTCTAATGTCGAGATATATTGAAGCAACTGAACCATAGTTGCTTTGAAATAAATAATAACTGCCTAATGTGCTTATTTTGTTTTATAAACCGAGTAGCACTTTGCCCGCGCCATCATCCGCGGAACCCACAGAAACTGTGCATTTTTAGGAATAAAAAGCAACCTATATTATTAGTGGTAATGTAGCTTTCTACTGGTGAAAGAATTTTTTAAATCGGTCGAGTAGTTTTTGCGTATTCATTACAAACAAAATACAAAACAACAAATCTTTTCTTTTTATAATATTAGTGTAAATTAAACTCACCGCTAGGCATGAGCATATAAGCTACCTGACACGTAGCGCACAGCCAGAACCCGGCTATCAGCACCGGCTTCCTCCCGATCCTGGGCAACAACAGCACTGCAATCCAGAACCCTGGGATCTCTGCCGCGGACACCGCCATGTAATTGACGTAGATGTTGCCCGACATGTTGACCGCGTTGATCGACAAGCCGTAGTAGATCAATGTCATGCTGATCCACCACATAGGAGAGACGAGGCAGCGGAACAGCACCCGCTTATGCTGGAAAACCTTCACAATCAACCAGGGTTCATTAATGTTCTGCTCTTTTTCCAACGCCTTGCGTTGTTTTTCCAACTCCGCGGTTTTCCTCAACGCGTCCAATGACTTCTCTGATAGCTGCTTCCTATTGACCCTGGCGACTTGTTTGAGCAGTGCCTCTGACTCCTCATATCGACCTTTGCTCATATACCATCTTACAGATTCCGGCACAATCCAGAAGTATGCGATAGTGAACAGCTGCGGTATGTAAAGGGCCAGGGTGAGCGGCCTCCAGGCTGGCACAGCCCAGGCTGTGAGCCCCATGATCACTTGGCCCACTGCGAAGAATGTGTTCAGGGTGGCTCCGGCGATGACGCGGTACTTGGGGCCCACCAGCTCCAGAACTACAGGTGAAATATCGTGATGAATAGACTTAAATCTCCAAAACAAAAAAAACAACGTTTTGATTAAGCAGATATTATTAAGAAACTATTTTGTCCTGCCCAAATAATATTTAGGATCCGAAAAATTACTACCTACTATATGTATACAGTGAGGAATTATATTTGCACGGGTGACCCAGTTGTTATATGGATACTGAAAAAAGACATGCCGCGCCGACCAAGAAAATTTAGTAAAGGGGGTAAAGGGGGACCTTTTACTCAATTTCCCCTGCCCTTGTCCCAATTAATTAGGACAATAGATGATGATCTTATATTACATCAAGCGGTCAGTTCTGCACTGCTTGTATCGACTTGTAATTTTACCATAAAATACTGTTATTAAAACTTCAAGACTTACCTACCTAAAATATAAATACAGGAGAACACCCCAGCGCCGAACGTCGCTTCAACGAACTGAGATATCATAAAGCCCGTGTAAGTGTTGGCCCAGTATCTGCTGAGGCCGATCCAGCCGGTGTTGAACGCGTTGATGGCGAGCGCGACGCGCCGCCCCCAGCGGTCCGACACGTACCCGGTGATCGGGAGCGCCGCCAGCGTGCCGAACGTGCGCACGAAGCCGATCAGCGTGCGACGCCATTCGTCGCATGCTAAGTCGTACTGCAAAGTTAGAATTATGTAAATTAATAAACTCTAAAAATTAACAAACAATCTCTCACCCTAAATGCATACACCTCTGTTTCGTCGTGGTAAAAAATAAATCTCGGTCCTCAGTGTAGCTTGTAAAAAATAATTTCAGAATCATAAATATTATCAAGAATGAAAGACTACTGAATATCAAATCAAAATTATTATGATAGTGAATTGTAAAAATTTGAATATTCGTAGATCCAAGCGGTAAAGACTTATGCTACGGCGTAGCACAATTCGTGCTACAACGGCGAGGTCTCTACGATTTCAAAACGATTTAGAAGGTTTATCTTGGAATAGGCTAGCTTGTTTTCATATTATTATTCATTATGTTCTCCAACTTCCAATATTCTTTGTCTTAAATCTGTCACACACACCCGCACATTAGAGGCTATTCAAAGAAAAATAAAAATATACTTGCATCATAAACTACAGTGAGCTGGTTCTCGTACACATACCCGTCGCAGGGCAGCAGCGTGTCCCTATCGAACAGTTCCGCGGGGCAGGCGTCCTGCCGCACTGCCGACACGTTGCCAAACCGCTGGCAGTTGTCGAAGGAATCCTGGGTAACTGGCACGGCGTTGCCAAGCCACGCTGGAGAGAACTGCGGCTGGTCGCCATCGCACTCGGGGATCAGACATCTACAACATGGCCAGTTGATAGCATTTAGTTTTGTATGCCATGAACATTGACTTATATGTCTAAACAAGCAGTTCCGAACATTAAACATGTCACACTCAAGTGTTGTGCGGGCACAACACATGCCTCACATTCACTTTGACGTTTGATGCGAGACATGCAGACATGCAGACAATTACCTGCGTGTGGGGCATGATTTTTGTTCGGAACTGCTTGTCTAGGGACTTATAGGTCAATGACCATGAAGCATATTTTTAAATTAATTCAATAGTGACACTATTGAATTAATTTAAAAATATGTTTCATGGTTTGTCCTTTTGATACAAACTAAGGATAGACAAAAATAATGAATTTACTTCTCAATTCAGAAAAAAACGGGACAAGTGCGAGTACGACTCGCACCCTGAGGATTCCGAAATATGCAATAGCACCATCTATGAGCAAGATGCCGCTATTACATACTTCTAGTGGCGCCATCTATGAGCAGATGCCTCCACCCGTTAAGGGTCTTGCCTCGGACAGACGGACAACAAAGTGATCCTCTCAGGGTTTCATTTTTCCTCTTGAGGTACGGAACCCTAAAAAATCAACATATCCAAGAATGATGACACTTTTGAATAAAACGAATGTACTTATGTTAATTAATCTCCTAGATAAATAAGGTAAGAACAATTAATATGATAAGTACCTACTTGAAAAAAAAACTTTTTACATGCATTTTCGCAATTGATCGTTTCGGGGTTCCTACTTTTCTGGAACTTTATCATTGCTCTAATAAAATTATGCTAACATCTTACATGTTATTTGTATTGGATTACCTGCCAGGCTGCCAAATTATAAATTTTCACAATGTGTAGGTTTTGGTTGTACAATGTATAATAAATAACACGTTCCCTGTCCCAAATACTAAAGACAAAATCTACTCCATAAAGTCTACATGGATATTTTCTTCTCTAGAATTCGGTAATGCATCTTTTTGGAAACATGGACACCAGGGTACCAGGGCACTAGTTTAGGTATCCATTCAGATACGCATGGGTAGTGTGTCAAAGGCGATAAAAAACCTATTTTACTCAGTATTATATACTTTATCTATATCATATTGAGCTATCGTACTTACCTAGACTCGGTCCTGCCCGTAGTGAAGACATATTCCGCATGGAAGGCAGCGAAGACCACGACGATGAGAGTCAACAGGAGAGTCCGCAGCTGAAACCTGCCGAACTGACCGATCTCTTCCACCAAAATAGTATCCAAGTCTACGTGACCCTTCTCCCCGCTCGCCGCCATCGCACCGTGCAACTGACGCACGCCGAATTATCTAACAAAATGGGTACACTTGATAATGTTTATTAGGTTGTATATTTTTGCGAGCTATACCAAAATTGTTTTACTTGCGATATTGGTTTTAGTGTTCCGTGAAATCTAGTTTTGATTATTGTAAGGAAATCTTAAGTTTGACTGTTAATTGGTAATTGTAGAAATGAAAGAAAATAATCAAGGCTTATAGAAGGCTTTAGTCACCTATCTGTTGGAGGAGACTGGGGAGTGGGCACTCATCAGTGAGCAGCTTTTCACGGTCTCCACAACCATTTATACTATTAACAGTTCTCATAATAATGGTTTCTAGTTACTTAGGACACTAGCTCAAAATAGTAGTGATACGGAACCATGAACATCTAGAAACATTCATCGTTTTCAGACAGCTGTCTCATTGACTCGGAATTATTGTGCACGACGGTCGGTAACTTATTGGCTACAATACCGTGCACTCTATAATAATACTAACACTACACTTATAAATGACTTAATCTTAAGCCTCCTGAAAATACTTTAAATCATTGTTATCTTTGATTCTGTCAGATAAAACTATCTCTTTTACAGAATTATCTGCTGCATTTTAAAGAATAGCAAAAATTATATCGGAATCTACCGTTCCTTATCTTGGTACATATCCTTGGTGTAAATCATCATCATAATCTCGTCTCCAAGGTTCCATTGTTATCTGTTTGCAGCTTGCAGACGTGCACATTTTCTTTTTTATGTAAGTATTTGTCTTTTATCTATTTATCTCAACGTATTTTTAGGTGATAGGTATGGGGCCGTCCATTAATCACGTGATGCTCGAAAGGGGGGGGGGGGAGGGTTCGGAAAAAATCACGAAATATCACAAGGGGGGAGGGGGAGGGTGTAGTGAGATATCACGTGTATTTATTTTTTCGTTAGACGGGCGATTTCAAAACCGAAAAAAAAAATTTTGCTGTATTTAAAGATAATATTCTGAAAAAAATTAAGATAATTTGTAGCAAAAAAATACACGTGATCTTGGGTAGGGGGGAGGGGTTGGTTAAACCTCACCACGTATCACCAGGGGGGAGGGGGGGGTCAAAAAGTTGCTAAAAAAACATCACATGATTAATGGACGTCCCCTATGCAAAAGGAACCTGATGTAATTTATTTGCACTGTATACATATGTGGTGTAGTAGCACATTATTGTCAGGAATGTATATCGTCGGTCCCTATTAACAAAGTTGGATCTACACTTTTTTGAGATTTTGACTTTTTACTTATTTGTGTTTAGTTTTGATTTACTTATATAAATGATATACCTACACTGTTCTACTTAAAAATCATAAAAATGTAGATTTGACTTTGTTAATAGGGACCGGCGATAAGTGTGCGCGGTACATCTCAACTAATCTAACTAATATGATAAATGCGAAATGCGAAAGTCAGTTTTTTTTTTTGTTTGTTACCTTTTCACGCCTAAGCCGATCATCATGTTTGATAATTATACGTTGTCAGGGGAACAGATAAGGACATAGAGGGAACCTTTTGTCCAAAAAAAAAGTACTGATCCCGAGGAAAATTAAATGAACAATAACTTTCGACGGTCACAATTGCTTTAGGACGCTAGGTGGCGCTACGTGTATGTACACTGGCCTGCAAAAATAAGTATCACACTTAGTACTAAGTAGTAGTAGAAAGTGTATTACTTATTTTTGCTCTCCAGCATATTAGTATTACGTAACCTACCCGCAGTTTCTGAAAACCTGGTCAAGCAACTAATCAGTTGCTTGACCAGGTTTTCAGAAACCAATAATAACAGCTTTGACAGCAGATTTACTGATTAGTAAATCTGCTGTCAAAGCTGTTATTATTGGTTTACCAAAATATCATCGGCCAATCATATCACTTGACATGAGATTTAACATAAATATTAAAACGAACAGACAGAAACTGGGGCTAATCAAGCATTAAGGAAGTAGGCTTTTCGCGTCATAATAAAATTAGCAATTTAAGCCACTTTATCGTAGGCGATTACTGCAAATCTTATCCGATCTTTAAAATGGATAAACCCTGGATCGTTGTTTAGGAATCAATCGCTACATTTCAAAATAGCACTGACGAATTGACTGCACACTTGCACAGCTGTTGTCGTAGTGGCCGAGCGATTGGCTGCTGCGGGTTTGATTCCCGCACAGTACAAATATTTGTTTCTAGTCTGAGTATTGGTGTATATATATGAAATTTGTATTTGTAAACGCACCCACGGTATAGGAGAAATCTTAGTGTTGGGCAACATAAAAAAAATAGATTTTACAATTTTTATTTTCGGTAAATACCTACATAACATATTGGCAATATTTCTCACTGATGTTATACAAGATATGACTCCACGAACACGTACCTATTATAAATAAAACAGAAGCTGAAGTTTATCCTGTAGATGTAGCCACATACCTACGAGATTACTACACAATATTATGTACAGGTTTGGGCCTATTTGATGTAACCACTCTGCAAGTCTGCGCTCTGCTCTCTTCTCTTCACTTTTCAAATATTGCAGAGTGTGGAGCGAAAGTGTTTTATGAAAAATTATTGGCTTTTCGAATGTACGAGCTCACTCTTTACTCTTCCAAATTTAAATTTTCAGTCTGCAAAATGTGTGTAGGTCTTGGAGCATGTAGGTACATTAAACATAATTCAGTTGAAGTGTTCGGAAATTGGAGTGCGGACTTGCAGAGTAGTTACATCAAATAGGCCCCTGATCATTTTATTTTTTTAATCTGTGTTTGAATCTAGAAGAGTAATATCCGTGGTATTGTCACCAATGGGAGTTGGAGTGCACAACGGTACATTTTTTTATAATTTATATATACAGAGTTATTTGTAAAACACCAACACCCTTGCAGGAATGTATTACTAACATCAGAAACAATAACTTTTGTTCTATGACTTTTGATAATTCATCTTTTTTTTTTCATACAAAATTAAAAATATTATCTGGCATTTGCATAGAAACTCGGAAACTCGTAGTGTTGGTACCTACTAGGTAATTCAAATTATTATTATGAATACCAGCGCACAGGGGCCGATACGTGTTTATTTACTTCAACATCTGTATGTTGAAGTAAATAAACACGTATCGGCCCCTGTCAGACACGTTTTAGATCTGTATCTAAAACGTATCTGATAGGTAGTAGGTACAACAAAAACTTGAAAGTCTATTTTTGGTAAATGTATTGTTTTGTAAAAAAGAGGGGCTCGTGGCTAAATGACGGCCGCGCTGATCGATCGATCTGTGAGGTTAAGCTGCGCTTGCCGCGGTCAGTCCTTGGATGGGATGGTGGTATTGTCACCAATTGGAGTTGGAGTGCACAACGGTACGACAACATCCATAAGTGTTATTAAATATATAAAACATTCCCAAAAATTATCCTTTAGTTTTGTGTTTGTCGCCCAACTGCTCTGCCTGCTCGAAGGTGTCCGGTAGCGCGGTGCCGAGCGTCTCCGGCGTGAGGAAGATCAGCGCACCGGACAGCAGCGCGAGCGAGCCAAACAACACGAACGGCAGCTCTGCGAACCATTGGTCTGCCTGCAAACATAACTCTTATCATTGACAAGCGTTGTACACCACTGAAAGGGCGCATTTAGGTAGGAAGCAGGCAGCCCACCCCAATTTACCAGCGCTCATCGGAACCTTCCTTTACAGGCTGTGGGTACCGAGTCTCCATATATCGCCGAACCCAGAGTCGACACCGAACCCGACATGTTCCGATCTGCTTGTATTAGCTTGCTTTAGGTAGGGTCTATACTTATGCGAATCGGTTCCAATAAGCACTGGCAGATCGGCGTAAGCTGGCTACTTCCTACCTGAATACGGCTTAAGTCTTGATGATCATATCTGACGAAAGGCTTGCGATTCAGGAATACGATTTCCAATGAGAAACTTATAAAATTACAGCAGATAATACTTAGTAAGTAAGAGTAATGTTCTAACGTGTGCCAAGACAATACTTGGCACACGTTCTAACATTACTGTAGGCCATATTGAAAAATAAAGGTGCACAACAAAGTTCGCAAGTGATATATTTATAATATACAATACATCTAACCCGTTATATATAGGGTGACTAGTAATTAGTGGCCGATATTTATACACATGGTTGTACCGATGATAAGAAACAACTTTCCCAAAGAAACAGAGCTGAGTTTTAAAACTTCGTATGCAGAATCTATGCATCAACAAAATAAATCAATCTTACAAAAGCAGGCGTGAGCGGCGCCAGCATGGACCCAACCCGGCCGATCATGGAGGAGAAGGCGAACAGGGTGTGCCGGTGGCGCGTGGGGTACAGCTCCGCCGTGTACACGTACACCGACGTGGCCACCATCGCGATCGCGAACTTGGCGCACAGGTACAGCACTAGCGACACCACGTACAGATCTGGAACATAAACGAGTGATGCAAGGAATACTGATCGTTTTTTTATTATTTTCAAATGATTCATATTCGTATTCGCCAAATAGTAGAATCATTATTTGAATTCGTTAGGCTGAAGCCTCACTATAAAAGAGCTTCGCTTGATCCTAGCAAACAAACGTGTTGCATGCTATCGCAACTGGCCACAGTGCGACTCGCTTGGTGACTAACGAAGCACCTAGCTAGGCAGTCGCAGTGTGGCCAGCTGCGATAGTATGCAATACGTCTGTTCGCTAGAATCCGTCACTAAGCGAGTCGCTTGGCTCTTAGCAATAAGCGAAGCTCTTTGAAGTGTAGCCTTAGCCTAAAAGTAGTATGCGTTGCATCACTATCTAAACAGAGAATTAATAAATTACGATCTTCCCTGTTACTGCAAAAGCGCGATGATAAATATTAAATTAAAACAAACCTTGAGACGTGAAAATATACGCAATCTGGCATGCGGCACAAAACCAAAAAGCTCCAATCAACACCGGCTTCCTTCCAATCTTCCCCATGAGGTAGTAGGCAGTCCAAAAGCCGGGGATCCCGACCGCCGCCACAGCGATGTAGTTCACGTAACTGTTGCCGGACATGTTCACAGCGTTGAGCGACAGTCCGTAGTAAACGAACGTGGTTGTTACCCACCAGACGGGCGCGACGAGGCAACGCACCAACACTCGTTTGTGCTGGAACACTTGCACTATCAGCCAGGGCTCGCCGCCGCGTTCTGCCTCCACACCATTGACGCTCAACTTCTCCTCCGCATTCTGACGTAATGCTTCCAACGACTTCTCAGACAATTCCCTTCTATTGACTTGTGCCACCTTCTTCAACAGAACCTCGGCTTTATCAAAGCGACCCTTGCTCAAGTACCACCGTATCGACTCGCTGATGATCCAGTAGTAGGCGATGGTGAGGAGCTGCGGGGCGTAGAGCACGAGGGTCAGGGTCCTCCAGTCGGGCACGGCCCACGCGATCGCTCCCAGCACCATCTCTCCTAGCGCGAAGCAAGTCTTCAGAGCTGCACCTACTGCGACGCGGTACTCGGGACCTACCAGCTCTGTTTCTGTAAAAACATTTATCCTTTAGAACCGTGTAAGTGTCTACACTGTCTTTTATTATCATACTAGCTGCTGCCTGCGACTCTGTCCGCGTGACAGACACGTAGCGTCATCTAGCGTCCTAAAGCAATTGTGATCGCCGAAGTTATTGTTCTTTCTCTCGGAACAGTACTGTAGGTACTGTAAAACTTGCATATTACGTTGTCAGGGGTAAAAAGGACATAGGTCCTTTTTACCCCTGACAACGTAATATGCAAATTTTACGATGATTGGTTCAGTGGTTTAGGCGTCAAAATGTAACAAAGAGACAAATTTACTTTCGCATTTATAATTTCAGTTAAAATAGTTAGAACTAGTTAGGATACAAACACAGAACTGTTTTCATATCCTCTACCAAAACCGGACCACATGTCAAACTCTATCATATGTATGATGTATGTACTCACGTAAAATGTAGATACTGGAATACAAGCCGTATCCAAGAGTAGCCTCGGCAAACTCAGAGAGTATGAAGCCGAGGTAGGTGTGGGCCCAGTAGCGCGCCAGGCCGAGCCAGGCCGAGTTGAACGCGGTGAGGGTGAGCGCGACGCGCCGCCCCCAGCGGTCCGACACGTGCCCGGTGAGCGGCAGTGACGTCAGCGTGCCGAACGTGTACGCCGTGCCGATCAGCGAGCGCCGCCAGTCGTCGCACGCCAACCCAAACTAATACACACGTTATTCTTATGGTGCTATTATACGGGTTCGTTTTTTGACAGTTACTTGCTGCAATTGTGTGCCGTGAGTTGAGATCTATCGCACAGCAGTTATTGTGATGTACCATCATTGAATTTCATTGCAATATCGCCGGCTATACTACAAAATAGCGACAATTGTTCTACTGAGTTGCACGATAGATCTCAACTCATGGCTACACAATTGCAGCAAGAATCTGTCAAAAAACAAGCCCGTTTAACCGCACCTTTAGTTAATAGGAAAGCTGAAAAGGGTCATTATTTTCACTTTGAATATGAGACCGACCCTGACAGTGCAATGTTGTGCAGTGACAATGCAGATGCTACTGCTACAAAAGTCTGACAACAATCTAACTTTCCCCAATAATTGGGTTGTGGAGGTCAGATTGCAGTCGCTCCACGTAAAATATTGTTATTCAGCCGCAACTAGTTAAACTGGAAGCCACAGAAATCTAACTTAGATTTCAGAGTCAGCACAGAAATCTAATTTAGATTTCTGTGGTGGAAGCCGACCCCAATCTAGTTTGGAAAAAGGCTAGGCGGATGATGATGTTCGCTGGGATGACGAGGAAGACGTTTATCTAATTCATTTCAAAAAGCGTTCTTCGACCATTGAGGTGTGTAACACTAGAGCAAACACTTCGAACAAACATCGTATTCCAAATGCCGTGTATGACACGTGACAAAAACAATAGAATAGAATGCGACATTCAGATATAGTACCGGCAGGAATCATGATCACAGATCGCGCATGTACATTTTTGGCCCAATAGACAACAGACAGTTGGCAATACGTAATTGAGAATAGTGCAATAGACGACGAGCATCGACGCGGCTGTTTTACTTTAGTGATATACCTCATACCTCAATGTCTTCGACTTACATCGTGGACGACGGTGTGCGTGTTCTCGTACACGTAGGCATCGCAGGGCAGCTGAGTATCATAGTCGAAGAGCTCGCTGGGACAGGTGGTGCTATTGACCAGCCGCAGCGCCGCGGACGCGTTGCCGAAGCGCCGGCAGTTATCGAACGAGCCCTCACCAGCGCCCGGCGGCACCGCGTTCGCCAACCATGCCGGAGAGAACTCCGGAACACCTTCTTCGCACTCCGGAATCAAACATCTAAAATACATTGCGTATGACTCATAATCTTATACTAATACTAGCACTTCACCCGCGACTTCGTCCGCGTAGCTCACAGGAACTGTGCATTTTTTCGGGATAAAAAGTAGCCTATGTTACTCAGTGATAATGTAGCTTTCTATTATGAAAAAAATTTTAAAATCGGTCCTTTCATAAATAATATTAAAGCAATAGCTGTAGGTACATTAAAAATCACATACATTGAAAAATGAACATAAATACTCTCTAAAACGAAAAAAATGCGTCGGGCTTGCCCTCTAGGCACGCCATTGGTAGGTATCACAATATGATACCTATCGTATGACGTCATGATCTTAGTGTACCTGGTGCTTATTCGGGCGGTGGTGAACACGTACTCCACGTTACTGAACGCAGAAAACAGCACTAGCACCGCGCACAACATGAAGCTCCGGAGCTGGTATCTTCCGAACTGACCGATCTCTTCCACAAGTAGTGTGTCCAGGTCCATTTTTAGTCCGGGACTCTCTTTAGAGTCCACCTCCTTTTGCAAATCCTCCATATTGTTCACCCCGTGTGTGCACCAACCAACTACTTACGTCGAATTTTTTTCTTACATTTCAAATACAATATTATCTGAAAAACGTTTTATCTCAAGTAGCTTAAGTATATGAACACTGGAGATTGCACCTGGGATGCTAAACTGAAGAACAAATAGCAGGCCAGAGAGTGTCGGATCATGCATAGTGTAGGGTTCCGTAGCAAGTGTTTCAGTTAACCGACCGCAAATATGTATAAGTTATCATAAGCCAAGTTATTATTTATTTTTAGTATTTATTTATTTTTCTTATTTCACTACAAGCCTTATATTGGGTTCACAGAACATTCATTATACCTGCGAAGTTTCATACAAATTGGTTATGATCTGTAGGATTTACGAGAGTATGACTGATGGACAGATGGACATGACGAAAATTTATGAAGGTTCCTAGTTTTACTACGGAACCCAAAAATATTACCTTGAATGAAGTCAGTGGTCACTGCCATCTCTTTCTATAGGGTGACAATGCAAATTGGTCTCGAATTAAGGATACCAAATACCTATTGTTATTTATATAAAAGCAATATTCTACAACGTAAATATACATAATACGCTAGCTAAGCGACAAATTCAATTTCAACATTTATTCAATAAATAAATAAAAAAATATATTCAATAAACAATTTTGCAGTTCTTTCTGTCCATAAATCCCCATTATCTGCCTATTGAGCGTACTTATGTATAATTATGTAAACTACTGCTTTAAAGATCACACGATGAGGATTAAAATAAAACTAAATGTTGAGAATAATCGCAATCGAAGATAATTACGGGGAATAAATAATCGTAATCTCTAAATGATAATCGTTTATTAATAAAAACAAACAATTAGAAAATAAAAACAATTTAATATTATATTAAACAGGTATTCTTATACATATAATGAGTGCAAGTGGTATCGAGATCACGTGGTCGGCTTGGCCTTGCCCAGCTGCTCGGCGTCCGCGAAGGAGTCGGGCAGCTTGGTGCCCAGCGTCTCCGGCGTGGTGAAGATCAGTAGCCCCGACAGCAGGGCGAAGCCCCCGAACAGCACCGACGGGAACGGCTCCCACACCTCAGAAGCCTTGGAAATTATAATAATCGTTAGTCTGTACCAATATTATAAAACTAAAGAGTTTGTTTGTTTGAACGCGCTAATCTCTGGAACAGCCAGTTGGATTCGAAAAAATCTTTTTTTATATGATAGCCAGATTCATGAGGAATAGTCTAAGTTATTTATCATCACGCTACGACCTTTAGGAGCCGAGCAACGGGGGTGAAACTGCGGGGTACAGCTAGTCTTAATATATAAAACAAATTCGGGTTTGTTTGAACACTTATAACTCTAGAACGGCTAGACCGATTTTGACAGAACTTTCACTGGCAGATAGCTTATACATCATAATAACACATAGGCTATAATTTACAAAGATATTCTTTAAAAAGCCTCGGGCGGAAGCTAGTTTTGAATAAAAGTATGGCACTTACTAGTGCGGGCGTGAGCGGCGCCGTGATGGAGCCAAGCCGGCCCACCATAGAAGAGAACGCAAACAGGTTGTGTCTGTACTTGGTCGGGTACAGCTCGGCTGTGTACACGTACACTGACGTCATCACGATCGCGATGCAGTACTTGCCGAACAGGTACAGAGTTAGCCGGACGCCGTCGTTACCTGAAAACAATTTTCGATTGTATCTACTTACTTGGAAATTGTTAAACTGAACAATATAAATAGGTAGATCTCATCATTGTCATTTGATATGGACGTATACAGAACCTACAAAATTTTGCTCAAGACTTGCAGTAACAAAAATAATCGGCTTGACTGGTAGGTGGATGGTTTTTTACAATATTATATTGGTTAGAAAAATGACGCACCATTTATGAAGTGAATGAATGTGTAGTAATCGCGAAAACCTAAGATATTACTAAAAGACCACCTGTTTACATTTACCGTGAGTAAGAACTGTTCTTACTTAATGGGGCTAAGCGGAAATCCTATTAAACAATAATAATGTACCGTCAGGCATGAAAGCGAACGCGAACTGGCAGGCAGCGCACAGCCAATAGGCGCAGATGAGCACAGGCTTGCGGCCAATGCGGTCCAGCAGCAGGATGGCCGTCCAATAGCCGGGGATCTCGATGGCGGCCACCGCCACGTAGTTCAGGTACCCGTTGCCCGTCATGTTCACCGAGTTGATGTTCATGCCGTAGTACACCAGCGTGTTCGTGATCCACCAGATCGGCGACACCAGGCACCGCGACAGAATCACGCGAGACCTGATCACTTGCACTGCTAGCCATGGCTCCTTCGGCTTCACAGTGTTCTTCTCGGCCTCGGCTGTAGCTCGCAGTGCTTCCAAACTCTTTTCTGATAGTACTGTCTTATTCGCTTTGGCAACTTTCTTAAGAATTACTTCTGACTCTTCGTAGCGGCCTTTACTCATGAGCCAGCGGACGGATTCTGACAAGATCCAGAAGTAGCTGACGACCAGGATCTGTGGCGCGTACAGGATTTGAGTGAGGGGGCGCCAAGCCGGCACGCCCCACGCGATGAAGCCGAGGATCACCTGGCCCAGAGCGAACAGCGTGGAAATCGTGGCTCCCGCGATCACACGGTACTTTGGTCCTACCAATTCCGTTACTGGAATTAAAAACATGGTTAATTAGTGTATGCTCACAATAGAAAAGGTAAGTAGAACTAGATTTACTAGATAATACTACTCGTACATGTGGTTAAAATTTTAGACCACCCATATTTTATTTTGGACATGCCGTAAAAACAAAGCGTCCTCTAGGCAAGATAATGTTTCAGCTAATGAGAAACCAGCCTGCCTATTCTGTACCAACACGCCGCGTGATATCACCGTGAGAAGTGCCAATTTGTTTGCGAACGTTCGAAGAAGAATATCACAGTGAGATTCCCCCTCGCAAGAATAAGCAAACAGACTCCATTTTCTCTTTTCTTATGTAAGGTAATTTAAAATTCAATAAATACTTACCTAAAATATAGCAAGACGAGTACGCCCCAGCGCCGACGGAGGATTCGAGAACCTCTAGCGCCAGGAACCACTCGTAGGAATTGACGAAGGAGCGCACGAGGCCGATCCAGCCGGTGTTGAAGGCGTTGATGGTGAGCGCCACGCGCCGCCCCCAGCGGTCCGAGATGTAGCCCGTGATGGGCAGCACCAGCAGCGTGCCGATCGTGCGGATGGACCCGATCTGAGAGCGGCGCCACTCGTCGCACGCCAGGCCGAACTGGAATTAATTTAATAGGCAGGTATAGGTAGCGGCGTGAATTATGAGCACAGATCGCGCATGTACATTTTCGGCCCAACAGACAAGTCTCGGCGCCCCCCGTCTTCTACATTCCGCCAAAGAGACCGAAAAATCAGCTAATGCGCAGGTGATGTTTGTGATCATAACTGATGCCGCTAGTTATACCTTTCTTTACTAATATCGTAAAGCTGAAGAGTTTGTTTGTTCAAACGTTTGAACACGCTAATCTCTGGAATGAGCAGTCGGATTAAAAAAAATATTTTTGTTTAGGATAGCCAGATTCATGAGAAATAGTATAGGCTATTTAACATCACACTTTTTAACTTACACTTTTTTTTTGTATACCATGTTCTAATTTTTTACCATTTCTTAAACCTGAAACCTGATCATCACGCTATGACCCTTAGGAGTCGAGCAAAAATAAAAAAAATCTAAAAGAACGCTAAGCAAAAACGAATTAGGTACTCGTAATAGCACGGGCGGATAAATATCAGATTTCTTTACGGGTAAAGGAAATAAAAGGCTACTGCCAAATATGCGTTATGCGTCTCAGAGCCGTCACTGGCAGAATCATTATAGTCAAAGTCAAAGCATTTATTTCAATTAGACCAATTACAGGTACTTTTGAATTGTCAAGGAGTCTGTCAGTTAGTCATAATGATGAAGCTAAATGCCCGTTCCAAAGTGTAGATTCCTATGGAGAAGAACGGGCAAGAAACTCCATGGTTACTCTTTTTAATCAAATGATTACAATATCATGGTTACATTGCTACACATCCACCATACCTCGTAAACAATCTCACATGTATTTTATGGTCGTAGAACAATAGGTAGGTATCATCCATAAACCAATCACTATCTTCATTAGCATGCGTTATATATTAGATGATGAGATAAGCATCGATAGCAGCTTTCGAATAATAAATAACTACTGATTATTTCAAGGATTAGTTTACGGTAGGATTACGATAACTCCTACAATTCCTCGCACATATCAATTAATTACTTCATTTAAATAATAAATTACGCACATCGGCAATTCCCAAAGTTGTATAGGTACCTACATTTTGATTGATGCAATAAACTCAAATATAACTTTGATGATATTATTTAGATAGGGACCAAATATTAGCGGAAATTAGAGGCTGATAAGAATGACAGTAGCTCAGCTAGCCACGCGACCGGATCACCGAACTGCTATCCGCGGCCGCTTTATAAATCCACCATTAAAGTCGTATCTACTTGATTCTACAACTCTTGACATTAGCAAGGCCACCCACGGCAACTTTAGAAAGCCTTCAGACAGATCCGTTTTAATTACTTGTATGTATTTCCTTAGTGGATGAAGATCGTAAAACCATAGATAGTGGGTTCGAAACAAAAACGGAACCAGCCTTGTGCCAAAAAATGATTTGGAGCAGATTTATGTACATCCCTCAGATCATAGAAACAAGGAGATATGCCATCATAGCAAATTAGTACGGGAACAACTGTCGCCACTTTTAGTACATTTTTCAACACAATTACAAGCGCCCCTCGTGAATATAAAGATCTCCCACACATTGAACATTCCACACACCCTCATTCTAAGTCTAACACTGTTAATCGTCACTCAACACTTGCACTAAACTAAAACACTGTATTTATATCATCGACGTGTTCGGTTCGTCGCCAGCGTGTACATTTTATATACGGTCAATGTGACCGTATCAAAGCGTCAATTTTAGTAGCGCCTTGGCACATCTCCCTTGTTTCTATGATCTGAGGTACATCCAACCTGATGCTTCTGATGTTGAGAACTTTGGCTCGTGGCTAAGATGGCCTCTAACAAAAAAAAACAGAAAAGAGAAAAAACAGAAACGTCTAGTGGTTTCGTCGAGGTGCCCGGCTCCCAACGGTGTTGTTCATACAAGAGGCAGTTCGGAAGACTGGCATGATTATCCGAAATCTTTCATTGCCAACCGAGATGTAAGTGCAGTTATACTACCCTATTAACAGATACACCTAGGTGCAATAAGTGCGTCCTTATAGAAATATAGACGAACGAATAACATCAAAGAATAACTACTTGTGAAGGATTAAATCTAGATTAGACAAAAGGACCTTGTCCAATATCACTACTATGTATCAATATATTTATAGCAAGTAATAACAATAATCTCATACTTCTTAATATTTGCAAATTGCTGATTAATTTTGAGGAACTTGGTACACCGTAACGACATTATTAGAGACGCCAAATAAATGCCGGAGTGGATGTTCCTCAAAAGTTACAATCTGGGTTTCTTCAAGTCGCGAGTGAATCGGTTTCTACTAGACAAGCGTGCTCGATCGCAGATCGCATCATCGCTTAACATCTTGGCAGTCAAACGCAAACCTATTATTAAATAAAAAATAATAATAACTTACGTCATAAACCACGCTGAGCTGATTCTCATACACATAGTCGTCGCAAGGCTGGGTCTGGGAGGAGTCGAACAGGTACGCGGGACAGGTTCCCTCGGCGACCACCGCCGAGCTGCTGACGTTGACGAACCGCTCGCAGCTCTCGAACGAGGTGTTACTCGGGTTTGCTGGGATGGCGTTTAAAACCCAGGAGGGAGAGAACTCGTTGTTGGGGGCCTCACACTCTGGGATCAGACACCTGCAGATAACAATGAAGTTAACATGTGGTTGTATTTGTTTGAGTTTGCTTTTGCCTATTTAATAATATAGCTTTTGTTTTGCCTATATTTGACTATCCTGTCTAGAAGACGACAAACATTTCGCAAGGGATTTGTTGTATTAACGACAATTGTGATGTATTCTAGTTAGATGTAGTAAGTCTTGTAGTCAGGATATACCATCCTGACTTAGTCCCACAAAGCGTACGTCCAAGATATGAAAATTAACCGAAGCACTTTGCTAGTGATGGTATACCTATAGTAATCTAATCGTCCTAACCAACAGCTAGGATGGGCCCACCACTAGGTATAGCCTCCTCTTCTGTGAGCATATTATTATCTGCTGGGATTGTATTATTATGTGTCCGTAAGATAACCATCTTAAATAAGGAAACTTTTACTCACCTAGTATTTATTCTAGCGGTTGTGAAAATATATTCTCCAGACGCAAACGCAGAGAATATGACAGGGAAGGCGGCGAGCATCAGCGTCAGAATCTGATACTTCCCGAATTGGCCCACCTCCTCCACCAGGATGTTGTCCAGGTCCACGCCCTTGGACGGGCCTTTCACTTCCCCCTTCTCCTCTTTCATCATTATGACTGGTCCTTCGGTCCCACGCCCGCCCGTCTAAGCCTTAATTGTAGAGCGGTACGCGGCCCTGGGCGTCCACATGAATAATGCCAATATAGGTGCCATCAAAGCTATCAAAGCCAAGATTTATCAACACCGTGTCACCTCGAGGTTTATCTACATCTAGTAGTTTATCCAAATTAAGCAGATATTTTTTATCACTGTTTAGGAACAAAAATGTTAATACTCGTAATAATCAAATTGCAATCTGCGTGGGATTCCGCACCCTATTTGAGAAAATATTGCTTCATTAAGGGGTAAAATTGCTTGAAGAGGTATGAAACGTGAGTTGAGATACGAGCGGTTATCTATTTAAATAGTTTACCTGATTAATGATAATAATTTAATAACATTCTCTTCCGATATCTTTGTTGTCATTTAAGTTATAACTGTTATCTCCGATGTCCTCACTTAATTATTCAGGGTTTATACTAACTAATGTTTTAATACTAAAGAGGATGCAAATAAATTGGACACTGTTCCTTATAATTATTTAATAACACCTAAACTAAATGAACAATCACTCGCTATCAGAGTCCACATTGGACATCCTTTCTCTTTTAAGTTTCGCAACTTGACGGTCTCTAATTTTCAAACTGTTAATCAGCTTCATGACTTGTATCCTGAACTCGAACTTGGCGCTTTCTGAAAGGTTCTTGACGGCGGGTGTGATGGACTTGAAGAAAGCCCTGTCCTCATCTTCCTCTCTTTGTATCAAGTTAGCGAGTACTGTGACAATAGTATCCTCTCCCTCGTCTTTCATGCTATTGTATTCGACTTTCGGTCGTTTGGGTGCACTGTCATCTGCATGACTCTCATCTGCATGAGAGTCACCGCCTTCATTTATGTCGACGAACACTTCTTGAAGCCAATTTTGCGAATTTTCGTTGTCACCTTCGTCATTGGATATGCGCTCTTCGATGTAGCTTCTGTCGCCGAGGCTGTGCCTCTCTCCTAGGTAGATGGGATCCAGGAACTGCATCTCCTCAGCGTACACGTACGGCCTCCGTACACCAGGTTTACGTGACTTCACGTAAGAGTCTCTGACGTTGTACCATTTTCTTGTGATAATATTACCTGTAAATGATAAATGTTTTTATCAATGTTGCTGCCCAAAGAAAACACGAGACAAGTGCACGGGATTAAATTACTTTTAAAATGAAGAATTGGTTACGTTTGTCTTTGTCCTCGCAACAATACATCGTGTTACTTATTACATGCACGAAAATAATAACATGGTAAATCTCTCAATATTGTGCGTAGAAGTTTACATTTTCAGTTGGAATGTATAGGAGAACATAATGTTTGTCAAATAAAATGTTAAGTTTGTTCTTGGGAAAAATTATTTAGGACGTTGCGGTAGCCTTGGTGCGCGAGTCCGACTCACAGTTGGCCAGTTTTTTGTTAAAAACACGTATAACTTTACTTCAATTTAGGTACACAAAGATTTAAAGTAGGTAGGTAAGTAGGTCCATCAACATCGTCGAGCTTACCTATAAGATTCTTCTTGCTGTCATCGAAGGTGTCATACGAGGGCTCGAACTCGAGGTAGATCTCGTGCCAGCACTTGTCTTTGGCCATCTTGTCCCGGTAGGACGGATGGGAGCGGTCCCACAGGCAGTGCTTCTGGCGCACCAGCTCGATCAGCTCGCGCGTGGCCACCATCTTCTTCGAGAAGTGGTGAGATTGGAAAGGGTGCTTCGTGCTACACATAAAAATGTTAATACTCATGAGAAACGGCAAAACAAGAAACATGTGTAATGTATAATACGAATGACATTATGTCTTTATGTCTTATATACCTATATAGGGTATCCAAAAAGGATGTAGGTACCTATTATTATTGTCGGCGGCCAATCATATAATTTGGCCAGATTATGACATTTCTAGGAATTTCATGAAACGCCGCCATTTAATGATTTTCCCAAATAATATATGAAATGGCTGAGTAAAATTCAGGCAGATCGATCAACAACTTACCTACATTATTTTGTCGATTTGTTCGACTATTAGCTGTCAAATCATGAAATGGCGGTGTTTCATGAAATGCCGAGGAATTTCATGATCTGGCCAAATTATACAATTAGCTATACAATTATACATACTAACATAAATACAAAAGTAAGTAGGTTTGTTTGTTTGTTACCCTTTCACGCCTAAAATTTTGCAAATTCGTTGTCAGGGGTACAAAAAAGGAAATAGGGTACCTACCTTTCATCTAGAAAAAAGTAGGTACTCCCAAGGGAAAGAACAATAACTTTCAACGATGACGATTATCTCTTTCTCAAACTAGATGTGTAATATTTTCTGCCTACTTTTACCATATACCTACTGTACATAAAATCGATCTGCGAATTTAAGCTGCGCTTGCCGCGGTCAGTCCTTGGATGGGTGACCGTTCTTAGCACATCGAGAGCGAGACCCCTTCGTGCCTCGGAAGCACGTTAAATAGTTGGTCGCGGTTGTATCAAATTGGGAATGTCTTTGACAGTCGTTACGGGTAGTCAGGAGCCCAAAAGTCTTACAACTGGGCCTGCAGTCTCGACATAGATAACGATCGCTTTACAACCGAAATCGGTCGCTATCTATGAAAAAATCTATGGAAAAATACGGCGGAACAACCGATTTCGGTCGTAAAGCTTTCGCTATTATGTCGGGTCTAACTTTCGAATCCGACCGGTATTCCCGTATTCATTAAAACGTTTTGTCTCTATGTCACATAATTATTGTGCGTAAGTAGATACCTACTACCTGATACAGGCTACTACCTACTTGAAAGTTTATAGACAATAATAACGCAGTCCCCGATAAAAGGGTCTCGAGCGCTAAATAAAACAAAAGAATGTCCATCCAAAAACATACTCGTAGCCTATCCATTTTAATTTTTATGGCACCTCTTTCATTAATCTTGGACCTGCTTTGAGCGTCACTAGTGTTACCATGAACGGCCGAAATTGGAGAAAAAAAAATACTTAGGTACCTATATCTATCTACATATACATGCCTATATATCTAGGTATATATTATATGGTGATCACATATTCACGCAGTATACAACAACACAATCGTTTGCCCAAACACAGCACAGAGGTCAACCTCGGGCCAACTTGAACAAAATTGTTCTGTCAATTTTTACTTGACCTACCTACCTACCTTGTAGGTACTTTTCCAAAAATCGAAGTCATAATTTTTAACTAAACAAAATGCAGGTTTACCTACCTACCTATAATAGATAGACTTAAAATCCGAAATGTCCCAAAAGTTCATGGAAAACAAGAACGCAAACAATACGGGTAAACACCGTTGACCTTGAACTAGTTTATCGAATATTGAACCGAGTTTCGCGCCAAATGCATGCCAAGCGACCTTACTACCCGTAGCATAAAGACCAAAATAGAATGCCCGCGGTCCTGGGTGCAGACAAAGTTCATTACATCGACGTTTGTTTCATATTTTACTAATAATAATTGTACCTATTTCCAATGTAAAGTTATGTTTAAGTGACTCATAAAAGTAGGTAAAGGATAAACAGCGTTATTATGACCGAACTATCTGAGAGTATTCAGACATCAAGCAACAACCCACCTTGTATCCGAGTCCGACATTATCGATGTCTTCTTATCCGGTTTCAAAATGGCGGTTTCACTTGAAATTTCACACATAATTCACATTAAACTACCTGATATACATTTTATGCGCAAAAAGGTCACGAGAATTGTATTAATAATGAATATTTAGTGGTAAACGTTGTGCAAAAATGCGTATATTCCCCTAGCGAGTTTACACAATACTGTCGGCGGCGAAGCGGAGCGGCAGCCGCGCGCCGGACGGCTGCTATCCGGTCCGAGGAACGGCAACACCGCGTACCGGCGTTATAGAAGTGTCGCAACGCTGCACACTGTTCTGTGGTGGGGTGGTTACTTTTGTATAGATTTGACATTGATTATGGTCACCATAGGCCTTATGTAGGGAGGGGCACAAATGACACAATGAGTTACCTGTATTAAATCTGACTGCAAAATACCTACGAAGGATAAGGAACGTTATGAATTCGGCAGATTATTGTGGTAGGTACCTATCACAATAACCTGCCGAATTCATAACGTTCCTTGACTTGACTGATTTCTCCGTGATTTATGAATCGATTTATGTAGGTACCTACGTGATTATTTTTACCCGACTGCGGCGAAGCCCAAAAGGAGGGTATAGTGTGTCACCTGTATGGGCTGTATGTTAGTATACTATCCCGATTGTTTTTTCTGGAATATCCTCAATGTACAGACACGGCTTTTTACAATCTTATAATAGGTACCTACCTAGTAGGTACATCTAGGTGTGGGACTACTGCGCGGGTTTCTTCTACCAAATGAAAAACGGAAATACATACATGTATGTATTTCCGTTTTTCATTTGGTACATTTTCTTCTACCAAATGGTACATTTTCTTCTACCAAATGGTACATTTTCATTTGGTAGAAGAAACCCGCGCAGTAGTCCCACACCTAGATGTACCTACTAGGTAGGTACCTATTATAAGATTGTAAAAAGCCGTGTCTGTACATTGAGGATATTCCAGAAAAAACAGTCGGGATAGGGTACTGGGACGTAACCATACACATAAAGATATTTTTTTTGAGTTTTTTGTCTGTTTAACTGTGTGTGCGCGCATCACGCAAAAACTAATGAACGGATTTTGATGTGATCTTCACCGTTCATAGCTTGAGGTCCAACATAAAATCTAAGCTACGTTTCATCTAATTCCGATGCGATAAACCAGAGATACAGCTTGATCTCTTGGTAGTACTTGCCACCCAACACTACGGAGGTCATTTAAACTGATCTTTTCATTGTAGTCCACGCGAACGGAGTCGCGGGCAAAAGTCTATGTACCTAGGTAGTAAAAAAGTTTAAAAAGCTACAATTATTACCTAAATTAAAAATTTTAAAATCCCCGACACACTTGGGACGCTTACAGACCAACGACACTCGATCGACGACGAGCGTCGACGACGTAGTCGCCTACCTAACGACCATGTACGACGACGTCGTCGCCGCACCGTCGACGCCTAGCAGCGGCGACGGACGTCGCCCAGCTGGCCTAGCATGACCACGATAGAAACGGGTTTTGTCTACAGAAGAATAGATAAAGTGACAGATTGTAGAAAGATTTCTACCGTTTTATGCATACAATGAAGAGAAGAAATGTTTCTATTCTTCAGTAGACACAATTCTCATAAACCAAGCACGGGTCGCCGCGTGCTCTGGCAGTAGAGTTAACGATAATGAATAATGTTGGAAAAGCATTCTTTATAACTGTTCCAAATTTCAAGTCGATAGCATTAGTAGTTGCTGAAATAAGCAGGTGTGACAGACAGACAGAGAGACGAAGTCGCACCATGAGAGTTCCTTTTTTACCATTTTGGTACGGAACCCTAAAATTAGAAAATTAGGTAAATATTTCATAAAACCCAACCGCGGTTTGCCCTACGTCTTATCTGGTGATACCTCAGATCATAGAAACAAGGAGATATGCCATCATAGCAAATTAGTACGGGAACAACTGTCGCCACTTTTAGTACATTTTTCAACACAATTACAAGCGCCCCTCGTGAATATAAAGATCTCCCACGCATTAAACATTCCACACACCCTCAATCTAACACTGTTAATCGTCACTCAACACTAGCACTAAACTAAAACACTGTATTTATATCATCGATCGTGTTCGGTTCGTCGCCAGCGTGTACATTTTATATACGGTCAATGTGACCGTATCAAAGCGTCAATTTTAGTAGCGCCTTGGCACATCTCCCTTGTTTCTATGGTCTGAGGGTGATACTTATACAACCACCAAATATAAACTGAAACAATGAAATCATTACTTATTTTAGATGTAAAACCAGTATTTCTAGTCGTAAACAAAGAAACTAAATAATGTCGGGGTTTGATTCGTTTTTATAATTTCTTGGTTGTACAAGTCTTCAGTCAATTTTTTTATTTCTACGATAGTCCTATAATTGGTGCTATAGTAGTTTTAATGATGGCAACATTAGATGTGCGTTATTTATTTTGATGTGCAATTTTTTTTTCCGTATTTAATTGATTACACTGATTCACAAATTACAGATATGTTTACTGGGCCAACATGAACACTACAACGGCAACAATAGAGAGGGCTCGCTTTGATGGCTCTGAGAGAGAAGTTGTAATAGTTAGTGACATTTATAAGCTAATCACAATCAACTTGGCCATTGACCAACACACAAAGAAAATGTTTTGGATTGCTATCAACGACAACAACCTTAATATTATGAGTGCAGATTTGAATAGTGAAAACGTACATTTACATCACAGTTACAGAACGCAATCAAAAGCACCGTTGACCGTCTCGAAAGATTACATGTACTGGATGTTCTATTATGATAACAAGGCATACTTTATGAAAAGGCTTTCATCAAAAAATTCAGAGGATCCTATTTTGACTATCAATATTGGTAGGACCCGTGAAATGCCATCTGGTATAGCTGCCAACTATAAAATTGAAGAACAAACTCAGGGAACTCGCGAGTGTGAAGCACTAACAAGTCTGCTACCACATAACTCAGTGCCCTGCAATGACTCCCTCAATATTCCTGCAGATGTCGGCTTGTTCTGTGTCCATGGTGTAAAAATTAAAGGGCAATCACTTTGCAAATGCGTACCTGGTTACATTGGTGAGAGATGTGATGTTTCTGTGTGTCAGAACTATTGTTTTCGAGGGGACTGTAATGTCAGTGGGGAGGGACAACCTGAATGCAGGTAAAATACTTTTTAATATAGTTTCCTGGTCACAAACAATGACCACTGTTTCATGTTATCGTAATTACAGGTGTAGCACCGGTTACTCTGGAGGAAGGTGTGAAATTAGCATGTGCTATAACTATTGTAATAGCAACGGAGTCTGTTCCCTGAACGAGCGGAATGAACCAGTCTGTAAATGTAATGGAAATTACGAGGGTTCCAGATGTGAATCTCTAATGTCACTTCAACTACGACTTCTACGTACAACTCAGAAGAAAAAAACCGAGGCTTAGTAGATTTAGTTTCAAATCGTTTAATTAAAAAAAATGTATGTAGGTACCCAATTTTTGAAGTAAAATCTCCTTAAAATGTTTGACAAAAGTTCCTTGAGATGTCTGATGATTGAGAAAAAAACTGTTTTTTTTTAGTACGCAATTATAATAAAACACATAATTACTGTGATTTGTGCCTTATTGTATATTAAAACACAAAATTAGATCATTATATTTTATAATTAAATACAGAAATAGTCAGCTTCATCAGAATTGCATCCAATGTCGCACGCGCACTCAAGAAGACGTATATGACTTTTATATATTAATATCATGTTGCTATCACCGTGATTTTGACATCAGTTACGTACGCGGTATGTTCCTAAATTCGTGTTCCAGATGACGCAATGGATGTTGTTGAACTATGATGTTGAAAATTAAAGCCATGATGATTAACAACTGCAGACTACTAGATGTTCATATCACTAGTCATAGTACAGACCCTGGTTATGTTACACACTACTAGATGTTCGCATCAGTAGACACAGTTCAGCCCCTAGTTATGTTACAGACTACTAGATGTTCACTTGTTCACATCAGTAGACACAGTTCAGCCCCTAGTTATGTTACAGACTACTAGATGTTCACTTGTTCACATCAGTAGACACAGTTCAGCCCCTAGTTATGTTACAGACTACTAGATGTCCGCATCAGTAGTCAGTGTCGGAGTCGTGGTGCGTGTCCCGCGGCTTGATGATGCCCAGCTTGGTGGCCAGCGCGGCCACGTTGGCGCGCACCTCCTCCTGCACCAGGTTGAACGACATCGCCAACAGCGCGATGCCGAACAGCAGATACAGGGAGCACAGGGCTATGGAGTGCACGGCTGCGGCCGCGTCGTCCACACTCTGACCCTGCGGATGAACAGAAAACAGTTATATTCAACATTGAGCAACATTTTGTGAGAATGCTGATTGCTCCATAAATGGTGATGGCCGGAATCCTTGATTAATTATCAATATTATCATCTTATTAATCGTGCATAATTTCCCAATATTCCCCATTCCTTAATAAGAGCCTCTAAAACGAACTACACCTAGTAAATAGTATGAACAATTAGCATACCTACCTACCTACCAGTGATTCCAGGAACCGCGGTAGGATTCCAGATTTTAACCCCAAAATTAACTAATTCTCGAATAATAAATCACAAAAGAAAAGCGAAGGATAAGATGACGGTGATTTCGACGCGTCAACTGTATGTAAAAAGACATCCGTCTGTGCGCAATACGACACTATAATTATATTATAGTAGTCTTTGTACGACACCTGCACTGCTGCACACCTTGTTGTCGCACTGCAGCAGTCGACAACAAACGTCTAAATTAAAAGAGCCCTAAAAATTAAATATGGTAACCACAGATCCAACCAAGAGAAGCAACGTAAAGTTTCTGCAAAAAGGTTAAAGCAATATTTTTTCAATCACATCACAGCTAGCTCTCACCTGCGCGGGTACAAAGTCCCCGAAGCCGATAGTGGTGAGCGTGATGAAGCAGAAGTAGGCAGCGTCCAGGTACGCCCAGCTCTCCCAGCTCTTGAACAGAAACGTGCCCGCCACTATGTACGAGGCGACGAGGAACACGCAAAGCCAGATCGGTACCGGCTTTATCTAGATAAAAACCATAGCAAATATAGTACCTAAGTAGGTATTCAGGGATAAGGACAAAAGTGGCGTGCACGACACGTCTTTGGATTCCTTAAATTTAATGACATGACGAAACACTTCATACACAGAAATATATTACTGTAAGTTCAAGTGATGTTGTACAAAAAAAAAAATGTAAACATTCACAAAAATATTACATAATATTGCAGGTGAAGACGACACACATGTTATTGGTAAAAATTCCCAACTCACGTTTTCTTTGACCACGTCTGAAGGCGGATGGTAGATCTCAGACGCTCGAGAGCCCCAGGCTGTAATTTAAAGTAAAAAGTCACTCATATAAATAATATTCATGTAATAATATTAATGTTCAGTCATTGTAATGATATACCTGCGGGTGCCTTACTGCGGCGTGGCACCACCTCGTCACTCCAATCATCTCTCTCTACCGATGGCGTCTGTGTTTAAAAACCATAAATAAAAAGATTGTAAGAACCTACTATATTATAGTCCTTTTTGTAATACTAAGAATTATCAGTACCTAGTCTGTTCTGAATACAACTAAGTAACATTATTAATTATTTAGATACTCACTCTTCTTTATTATCGACTTGTGTAATTTCAGTCTTAGGTATAAAATACGCTAAAGCAGGCTACACATCAGGAAGTCGGTCCGGTTAATGATGTAATCTAACACTGTTACTAACATGCGTGCGATATCTGGTGTCGTCAACAGTGTGCAGTCTCCTGAGCGGGCGGCGTGACGCGTCCTGCTGTGGGGGCCGTTCCTCGTCCCAGCGCTGCTCGTTGTCGTAGATGGCTGAGCGTGCTCGGCGCTGGCGACGGTTGGAGCGATCCCATGGCTCCTCGCGCTCTATGTACTCTGATCTGCCGCGCTCTGATCTGATAAATTATCCCATTAATAACTTATTAGGTACTTTTCAATAAACTTTTTGTGATCTTTTACAAAACCACATGCTTATGCTACATGATGGATTGCAGAGAAACTGGCTAGCATCAACAAAATTAAGCTACCATTTACTATCTGAACGAACACATTTAGATTTGAAACGAGCTTAGGTAACAATGCAACAAGACTTATAGTCCTACCTCAAATCACGTCTGGACCTCCTGCCCTTGGGGTAATCAAACTCGAAGTCCTCATCTTCCGGATCATATCCGCGGTCCCTGTGAGCGTACAGTTCTTCCCGCTCTCTCCGCCGTTCCCTTTCCAGCGCCTGCCTTTCTTTATAGTTCTCATAATCCACGTCATGCAGGTCGTGCATCTCGAACATGTCCTGTGGGTCGTCGTCGAAGTGTCTTTGATCATCAAAGTCCCGTCTCGGACCGTATTCGGGATTCGCTTTAGCTGGTCGAGGCAGAGATTTGCTACGTAGCTCAGATTTTGACGATATCTTTACGTGGTGGCTCTCCAAGTCTTTTAAGGCTGCCTCTAGATCTTGTAGTGGCAGAGAAATTTTAGGGAATTCCTCTGCAAAGAATTCGAATTACTTAATTAAGAAAAAACAGTCCACCAGTTAGTACGGCCTGACTACTTAGTTATATTAAATTAGTAGTTACCCTCTCCGTCTTCGTCGTATGTGTCTCGACCTTCTCGAACGTATTTCTCAAAACGAACTGGTGACGGCTCCTCTATGTCATAGTCTCTTGCGGCTAGAACCAAAGCAGACAAAATGGCAGCTAATATGAAGTAGTGCTAAACGTTGCATCGTGAAAGCCATGGACCGTCCCTGGGGACGGTTTGCAACGCAAAGTAGGCCCAGGCCTACTTGACTGTCATGAAGATAGTTTTCTTTTTAATAATAGGCTGGCATTTGATCGCCATCTCGCCTGATGTTAAGCGATGATGCGGTCTACGATGGAGCACGCTTGCATAGAAGAAACTGATTCACTCGCGACTTAAAGACACCCATATTGTAACTATCGGGGAACACCATTCCGGCAGCGCTTTCCACTGTTTGGCGGTTTTCAAGTGGCATCAAAGCGCTTCGTTCGGGCTTTGTATAGTGAATTGGTTCATAATTATCCCTTACCATGTGGTCTTCCGTGCAGCGGTGGTTGTGACCTAGTGCGTGGTAGTGATGTAGCGTGCGCCGGTGGCGGCAGTGGTTGGCGGGGCCGACGCACGCGCCCGCTGCTGTACCCACTGTCCCGATACCTGTTTAAGAATCTGCCTGTTTACTGATGTTGATGGAAATTGAATGATGAGGTCATGGAGCGGATTAGGTATGTGACATAAATAGAGGCCATAATAAGAAGTGATAAAGTTATAATTGGAGGAAGCCTGTGTCGCCTGTCTCCCAGCACTGGGAAATTAAATTATAAATAGGTTGATTGTGCTTATATGCTGGCTCACACATCGAGACTCCTCCGTGCCTCAGAGAGAACGTTAAACGTCAGTCCCGGTTGTCATAGGAATACCTTTGACAGTCGTTACGGGTAGTCAGGAGCTCAAAAGTCTGACAACTGGTCTAACTTTCGAATACCAGTATTCCACAATAATTGGGTCAAATGGCAGTCGCTCTACGTAAAATATTGATATTCAGCCGCAACTAATTACCTAGACTGGAAAGTCGACTCCAATCTAATTTGGGAAAAGGCGGATGATGATTGCGCTATACTGGCTACCTGCAATCGGTGTCGGAGTGCGCGCGCTCGACGGGGCGCGCGCGCCGCCGCGTGGAGCCGCGCACGCTGCCGCCGCGGACGGACCGCCTGCGCACACGCATGTAAACACTACAATTAGGTTTTTAAGAGATTTAAAGACAACTGACACAGGTGGAATTTGGACAGGCATCCTCTGCCGTACCGTGGCGTCGCTTGAACCATTGAGCTACCGTGTCCAATCCGCCGCATAAGACTGTTGGTGACATCTATCGGAAACTAATACAGACTCAATGTCTATAGCTTGCTTAGCTATCTCCAAGAGCATCGGGGGAAAAATCCCTTTATCCGGACTAAATTGTCCGGGGTTTTTGTAGTCCGGTGGCGGCAATTCAGGTCACAGCAGCATCTTATTAATTTATTATGTATGCCCAGCTGATGCCCGTATACGTAATACGTACCTCGTAGACGGATGGTGGCGATGGCGACGTTTCGGCGGCCGCGTGCACACGTAGCAACACACGCGCCAGTACAGAAACCTTGAATATACAAAACGTATAAGTACGAGTAAGTATAATTATCATAAAATACACAATTACCATCTAGGTATTTTTTAAATATACCTATGTATAAAATAATAATTATGAAAGGGTCATAATTATAGTAACTCAGATAAGAAATGCCTACTATTTTATCAAACAGACAATAGTTTTAAAAGAATAATACACTACAGCAAACGATATTAATTTCATCAACAATCAAATTGAATTTGTTTTTTCCTTATATGTATTCCAATAACTAAGTAGGTGGGTACGAAATTAATCATGTAAGTAAATTGTAAAATTACCACAATACAATCATGTTACTTTTGTAGAGCCCCTACTATTATAATACGAGCAATAAGTTCACGCGCTTCGTTTTGCTAACATAATTTTTTCAGGCTAACTCTGACGATCTGCACTGAAGGACCAGTGGTATTGAATGGCAAAAGTGTCCACCTGAAGGAGGAGGCCATGACGTCACCGATGTTGGACAGACACAGCAGCATGAGGGGGATGCCCAGGATCGCGTAGAATATCGTCACCACCTTGCCTGTCTGGGTCTTCGGCGCTATGTGCCCATAACCTGTATGCACAAATCACAAATTTTAATTAGTTATTATTACTTGTTAGGGTTCCGTACCAAAATGGTAAAAAAGGAACCCTTATGGTGCGACTTCGTCTGTCTGTCTGTCTGTCTGTCTGTCTGTCTGTCACACCTGTTTATTTCAGCAACTACTAATGCTATCGACTTGAAATTTGGAACAGTTATAAAGAATGCTTGTTCAACTATATTGCAAATGAAAAAAGTCAAAATATATTTTTATTTTCATTGCAAAAGGGGCCGGAGTGGGGGTCCAAAATTTCAAAGTGGGGTTACCAGGTCAAGTGACATATCATATGAAAGGGCTTGATCTGCACATTTCAAAATATATTTTCATTTTATTTTATGTCTCACAGTTTTCGACATATGATGAAAAATTACTTAAAAAATACCATTCCCCCCCCTTATCTCCGAAGTTTGCGGAGCGAAAAATCTGAAATAATTAGGGTTGATAGGAGTTGACCCAAATATGGCACCAAAAATAAAATAATGTTCCTAACTAGTACAGTTTTTTCAAAATCATCAAAATTCCTTCACAAACAAACTTAGTTATGCGGTCCGGTTTTTTTCACTCTATACGTCCAAAAATGATACGGAACCCTCGGTGCGCGAGTACGACTCGCACTTGGCCGGTTTTTTTTTTTTATGGTACATATTATGTTCTTACAAAAATATGTATAATCAATCAAAAAGCACTTTTGGTATTGGTTGTATTGATTGGGCCATTCACAATAATATTTTTGACTAAATAATTAGGACATTCATGTTTATTTTAAGTACCGTATGGCGGTACCTAGGTGCAGAGTTATTTATAGAATTAATATTGAAACCAGTTGAAAATGAACGAAAACAACAGTTTAAAGATATCGGAAAGGTCACGGACGACACGAATTCATGACTCTCACTTGTAATGTGACGTCATCTTATCTAAATGTAGCTACGAGTATAAACCACTATTTTAATATTATAACATAAGCATCGGTGGTTCAGTGGTAGAATGCTCGCCTGCCACGCGGGCGGCCCGGGTTCGATTCCCGGCCGATGCAATTCTTTTATTATTTTATTATATTTTTAATGTTGCAGTATTTCCTCGATAAAAAACTATTACCTAAGCCTGTAAATTAATTAGCTCTTACAACATTACATTGAAAGCATAAAACTTTCTAGGTTAGTGGTGGGTGCCGGGTTGCGTTTAGCAACACCTTCAACTACATAGCTGTACCTAATGTAATAGTTATCTACAGTATCGCAACGACTTGGGAATTCCGTACATTTCGGCTCGACTAGTTACTTGTCAAGCTAGTTAGGCACAACGGAACTACGTCACGACATCACGCATACGCCATCTAAGGTAAGCAATAAATTAACAAAGTTTTAATATTCTACTAGGTATAAAACAATGGGAAAACACAACAATTTTCTTTAGGAAATCCGTTGAATTATAATTTAATAAAAAAAAAAATTACATACACTAATGGGACTTGGTTAATAATTAGGTATATTTTATAGAGAACCAGGACAAAGTACACTTTTAGTAAACAAAAAAAAAGATTTATCTCCCTTCCGTGTTACCACAAGTACCTACCTACCTATAAACCTAAATCGCATACCTATAATTAGTGTATCGTGACCGACAAATCGCAGAAACCCAAATTACAATATTATTATCTACGATTAATAAACCAAATTGCGAGATAATATTATGATTTTTTGTGAAATCGATCTGTTTCCGTCGCTTGAAGCGGATACCAGCGAGGTCGACTTCTTGCGCGGCCTCCTCCTCTCCAAATTGTACCTCTGCATGGTGCACAGTGAGGCTGAGGGCGAGCTGCCATTTTGTAAATAAATGTGAAACTGAGAATGATCCACAACGCAGTAAGACTCTGGGAAATGCTGCTAGAAAATTAGATGCTGCACTGCAGCAACCTTTTTAGGGTTCCGTACCAAAATGGTAAAAACCCTTATAGAGCGACTTCATCTGTCTGTCTGTCTGTCTGTCACAGCTGCTTATTTCAGCAACTACTAATGTTATCGAATTGAAATTTGGAACAATTATAAAAAATGCTTGCCTAACTTTATTGCAAATTAAAAAAGTCAATAAAGATTTTTATTTTCATTGCAAAAGGGGCCAGAGTGGGAGTCCGAAGATTAAGTATTTGAAAAAAAAGTCTAAATACCAATTCCCATGACTGTAACTTCAAAACTAAGGTACTTCCATACAAACTTACATCCCCATTTTCACCCCTTTAGGGTAGAATTTTCAAAAATCCTTTCTTAGCGGATGTCTAAGTTATAAAAGAAACTAGAGATGCCACGAATATTCGGCAACTATTCGGTATTCGGCTATTAGGCCACATTTTTTCGCTATTCGGTATTCGGCCGAATATTGCAAACTATTCGGCCGAATACCGAATAGCAACTCATGAAATAAAAGAACGCAAAATATTACTCATAAAGATGCTTTAAAATTTACCAGTGGTAAGTTATGATGAATGAAGTCAATTTTTTCAGCATTTGTCGATAGCAGACAAATGCTGAAAATAAATACATAAATTCTACCGGCTTCCGAGCCGCTCACTATATACACTGCTACCGGGAGATGATAAATAAATCTCGGCAGAATATTCGGCAGCCGAATATTCTGCGTTTCGGCCAAGAGCCTTGCCGAATATTCGGTATTCGGTATTCGGCCAAATAACTATTCGTGGCATCTCTAAAAGAAACCATCTGTCAAAATTTCAAATCTCTATGTTCAGCGGTTTAGGCTCTGCGGTGATGAATCAGTCAGTCAGTCAGGACAAGCAATTTACAGATTTATGGATAGTTTGTCATAGCCACACTCTTTAATTTATCGACGAAACGGGATCTGGCATTCTCCTTTGGCCTTGCTACTATGACGTAGTTTGCCTCATTTTAAGGGATCCGTACCAAAATGGTAAAAAAGGAACTCTTATGGTGCGACTTCGTCTGTCTGTCTGTCACACCTGCTTATGTCAGCAACTACAAATGCTATCGACTTGAAATTTGGAACAGTTATAAAGAATGCTTGCCCAACTTTATTGCAAATAAAAAAAGTCAAAAAATATTTTTATTTTCATTGTAAAGGGGGCTGGAGTGGGGGTCCGAAATTTTAAAGTGGGGTTACTAGGTCAAGTGGCATATCATATGAAAGGGCTTGCTTTGCACATTTCAAAATATATTTTCATTTTATTTTATGTCTCACAGTTTTCGACATATGATGAAAAATGTCTGAAGAAATACCATTCCCCCCCCCTTATCTCCGAAGTTTGCGGAGCGAAAAATCTGAAATAATTAGAGCTGATAGGAATTGACCCAAATATTGCACCAAAAATAAAACGATGTTCCTAACTAGTACGGTTTTTTCAAAATCATCAAAATTCCTTCACAAACAAACTTACTTATGCGGTCCGGTTTTTTTCACTTTATACGTCCGAAAATGATACGGAACCCTCGGTGCGCGAGTACGACTCGCACTTGGCCGGTTTTTTACGACCTTTGAACGAGTCTGGCGGGCATTAAGACCCAAGGAATTTGTCTGGGAATAATGAATGTTGGTTCTTAACAACATTCTATAGAACATAAATATATAAAAACCAGCTTTGCTACTATCACGTAGGTTAGTGAGGTTTTTTTGTACTTTTGGTGAACGCTTCCTACAAAACGGCCCCACTGTCAAACGAGTAGGTAAACTAGCGAGTAGGCATCAGTTCTTGACTACATAACAAACTATTTATTCTCAAAATCACAGCTTTGCTAGAATCACGTAGGTCTGGCGAGCCTGGGATCTGGGGTCTGGGATCTTGGGCCATTACCATATGGGTGTCTTCCAGTCGCGAGTGAATCAGTTTCTTCTAGACAAGCGTGCTCCATCGTAGACCGCACATTAGGCGAGATGGCGGTCAAACGGAAGCATGTTATTAAATAAACAAGAATAAAAAATATACTTAGTTAAAAACTAAAACCCGACTCCGAAACAAATCGAACTGAAAAGCATGAAACAAAAAGGTATAGCCGTGGTCGCATGCCCTGTTTAAGTCAGTAATGCGGTAGCATGCGACCACGGCTATACCCATTTCAGGCTGTCAGACAGGAATGTTTTCTTGTTTCATGCTTTTCAGTTCGATTTGTTTCGGTGTCGGGTTTTAGTTTTTAACTATATTTTTTATTTCAAATATTTTTAGTGGTTTTATTCACACCGAACAAGACGCAGTACAAATCGCAGTAGGGTTTTTAAAATTAAAAATTTTCTAATCTTATTTTTCACTTAAATTTTTTTTATATATATAAGATATATATATTTCCGATCGAGTAACAAAAAAATTTTTTTCCGACGTCACATAATGGCGACTAAAATCCGCCATGTTGATTTTTTTCATAATTCACATAGCCTATGTTACCCGGACCATAATAACGAATCGATTGACACCTCATTTATCAAAATCGGATGAGTAGTTTAGGCGCTACGGTGGAACACACTTAAATACAAACACATACATAATAGACTGCTAAAATCATTACCCTTCCTTTTGGCTATGCCGAAGTCGGGTAAAAAGTCGCCGCAATCTATTGGTAGTCAGGCCGCAGTCGCGCTCGCTACCCGCTCATCTCAGCGCAGCACGCGGGCAATTATAAGATAGCACGCTACTAATACCAGTAGATAACAATGGATGTCCGATGTGTAATTGGGTCATCATCGATAGCAACACAATGCGCTGGGCGTCGTTAGCGGCGACCTCCGTGCTTCCCCACTGGCCAGCGAGACGCTACCACTTACCACTGTCACCACAACGGTCGGTCATTGTGGGACACTTTCGCTTTTTGAAAAAAAGTAGTGATATTTTAGCGATAGACTCAATATCCTATTGTATTCGTAACTCTTGATGGAATGCCTTAGGAATTAAACATGCACCCATCCTTTTCAGCCTATCTATTCTGTACCGACTCGCCGCGTGATATCACCGGGAGAACTGCCAATTTGTTTGCGAACGTTCGAGGGAGAATGTCACTGTCAATGGCAGATTTTGATGGACCGTACGGTGGTTTTAGTATAGCAAATAACTATCAAAACAATTAGTATATAATTATGTAACATATTATAATTTCGTATAATATATTTTCAGGCTGTTGTTTGTGACTGCAGCCACACATCAGTATAATATGATAACAAAAATACGAAATGATCTTAATAACCTAGGTCAGGTTATAGAGGTCAGGTAATAGGCCTCAATCTATTTCAATAGGATCGACACAGCATAAACTTTTCGATTGAACATTTAAATGAATAACCAAAAGGAAAACATACAATTATGCAAACGCACGTTACGCATCATTTGATGACACTCAAAAAGCTTTTCAGGGTCACATCACTCACGGCTAAAATAAGGCTACGCTCTACATTAGGCACCAAGCTTCCCATAAGAAGTGGCAATGTCCCAGCATCACCGTGAAAGATGGTGACAGCGAGTGGGTGCGAGAGCTTCGACCTTCAACTTACGACACGCGACCAGTGACGTCACAGATATCTGCTGCGCCGCTAAGATGGCGCTGCACTGCGATCCGCTTAGGGTTGAAAGACTAGATTCATATTTTGGTGATTGGTTAAACGCAACATAGGGTGGTGATAAATGCTAAAAGATTTTTACATGAGCAGAGGTCTTCTGCAGTCCGACCATAACAGGCTCATTTAATTAACTCCATTATGTTTAAGGTATTATTTTGTAGAGATTTCATGAAATAACTGACTAAAGCGCAAATCCAGTCTCTTATTGGCTTAAGAATCAAAAAGCGTTGTTATGCAGCCTTTTACCAATTACCGTGTTGCCAAAGTTTCGATAGGTGCAATTCAGTAATAAGCGCGATTTTAGCGGCGCGGCGCGTGCGCAAGTGCAGCTGAAATCAGCAGCGAGCAGCAGCACAACGCGCAGTTACATAACGTAGGGCGAGCAGAGCAGTCGCTCACATAGTACTAATATTTTAGTAGTGATGTACTGACATATAATTTTAAATTATATGTACGAAATCGGAAACGACGAAATCTTGTGCGGAATTTGATTTATCGAAAATGAATTTTGGTTCGTATTTATTTATTTATTATTTTTAAATCGTTTCTTATCTAAGTATTAATTTATGTTTATCATATTTTACCCTTATTATATACATTTATTTCTGTGTATTCGTTTTATGTATAAAAAAATGGGTTTATTACCTACATTCTCTTACTGTCTAATTATGTTATCTGATAGAGTAAATTTTCAATATAATTTGCTAACTGAGTCAACAAACAATCCAAATAACGAATAAGTTTGAAAAGAGTTTTTTAACTTTATAATTTCGTACACTAATTCTGATAATAATTCGTACAACTTTCTTCATAGAATAATATGACACAATATTTGTAATGTTATTTAAATAGTTAAGATCATTGTACACAAAAGGTTCTAGTAGGTCTCAGATCCTTGAGGTTTGCGCAACCCCTGGCAGCCGCCCGCCCACGCACCTGCCATTATACACATCTAACACGTTTGACTATCCTGATGCCTTTTATTTACATAGCTGCACATATATGAAGGTGTATTACGTGTTCCGTCTCAAAACAGGCATTGGATATTAAACTACTTATTTCACAATCAAACTATTCATATTATAGTTGCGGATGAAGTATATTTTAATAATTGCAACAGCTATAATATTATTTTATAGTCAATGCACAAAGTAGTAGTATTTGAGTAGAACTTAAAATTAGCTGTAGTAGAGAAATTGTATTTTAATAAAACTTTGCCAAAATGATATTTTTTTTAGCAAGTGAAGCCCAATTACTTAAAATTTTCAATAACATCTATCATCCGTTATCAATCTTTGTTAGTATACGCAGAAATGTAAAAAATATTTTGTGTGACCATTTTAACAAGCAATGTAAGGCAGACACAATGAAAAATCTATTATTTCAGGACGTCGAACTAGCACATGACAATAGCTAAATGAATTTAACAATCTACTAATACATAACTTCTTTCATTTTGAATGTATGCTCCGATATGTAATGAATGTTCATTAATTGTACTATTGTAACAGTAAGAGGAACCTTTCCTGGCGGCACTGCAGTTATCGCTGATGCCTTATTTAACATTTCAACAATGACATCTATCGTTTCTTGTTGACATCATCTATTGTTATTCATCTAATATCTGTCTAATTCTATTAAATAATTACTGCATCAGCTGTCTTCGCTAATTTCTAAGAGTCGAATTCTTAATGTTTGGAATGAATCTTGCTATAAAATATTTTCTCTACATTCTTTTCTTTCTTATATATTTTATTGTTTGGTTTGCAATCTCGTTTTCATAATTGGTTGTTAATGATTCATTGCGCTTTCTTACAAAAGAATAACACTAAGCTGCACTGTCGTTACAATTAGCGGATAAGCAATTTAACAAATCATGCTCAAATTAAGGAATATCTTAAGAGGTTCTGCTCTAGTAGTGTCTCCTTTTCCAATTCAACGTCGATTTCCTAATAAATTCATAGTTTACTTCTTTGTTTTCTTCTATCCTGACAAGTGATTTCGTCTTCCATTGCAGTTTAGTACAATTCGTAATTACAATAATAATAGTGCAGCACAAGTAGCAGCGGATATTTGTAAACTGTTCTCCGTTGGATACCTTTGTACATGATTTGCGTATCGTTGTTGTCATACGTGTACGCATGAATCACTCATCAAGTCATCAATGAACTAAATAAGCAAAAGATTATTATTTACCAGCATTTAGATAACTTGATGTCATGTAATTATTGAGAGCAAATGTTAAATTTTTGAAGCTTAGTCAGAATTTACTTGATTTCGCATGTTACGGCTAATAAAGCAAATTTATTGATGTCTTCCTTGTTTCAAAATATAATTTCCCCGTGAAAACCTACATGAAGCCTTATTATCCTAGGAGATAGTTCAATCATCAGATAAGGACATTTATTTCGAGTGCTTCCACTTAAAATTCCATACGCCATATCTTCCAGTCGGTTTTTTGGAATCATCAAAATGCTAAAAAACTATCATATGGTTTCATACGTCTTTCAGTCTTCGTGTATGAAGCGTCTCATCTATGTTCAATTGTTCACCATATTATTTTCATGACGTCAAATGTGCATCGTGTTGGTGGATTATCTTCTGTAACAAAGTACCTAATTGCCGCCATTTTCAGTAGGGAGTATTCATATATTGTCTCATCCTGTGTGATGCTCATTATATTACCATTAGCGCATGAATAAGGTCTAAGATTTTATTGTGATATGGCTTCACGTGTTGTTCTCTGTTCGTCAGTATTTCATTCTGTACTTCAGTAATTATAGATCTCCATGAATTCTGATTCATTCACCAGGTCCATTGTCGTTATAATAAATTGTATAATTGTTTGTATTTAGTTGTCATAATCACGCGATCAAGATATTGAAATTATAGTGACTCATACTAATGTAAAAAATTAACAATCCTAAAAAAACGGATTCGTTTCCTCGGACCATTAGCTGCTAATTAAATATCGCCGGTTTCTGTTTTTTGTATGTTTGCAAAAAACTCACGCTCCCTTTTTCTTTGTTTTGCTTTGGTTTTTAAGCAAAAACAAAAACTAACTACGGTTTATTATCTGGGGTGCAAAAAAGCTGTTTGTATGCAAAGTTATTAAAAGTTTACGTTTTCTTTCTACAATCTTATGACTTTATTTGTTCCTTATAAAGTTTCTTCCGACTGTCGAAAGAGACTTTTTAAGGATTTTTTTTATGACTCCGACTTCCTAACTCCTTGGTGTCGGTGTTTGCAGGAGTGTTTTGGTGTGTGCTAGTGCTGGCATCGTCATGCGCGGCGAAGTGGCGCTGGCCGGACGGCGAGGCTGCCGCGTCCGTCCGGATCGACACCAAGGTGCGCTTCATCGATACCGGCGACGACAAGTGAGTGGACATCTTTATTTAAAGGTTGTTAAAAAATTACTTTAAGAATTTCGTGGAGTTGCTCGAAAAACAAACAATGCAAAAAAAATATTTTGAGAGCTAGTCATTTTTATTTTTTCTGGTAAAATGTGATGGGACAAAATTTTAATCAGAAGTTTATGTATTTGAGGTTCGTGGCAGGTGGGTCGCAAGACAAAGCTGGCGCAGTGACAAAACAGCCCCCTGGCCTAAGTAGGTAGGTAGGTATACCTACGATGGGCAGTGCACATTTGAAATATTTTTTGCGTAATGAAAATACCTAATTGGATATCTTTGGAATGGATATGAAGTTTTTTCTTCTTTTTCTTCGATTAACTTCTAAATATAATTTTCAACAACTCATTAAACTTAGAGTAATTTTTTAACACCTTGTCTAATTCATTATTCCCAGACTGTTACCACCCCGTGTCTCTGTGGCAACGCTGACCAATAAAACTGCCTTTAGTTCAGTAGGTACTGCTGGAAGTGCGCTTGCACATCGTTACGTTGGGTTTACCCTAGTTTCACTCTGGTGATTGTATTAATTTTTTGTCGATTGCGGAGTAGATGGAGTCTCTTTGTTCCCTTGCAGCTGACAATGCAAAGGCAAGAATGTTGCGATATGGGCGAGTCCAATATGAGGTAATCCTCGTAAATACATGATGCCGGGCAATTTAGGCAGGTTTGGAAATGGTTACTGCTCTACCGGTAACTTTTCAATGAATAACACAGCGCCCTTCATGTATAGGTAATATAGGTATGTTACCGGCTAAACCCAATTTCAGGCGAAACTTAACATAATTTGGCCTACGTGTGTCAGGATAAACTAGTTTATCCTGGGACAAACTTCTCAAACTAGTTTGGCCTAGGCCGAAGTGATTGAAATTAATCTTTTCACCCACTCTCAAATCTCATCATTTGATCTGATACATACTAAAGTGAATACTTGAGACTTTCATAACATTAGCCAAGACACCGCGCCTACCCCGTGCCTTCTGTTGTAACACTGTCAATTAGTAAGTAACGCTTTAGCTGTGCCCGAGTGTGTTGTTGGTTAATATTACGACATGGACCCTAAACTATAACGAGTACATTCTCAGGCCCTATTTGTATATACTTCAAATACATTGAAGATATTCCAGTCGAGATTTTTTTTTGAATTTTGTCTGTAAGCGCATCACGCAAAAAGTACTGAATGGATTCTGATTTTCCAACCAAACTTAATATGTAAGCCGTACTTTTCATCTTATTACAGTGGGACCTCAGATCATACAATATTTCTATGGGTGAGACGAACCAGAGATACAGCTTGACCTCTAGAGGTCGAGCTGTATCTCTCAAATTACCTCTTTAATTTAGGGTGGCTAGTACTAGTACTAGCCACCTTAAATTAAAGAGGTCATTTAAAATGCATTTTATTGTAGTCGTCGTGGACGGAATCGCGGGCAAAAGCCTAGTAAATGATCATTTAATTAACGATGACTAATTGTTGAAGTAGGTAGGTTTCTTCTTACAACACTGCCTCCACAGGTCAGTGTGCCCCGCAATTCGCTATCCAATCCAACAATTAGACAGCGAATGGCAAAGCACTAAACTAGTTCACAGGACCACAACGATTGTGCAGTCTGAATAGTTAGGCAGAAACAACAAGTACTTGTGGTTCTTTTATGATGTAATAGGTTGCTAACCAGGCTAACCGCCACGAGCGAAGTTACCACAATACCAACACCAAGGATTGTTGATGCATTACCAACCCTAAAGACAAAGTTACAAATAATGTCTCATTATCAGATGTTAGGGCTGCCATCCGTTTGGGTTTTCTCGTATTTGTTTTAGCTTGGAAGGGTGTCTGGGGGCGTCCTTGGAAGGGGGGGTTCTGTTTGTTTTGTTTGTGCTGTTTTTAGGGTTTCGTACCCAAAGGGTAAGAACGGAACCCTATTACTGAGACTTCGCTGTCCGTCCGTCTGTCTGTCTGTCTGCCTGTGTGTCTCCAGACTGTATCTCGTGAACCGTGATAGCTAGACAGTTGAAATTTTCACAGATGATGTATTTCTGTTGCCGCTATGACAACAAATAGAAAAAACAGAATAAAATAAATATTTAAGGGGGGCTCCCATACAGCAAACGTGATTTATTTGCTCGTTTTTGCTCGATATTGATAACGGCACCAGGTAGACGCTTGAAATACTTACTCACAGAATATTTAATTATAAATTCACTTTAAAAATAAATAATTAAATAAAAAAAAATATATTTAATATTCCATACAACTGACATGATTTTTTTGCCGTTTTTTATAGATAATGGTACGGAACCCTTCGTGCGCGAGTCCGACTCGCACTTGGCCGCTTTTTTTTAGATTTAAGTGTTAAAGTAATCCCTGGGGCGCTAAAAATGGTGAACGAGAATTTGTGCTGAAATAAAACAGACTTACAACTCTGTTAAAATTGTTAAACATTGATATTCAGGGGAACCAAAGCCAAAATAGCGTTGAAGGAGAATCTGAAAAATGTGAAACGCATTAAATTATCTACCTACACCTACAAGTAGGTAAATAACATATTTTTTCCAAACGTCGGCGTTTGTTTACGTTATTGTATGTCAATAAATAAACAAACGTTATTAGGAATACATTTTTATGATTATGACCTAGATGACTATTTCGGGCTAATAGACGTAACCTTGGTTGTGGCCTACGCTTCAGATTTTATCGAACTGCATATTAAAATATACCTTTTATGGTAAATCCTTCTTTAAAACGTAAAATATCAATGCCATGCATCTAAAAATATAATAACAAATTAGAACAAATTGAAATGTGGGTGGAAATACCCAAGACAGCGTTAACAGCAAGATATCCGAAGGTCTGACAACTTTTGGCCATAGATTTCAGTATTTCCCAATAATTGGGCTGTGGAGTTCAGATGGCAGTCGCTCGGTGATAACCGATAGTGTTAGTGATATTCAGCTGCATTTATTACGATTATAGTGGAAACCAATAACCAACCATAATTTATAGGGATTTTGTGGAGAATGATTGTCAGCAATCTCGTCGAAATACTTTATGTCTCTTCTTCTACTGAGAAACAAAGAAAAGGATTATATTTAATCGTCCACATATCCTACTTTATATGTATTTTATCGCTTCGCCTGAAGTGTTTTTAGTTTGTTTCCAAGTGCATAAATATTTGTGTACTTATGTGTAGTGTGACATTGTCTGGGGGAAGTGTCAGGCATTTTTTGTCTACCAAATTGTTGCATCGATATCCCCACGAGTGGGGCGACGGCGGTGGGGACATCGGGAATACGTGAATAAAAGTACATCAGAAACTTTTCAAAAAGTCTATAATTGCATGAACAGCCATAAAATGAATAACACTTCGTTAATTAATCGTAAGCTTGTTTTGTTAACCTTGGAACACCTCATGTTGACTCACTTTGAGCATTCACATCAAAGAAAACTTCACCTTGGCGCCAAAGCTTTGAGGAAAAAAGTGCGAGATACGGCACAAGTAGGTAGTGTCGGTGGTATGTACTGGTTCCAGTCGGTGCGGTGTGGCGCCTTGGCCGACATCGGGTACCAGGCGTCGGCACACAATGGCTCCCACGGCTAGAATGCCTTGCGTCATCACACGGGTTTCATTTCGCTAATTTAGCAGTAATTCGCTGTAGAATACAGTAATTGGTAACACTATTACTACATTATTGGCCGTGAGGTGGTAATGCAATGTGTTGAGGGCTGCGCGCGCGTGCGTGACGTATGTCGCGTGTATTGGCGCGGATGCGGTTTTTCTGCGTCAGGCCTATTGTAAAGGGTAGACGAACGTGAAGTGTGCTTTAATGTACTCGTAATAGATATTTTTGTACAATAGCTTGGAAGTCTTAGAAGACCAAATAGAACTTAAAGCACTTTGCCCGCAACTTCGTCCGCATGACATACCTACACGTAGCGCCATCTAGCGTCATAATTGTGACCGTCAACAGTTATTGTTATTTCCCTCGGGAATAGTAGGTACTTGTTTTCTGGATGAAAGGTACTCTATGTCCTTTTCTATACCCCTGACAACGTAGGTATGCAATATTTCATGATGATCGGTTCAGCGATTTAGGCATGCAGATAATAGTTAAAATAATAAGAACCTAGTTACGATTTATTTTTTAGGCTTGCCTTACATGTTCTACGTATTGATTAATAAAATATATTAACTCTTAATTTTATTCTGATTTCGCTTCAAATACACAGGATACATTACTCACATATTCGGGTTTTTCTCATCATACGCAACGTTAACTTAGCTTGTCTAATTAAGTACTTTAACTAGAATAATTACACGACCTAAATAAAGACACGCTACATTAATTATTGATTCTGAACATAATTACAAATCAACTATGAATCACGGGAGATCATTTGGTGTTTGCCGAAAAAACTAATCGCGAAACCTATACAAAAAGGTTGGCACACAAAAAAGTATTGGTATTTATAATATGAAAGAGTAAAGTAAGTTTAACTTGTAATAGTTTGTTATGATGTAATTATTAGTTACATTGCGTTTAGCGACGGCTCGGTTTACTGTCTGCTGAGTGCTGTGTTGCGAAGTTCCACTGTTACCGGTTGTTTGGAAATCGTCTCATTACGTCGTGTGATTTATCTGGAGCAATAGACAATATCTCAGCTGTTTCTACATCGACATCGCGTAGCAATTCTAATTCTTCAGATCTTCGCAATATGTGTGATGTGAGAAAGCTTCTGATGCTCGCAACAGTATCTAGCTTTTGTACGTTACAAGTACAACTGAAACGCCAATCTTGTCTAGAGTCTAAATATCTGCCAGGACTAGTCTCTACCAATAAATAAAATTAAAGTGTCTGTTATAATAAAACAAGTTTAAACGGATTAAATCGCGTATATTACTGACTAGCTGTTCCCAGCGACTTCGTCTGCGGAAAATGGATGAAAAGTAGCCTATGTGTTTTTCCAGGTCCCAGGCTACATCTTTGCCAAATTTCATCCAAATCCGTCCAGCCGTTTCAGCGTGAAGAAGTAACAAACATACACACACACACACACAAACTTTCGCATTTATAATATTAGTGGGATAGTGGGATTTTTCCTGAAGTGACTGTCTGATCATTCAAAATAAATACCTACCAAAAAAGTGAATACTTTTTATTTATACGATGCCTAATATAATATTTGTCTGTCTTCCCCATATAAGGTGAGCATTGAGTCTAAAGTATTTTGGACAGAGTAGGTATCATCAGAATTTTGCAAAGAGCGACTGCTTTTTGACCTTCACAATACAACTACTGGGTCATACCGATATCTATGCACATATCCTAAGGTGCCCCGTAACAACTGTTGTTATTGTTATGACAGCCGGGACTTTCAAGGCCTTTCAAGGTTTCGACCTCGCACCCAAGTTTCTGATAAAATAACCATTATTATTATTGGAGTATAAATTGGTGATAATAATGTTTCGCTTATAATTTACAGAGAGGACAACCGGCAAGTGCAGGCAGACGAGGTGCCGTTCAGGGAGCCTACGGAGACGGACGGCTTCTACAACCGGCCGCCCGGCAATGGGCGCTACCCCGTGCGGGTTCAGGCGCACCCCGCGCCCTACCGCGTCGACACCAGCGCCATCTACCGCGTCGACAAGTACGTACTCACTGTTGGAGCAGGGGCCCAGCTTCTTTGTTTGCGTTTACGCCAAACGATAATAGAAAATGTACAGCAATGACATAATAATAATATCAGCCCTGTTTATAAACTGTACCACTGCTGGGCACGGGCGTTGTCACAGAATGAGAGGAGATAAGCCATAATTCACTACACTGGCCAAGTGCGAGTTGGCGAACTTCACACACCTTCAAGAACTTTATGGCGAACTTTCAGGCATGCAGGTTTCCTCACGACGTTTTCGTTCACCGTTAAAGTGATAATTAATTTATGACTTTACCTGCGGAAAAGTCACGTGTCCTCACTGATGTCACTGCCATACATTTTGTAGGTAGGTACTTATGTTTGGTGTAAACATTAACAGAAAAGCTGCTTGGCTAGGGCGCCTGGGACCTCTACGAGCCACGAGTACCTACAGAATTTAAATCTCCAAGTTATAAGTCTGTGTTTCCCGATAGCTTATAACCTAGTAGTCTTCAAGTCGAGAGCGAATAAGTTACTCTTAGGCAAGCGTGCACTGTCAACCGCATCATCGCTTACCATCAGGTGGGATAGTAGTCAAACGCGAGCTGAATGCGAACTCGAGCTGAGCGAATGATGGACGTGTCGTTAAAATTATATTTTTGTTCTTTCAGCCAACAGAAAAATGTGATTTCAGACGGCACGCTCGACTCGCTGCAGTACTGCAAGTGTGTCTCCAATCCTGACTGCAACCCGCGGCCTGACTCTTTGGTGAGGACCTTTAATTATTCTTCAATTAGGCATTTATTTAGAGGGGCTCGTGGCTAAATGACCGCCGCGCTATTCAATCGATCTGCGAGATTAAGCTGCGCTTGCTGCGGTTAGTTCTTGGATAAGTGACCGTTATTTACACACCGAGACCACTCCGTGCTTGGGAGAGCACGTTAAACAGTCGGTCCCGGTTGTCATAGGAATATCTATGACAGCCGTTACGGGTAGTCAGAAGCCCGAAAGTCTGACTACTGGTCCAACGGAGGTCAGATGGCAGTCACTCCATGTAAAATATTGATATTCAGCCGCAACTAGTTATACTGGAAGCTGACCCCATAGTTTGGGAAAAGGCAAGGCGGATGATGAAATAGGTATTTATTTTACCAACGACCAATCCGCTGATTGGTATTCTCAGCAGTGACTGTGCTCGTGGTGATTGATACAATTAGACTTACAGGTCGTAAGTCGTGGGTTTGAACCAGAAGTTAGAATCGAACTCGACGCGGACTGGTGAGCGAAGATCGACCTTTCGCTCACCAGTCCGCGTCTTAACTGAGCGGCTATTGCTACTTCTTGATATTGATATTGTTCTAATTGGCCTCACTTCACAATCTGCGAAGGACGTACGTATACATTTTACTCATATTGTTTGTTGACTTGTTGCTTTCCTTGCAGGGTGCATGCGGTCTCGGCAAGTACCTGTGCTGCTACCAGCGACACAACAACAGAGACAGGGTGCCGCAGCACAACAACGGTACGCCACGGATCTGTCTCACTGAGATCTGAACTGAACCATTCCCTTTATGTGCAATACTTTATTGTGACCTGCAGATTCTTACTCTAAACTAAACGTCCACGGCCTTAGCACAAAAAAGATAGACACGTGTTAAACGCGAATGCTACCAAAAATAATAATAATAATAGTCTATCTTTTTTGTGGTACCTACGGCCCCCAATATTTATTGATTTATTGATGCTGACGAATGTATCCACATGAATGATAAAGTTACATAATGCAATACAACGCAACTCAGTCGCGACGACCTCGAAATATCTCCTATTACAAAATCAAGTCCTAGTTTAGTAGACATGCGTTAATAAATACAAACATATTTCTAACAGAATTCTTCAACGAAGTAGAAGACCGTCCCATGCTCCTGCCGGGCCGCGAGAGCCTGGCGCGGCCGTTCCCGCCGCCGCCCGGCTCCTACCGCCCGGGGCTCGGCCACGACTCCTCTCACATCGGAGCCTTCGACAAACCACTCGGCGTGCTGGTCGGGCCAGGCGGACCCACAGGAGTTATCGGGCCACAGAACAAACCACAGGAATCCAATGTACTCGTTGGCCCTTCAGGACCAACCGGTATCATCGGCCCAGTGCAGAATGGACAAGGCGACGGACATCGAAGCGAAACGGCACAGAGGGGAGTCTTAGTAGGCCCCGTTGGTCCTTCAGGAATCGTGGGGTATGGCGGGCGGCCAGTACTAGTGGGCCCCGGAGGACCCACGGGAATTATCGGGCCGGGCAGAGGCGGCCGCAGACCCAACGTGTTAGTTGGACCGGGCGGACCTACAGGTATCATCGGCCCTGGGTACCGTAGAAATCCAGGACTGCTCACAGGCCCAGGCGGCCCCACCGGCTCCATCGGGCCGGGCCGCCCGATCCTAGTGGGCCCCGGCGGACCGACCGGTCAGATAGGGCCCCAGGGATTCTTCGGTAAATAAATGTGCCATGTGCGTGTGTGACTAATAGGAGTACAGAACTAACCAGTTACATGTTTTTGTTGTTTACGTTTAAGACTGGAAGTGTACCGTAACCTGTAAGTGTAAATATTTTGATTAACAAATATGTGCGCCGTCAGTGTTAACTGCGATAAACCATCAGCTTTGTATGTGACGTTAACACCTCGTGTGTGACGGGCGGGTCCTTGCAGGCTGCGCGCGCGCCTGGTGGAGGAAAGGAACGGAGCGCGCGCTCAAGGAGCCGGCGCACGCGCAGCCCACGCACAAGCACAAGCGGAGCTATAGAAGCGACGGGGAATTGTGTTACTGCAATATATAAACCGTGAAAAAGTCCTTGTTTTCTTTTGAATTTCTTTTTCAGAATTTTGTTTGTTACTAATCACACTTTGATGCATGATTGGATTTAAAATATTGACACACGGGTAGGAACAGTATCCAATATGATATTGCAGGGCATAGATTATCCCAAAGGATTCGATAGTTTAAATACCAAAAAAAATATTTTCTAGGACATCCTAAAGGCCGCGCTGACAAGTTCCATGCAAAAACTAGTTCAGAATAAATCTAATAAAAGGACCTTAGGCTGCGATTACCTAATTTCAACCTACCAAAGGTGTTTGAACTCTCCAGGTAGTCTGCCAGTAGAGTAGCGATATAAAACCACGCTGACATTCCTCGAGTCAAATGTGTCGAATTTTTATCGAAAATAATCGAGCGCATGCGATACAGCGCGGTATAAAAAATGTGACGGATGGCGGGCTGGCAGCGCGCCAGGCGCCGGCGCACCTACACCGACCGCACCGACGGCACTACACATGGTGCAGAACAGAAGGTATACAACTATACGGTAACATGGTGTTAGCCTCTAAATATTCTCCAAAGTACCTACTACTGAAGTCAGCTTAATTTAGGTACCCTTACGTAACTATCCTACTCCATTTATTAGGCATTAGACAAAAAACGGTCATACCTGTTTCGTTTTTTGGATATTGGCATCTATTAAGCTTCGTTATGATAAATACAATGCTATGTAATCTATTTACCATTTTTGAGCCGTTTGGGGTTGAAACACTGGGGCCATGGGGTCCGAGTGCTCGGCTCCTTTTCCGTGATATCTCCAAAAGGCTAGTCGACTCTTCACGTGACCAGAGGGCTGGCCTGTTCTTCGGTCAAAGAATCAGCATTGCCATTCAACGTGGCAATGCGGCCAGCCTTCTGGGCACTTTACCCGTTGACAGCGATGCGGACGAATATTTTGATGCTTAAATTTTAATTTTATTTATATTTTCTTTTAGCTTATAAATAGTGTATGTATTATATAAGATAATAGTAGTATGTTAATTTACCATTTCCATGTATAGTATATTAAACCCAGAAAATCGTTAAATAAATTCAAAAAATAAAGTAATTAATGCTAAAATAAATAGAGTATAAATATTAGAGATGCGCCGAATATTCGTTTGGTATTCGGTATTCGGCGTATTTGGCATCTTTTCTACTATGCGTATTCGGCCGAATTATTCGTTTTCTTGGCTACATAACATGGTGTAGAACTAAAAGACGAAACTTCTTATGTAGGATTTGTGTCAGTCCCAAGCACGTGATCTTTTACGCCCATATTGCAAACACAATTATGTTAATATTATCAATATTTTAATATTTTTGTAATGATAAGCACCTTTATTTTTTATTTGTAACTTAATCGTGCGATGTTTTGATGCAAAGTGACAGCGCGGTGTGTGAGTGGTAGTGGGCGGTGAGGTACGGCTCACTCGTCATCTAGCCAGCAGCGACACGTAGCGTACATGTTAAAATCTGTTTACGCGGCAAAACAATGTAATGGTAAACCGATTAATTCGGCCGAATATCCGGTTCAGTAAAAGTTAAACCGAATTATATTCGGTATTCGGTTATTCGGTGAAACCACTATTCGGCGCATCTCTAATAAATATCACTAAAGTCCATTTCAATAGAACTTGTAAACTATGTAAACAAACTTTCTATACAAATTCATCAAATTTTGACAGTTTGCCATACTGATATTGTTTACAAAGTTCACAATTTCAATTGACATGAACCCTGATATGAATGAAGTCACTACCTGGAGTCAGAGCTCTGCAACCTTTGAATGATAATTTCTTATTATTATAAAGATTCAATGAATTTCTATGGAACAAAACTTAAAAAGTCGCGTAAATTAACATGACTACTGAAATTGTGGTCGTTGCAATCGTGAATCGATCAAAGTGGACCTTTTCTTCAAATTGCGTCCCGAAACGCGCGCGCACATAAATCTAACACACTTACACACATTGTGCTAGAAATCCCCTATTCTGAAATTCTATTGCAAAAGCATTTTGATCGTTATTTCTGTTCTAGTTTTGAAGTTTTGGTACCTACATTGATTTCTGCCACTGCATGTCCTACAATATTGTAGGCAATGCAATGGATACGCTTCGGCTTATATGCAGATCTCTTTTTATTTTATACACAATATTTTTTTTACTGCATGCAATATGAACTATTATCAAAATATACGTTACGCACCGCCTGACCCCAGGGAATTTAATGCAAGATCCCAATAAGGGCAGCAAATAGCCAGTTCTATAATACATTAAAATTTATAAGCCATTAATTAGTAGGTACTTAGTAAATCAAAAACTATAACATTCCACTGACTAGGTACTTTAAAATATCCTATGAGTGGATCGTCTGTCTAGTATCTACTAGGCATCTCAGTGTCGCGAGTAGGATCATTGTCAACCCTACTAATATAGTATCCTACTATATTACGAGTCCAACTACTACCTATTTATTTTTCAAAAAATATAAACCACTGTTAATTTTAGTTGGATAAAAAATTAAGCAGCATTATTCGTTTAAAAATATTGAAGCCTCATTAATCTATGACAGAAGCGTAAAACGAAACTAAAAATTAAAGCTCGTAAAAAAACAGTAAAAATATCCCTTTAAAAAATGAAATACTAAACATAGGCCTACAATTTTTTTTACGCCATCTACCTACTGGTAATATCCTCGGAAATACTATATTGTTAGAAAAAAGTTAGCAAACCCAACATCACAATGCGGGGAGGCTTGTTCACTTACCGATGGTGGTGATGACGATGATGGAGTAGAAGAGCGCGCCGGTGAAGGTCCACTGGATGTGGTCGGCGCTCTCGTTGCCGTCCCAGCCGCGGACCTTCATCTCCAGCAGGATCGCGTTCTCAAAGTCCTGCAAACACACCATGTTTTAGCATAAGCAGTATAAGCACATTATAAATGGGTTTTGACGACGGAAGAATAGGCAAAATGACAGATTATAGAAACATTTCTACCGATTTCAGCATGGCGATGTTAAATATGAAGATAAGAAAAGTTTCTATTCTTCAGTTGACAAAAGTCTACAAAGCACGGATCGCCGCGTGCTCGGGCTGAAGAGATAAAAAGAACTTAGTCTATTTTTGGTAAAATAGAGATGGAAGTGCGGGCCTAACATGCGCGCCGCGACAAATTTTATCGACTGTTTTGTCTCGCTCTTACTCGTGCGAATACGAGACAAATGCACGATAAAAGCGTCGACAAAATTTTGTCGCGGCGCGCATGTTAGGCCAGGTGGTCATGATACGTGTGCAGAAAGTACCTGCTGCTGCCGAACTAATAGAAATCAATAACAGTTTTCCCAACATAAATGTGAAACCATCTAAAACTATACATACATAATACACTCCGTTGAAACGCAAATGTAGAAAGAAAACAAGAGAAATAAATCAACCAAATATCATCAAACCATAAAGTACGCGCACATAAAAAGTTTCATAATATTATTTCAGCGCCGCACCGAATAGCGCCTCCTATAAATAAACGCACTATGATCAATCGTTTTCCAAGTAGCTCTGTATCAGGTGCGTACGAGTGGATTGTATATTTTTTTACATAACGTTAGATATTTCGGCTCTCTGTGACTCTAATGGCCAATTAATTTTGGAAGATGTCATAAAAATAATTGTTACAAGTTCTGCGTTGACTGTTTTATTCCTGAAATTATGAATGTGGAAAAAACCCAATGGGCACGCGGCATTTCCGGCGTTTTTTCTCTACTATTAATCAGAAAATCAACTGTAACGGTCCCAAAACAGGATCAATACACCCATTGTCATTCAGTACCTATATGAGAACACCATTTGTGACATTTAAGGCATTGAGATTATATCGGAACCAAATCGGAATTACATTTTGAAGATTTTATATTTAAGAGAATTGGGCTTCTGATGTAAGCAATGGTCCTGACCTTGAGCATGTCGGCGACCTCGCAGGTCCAGTTGGTCTGGTTGAGCAGCGGCACCGTGCGCGTCATCGTCCAGATGCTCTGCGTCGTGTTGCTGCGGATCCGCGATATGTTCTGCTTCACCTGGCAAATTCATACAAATATGGATGGATGGACATGAGGCTCCATTTCTAAGGATTCTGTCAGTTTAGATGTTTGTTGCCAGGCTGCTGCAGCGCGGCAGCAGTGCTGCGCACGGATGGTTGTTTTTTTCCATACAGTTGAAGCGTCGAGAGCGCGGTACTGTGTACGCACGACAACAGGACGACGCTCTCGACGCGTCAACTGTATGGAAAAAACTTTTTTAACAAAAAATAACCGACTTCAAAAATCCACTACAAAGAAAATAATAATTTTGGTTTCGGAAGTCGGTGGCTTTGGTTTTTGTTTGCTTTTTTTTGCCACCGACTTCCGAAACCAAAATTATTATTTTCTTTGTAGTTGATTTTTGAAGTCGGTTATTTTTTGTCAAAAAAGTTTTTTTATTTTTCCCTTTTTAATTCTTTATCCCGTGTTAGATTACTTTCACGAATTCGTTCAACAGTAAATCTTCTACGGAGTGTGTACATTTATGCATATAACTTTGTACATAGGAATGATTACATAATGTATTATATACTAAACCCCATCCAAATCGAATCAGTAGTTTTTGAGAAAATCGCGCACATACAAACATACATACATACGGGACGAATACAGAACCTCCTTTTTTTAAGTCGGTTAATAAAAAAGAACTGTCCAAGTGCAGCACGACATTTGCACTGCTGCCGCACCGCAGCAGTTCGACAACAAACGTCTAAATTGAAAGAGCCACTGGAGATAACTTCATTTCAAAATCAATTCCTGCTGTGGTCACTAATAATATAATAAACTAGATAAGTAACCGTTTCGCGACTGTAATCGGTGTTATCCGGAACTTACGCTTTCAGGTATTTGTTGAGTTAGACTGTGTGGTTAAGACAAATACATATATTCTTAAAACACATTAACTACATACATAACTCTATAACGACTTACTTCATGCATTTCAAATGGACTTCATAGACGAAGACAGCTAGACATACACACATGTGAATATAAACATTCTGATTGGTGCGCTGAACATCACTAAGCAGATGTAAGCGATGTAGGTAGATTCCTAAACACAATTTAATGTATTTCTTGACACCCAGCAAATATAAAGACCAAATAAAGGCAGGTGGTGCTAATCACCACTGCATTTATTTGTGCCTAGGAGTCCGAAATAGCATGAATTTAAACATTATTGGTTATTTAAATTCTTAATTTAATCTGGATTTGAGATTAAGTACCCTTCACTTGCTTTTTACGCCACGATTCTACGAAAGCTCTAATCTTATGCCAAGTTTACGATTACGACCATTGTTTAATTAGCGTCTGCGCCCGCGCCGCCGCCGCCGCCTGCGTACAAACCACCTGCACAGTTCGGTGGAACATTGTCAACATTAGTTCCTAGTTCAAAAGAATGTCTCAGTCGTCTCAGATTACACTTTGCGTTCCAAGATTCAGCTAGACACGCAATATTACTGCTGTAGATGAATTAATTCGTTTCGTAGCCAAAATAACTCCGTTTGAAATCCAATTCATGTCCAAATCTATTGCCATCGTTAGACAGCTCAGATTTTTATAATTGAACAAACATATTGTCGCTATCTCTCTTGTTGTTATACTGTGTGTTCAGTGACGTTTGCTAGTGTTTCTAACTAGATCGTTAATCAGCTGACTTTGAGTAGTCCGTGGCAGCGTGCCATACTTTGATAAAACAAAATTTATAGTGTTCAATGTGACGCGATTGAAAATAGATTGGAATAATAAATTGTAATGTTTTGATATTCTTGAAAAAATATGTTTTGAATTTGAAAAATGTCACAGTAGATTAAAATGAAAAAAGTGGCGAAGACAACTGTGGTAAGATAGTAGAAAAAGATAACGAAGTGGATACAATGGTACATACAGCTAAAGGTCCCCGAAACGATCAATTGCGATTGATCAATGTCTGTTATATGTGATTACAAAAAATATTGATAATCGCTTCAGTTACATAAAATAATAATCGCAAATCACGTTAATATTGACAATCGCAAGTGATCGTTAAGCCTTAGTAAGAAGAAGAAGTGAAAATGACCTATGAAAATGCATCTGTTGCATTTATATCAACTGCACACTTCATCGATGCAATAGATTTAAATACAGATTCCGGTTTCAGAATTGATATTGGCAACATACAAGTTCTCACAGTTTACACATCCTACCTGCCATTGCATGTATGGCATTTGCAGCATCATTAGATTAGATATTCGAACATTGAATAGTGAGGATTTCAGGAGTCTAAAGATCTTTCAGCATGATTACTACGCACAAGAAACTGAGTCGTTATCTCTACACCAACCTTTTGTTAGACCTGTTACTTCTTCTAGATCGATCGCAAGATTTGTAACTAGTACCGTAACTAAGGTAGTGCTAATGGTGTCCGGACATAGGGCGTAGTCCCTGGAGGGGCGCAGAAATGACCAGACCAGGACCAAGTTTTGGGTCATGCATGGTAGTTAGTAGCATACATACAACACCTACCTATTTATCGAGTCATACGGGTGTGGACGCGCCACATTTTTCAAGGGTTAGAAGCTCGCACTGCGCGCATAAAAGGCTAATAACGGCACTAGTGATCTATTAGTAGATATGTTAGTTTTACCTCTCTCTCGTGGTCCGCCTCCAGCTTCTCGAAGGTGACAGCTCCGAGGATGCAGTAGGCGACCACCAGGCTGATCATCACGAAGTGCGAGAACACCACCGAACATAGCTTCCACGTGTAGTACAACACCTGACAACAGACACCTAGGTAATAGATCAAACTCAAAACCCTCATCCGCCTAGCCTTTTCCAAAACTATAGTCTATGGTCGGCTTTCAGTCTAACTAGTTGCGGCTGAATATCAATACTTTACGTGGAATGAATTGAGTTGTGGAGGTCAGCTCCACAACCCAATTATTGGGTTAAATCGGTATTCGAATGTTAGACCAGTTGTCTGACTGTTCGAACAACCTAACTTGGCTGAAGTTGGCTCACCGAGAATAAGTAATGCTAAGAAAACAGCTGTTAAAAGTGGACAATAAACTTTTATGTTTCACAAAAATATGCTATTTCAGTTATTTCTTGATTTATATAGTAAGGGATCATGAATTAGCAATTTAAATTAGCCCGTAATTGTGTTGATAACATAATTCATGCACCAAACAACTACTACCATGCTTGTAATTTTGGCAGTAAATCGTTGCGAGAATGATGTGCCTACAATGAAATGGCAGCAATAAGTAGGTACTATTTACTTATAGCAATACATCATTTAATGCAAGTTGTGCAACTCTATTTATTTATTTATTTATTTATATACTCTTTATTGTACACCACAAATAACATGTTGGTTTGTATGTTCTGATCAGTTAGCATTAGCACTATTTCTGGCTTTCAAGGGTTTGGATAATCGTTCTCATGTTGTTTGTTACCTTTTCACACCTAAGCTACTGAACCGATCATCATGCCATTTACGTTGTCTACGGTGTAGAAAAGGACATACATAGTACCTTTTGTTTAACCATAAACACAAGAGAACGCTACCTTCAAAGACCCGAGAAGATTCGAGTGACTGCGTGACCGGTGCAGTGCTCTTTAGCCCATTGAGCAAGAGTTCCAGTCATCGTGTCTACTTACTTTGGCACACTTGCTGGGCGGCGGCAGGGGATACTCCCCGCGCTCCACGCGCACCTCCCGCCGGGACATTGTCACCTCTCTGAGTCACTGGTCACCAACACTGATGTCAACAACATAGGGCCTGCAGCCAACACTTCACTTCATCCATGACACTGCGACACTCGATGCTTGCGGACACTGCACCACTCCTCACCAACTACTTGACATACGGCGGCAACACCACATAAATCTCAATGTTTACTCCACACACTGATGCGAGTAACAGATCAAACGGCGTTGATCCGACTGTATTGCGGTTAATTTATACTATAGCAATAAATCTCGCATAGACTGCGTTATGATATGTTCTGGTAATATTTACGAGTGATGTGTGTTTGTTGGGTTGGCGGATATACGCGGGTGCGGAGGATGCCGGCTGCTGGAGCACTGCACGGATATATCGGGAGCCGCCATACAGTCGCTGGCCGAATCCGCGATCGCACAGTTTACGATCAAAACCGCCGGTTATTTGGGTCGTTATGCATTAACCCATTCACAAGCCGACTCGTTATGATCGGCCCACGTGCGAGGTATGCTTCGCACGCGACTGTAGCGTCAGATTACGAAATTCATAATCACACTAATAGAAATGCGAAAGTTTGTGTGTGTGTTTGTTACTCCTTCACGCTGAAACGGCTGGACGGATTTGGATGAAATTCGGCAAAGAGGTAGTCTGAGAACTGGATAAGCACATATGCTACTGTTCATTCATTTTCACGCGGGCAAAGTTGCGGGCAACAGCTTATCTAAAAATGTTACGACCGCTTAGCTTCAACTGCGTGGATATCGACTGTTCTGACGAGGAGTGAGTGACATCTTACTGTAAGCCCCATAGTATGTTCACAACGAGCTTAACAATGTATCTAGGCTGATTGTGGGATAACTACCTAGTTTCCCAGCTCTGACGCTCGAAGCGCGCAGTTGTAGCGTCACTGGTGCGTAGGGCTTTGCTAGTAACGCTACGACCAATCCACTTCATCGTTTAACTTTCAGGGAAGGAAGTTTACAAACAAAAGATTGTGATTATTCAGTATTCATTCATACTGGTGATTCACCCCAAACCGTGAACTCGCAATGTACCCCTCTTACAACCCCCTATATTTCGGCAACCCCTTGACTGATTAGGCTCATGTTTGAACTTAAAAAATATTTAGTTTTATTTATTTCACGACGACGAAACATTTATACATAGTACCTACATACATACCTACAAACGCCGGATTGTTCCAGTAGACTCTGAGACCTATTTCCATCAACGAATACGACATACACCGCCATCACCATCATATTTTTATATCGAGGTTGACTTTAACAAATGATCTAATGACAGCTTGTCTCCTGCCTGACTCAGACATCTCAATCTTTGAAATAAATAGCCAGTGGCGGATAATTGGCAGCTTTGCCCAGTTCACGAAAAACAGCTGCTAGTGCTAATATATTGTTGGAGAGCTTCCCTCTTCTGTACAATAATTGGACTGTTGGAGTACATTGCACTCCTCATAGCTTTAATAAAAGTACCTGAGGGGGGGTGGGAAAGATTCGTCCTGTGAATTTTTCTATGTAACATGCGAAAAAAAGGAAAAAAAAACCACGATTTGTTATTTCCGTGGTAAAAATAATTGTTTTTTTCGGAATTTTCAACGCTAGTCGCGACGCGTCGTCCGAGTCGAGCCGATGCGAATGGTATTAGTAACACCCTTAATTCGTACTACACAAAGGCTTTTTTGACCGGTGTTAGCCGATTTCGCGTCGATAAATGTGGGGAGACCCTTATCCGATTGACTTCTTAAAACTTTGCACAGTTGTTGTTGTTGGTACCAACTTACGTGAAAGTTCCTGACACGAAGTCGCGGGCCACAGCTAGTTGATATTTTAGGTACAGGCGTAACAAAAACACAATTGAAATAATCCTAATAAATTAATATTTTATTTACAAAAGAGCAGTAGGTATTACAAAATCTATCATCACGGGCCGTGGAGCTGCTTGTTTATCTTAGGGCCGTAAGATCAATCGTAGCTTAACCACGGAAGAGAGTTTAATCTCCCGTCTTCTATTGTTTTCTAATACAAAAACCCAAAGAAACAATCGAAGACGGGAGATTAAACTCTCTTCTGTGGTTTAAACTACGATTGATCTTACGGCCCTTAGTAATATTACAATAAATAGAGCTTATTTACATACAACATGTTTGATCATGAGATAGGTATCTACTTACTAGGTACAATGGTGCTACGAAATGGTCATTTATTGGTAAATAGTCGGTTGTCGTTTTGTTCATCTCACGAATGTGCCACGATCACAACATTTTACTATTATAATCTATTAAGTAATAATAAGATAAAGCTGAAGTTTTTTATTTAATTGTTTGTTTGTTTAAACGCGCTAATCTCAGGAACTACCAGACGGATTTGAAAAATATTTTTACACTAGCAGTTCCCCGCGGCTTCACCCCCGTTGCATATAATTAGGGCTGCTATCACCTAAATTGCCGACGCCGGACAAAATCATCAGAAACCCCGGACATTTTGGTGAAATTGAGTATTTTACCCGGACGGCCCCGATAAATTGACTGACTTACGATTACGAGCTTAGCTTTTAATCAATTAGGATTCCCCTGACACAAAAAGTGTCCGGCTTTTTGGAAATCCCTACCGGACGCTCCCCGGACGCCCTCTAAACTAGGACAAATCCGGGGAACCCCGGACGGAGGGCAGCTCTACATATAATAAGTCTTAAATAAAATTTAATAATATCTTGTGTTAGGGACCCTACACATTCACGCAGCTTGGCCTACGAGGTTAACTGCTTGGCGCCACATGTATAAAGTCCACACATGAATGTAGATAGCCCTACACAAACGAAGCATTCTAATAAATATTGTACGTATGAATAATTTAAATTTTACTAGCTACGTCTTGTAAACAACTGACAGAAGAACAGAAGAATAGACAAAGTGACAGATTGTAGAAACATTTCTACCGTTTTATGAATGGAACAGTAGAAATGTTTCTACAATCTGTCACTTTGTCTATTCTTCTGTAGACAAAACCCGTTTCTATCGTGGTCATGCTAGGCCGGTGCGATTTGTCGTAACTGAGGGAATTCCGCGCCGGCGCGGCGTGTGTTGCTGCGAATAGGAAAGTCTGCAGAACACACTATTTTATGAGAGTGTTTGTATGACACAAATGTATTGTATAGTAACTAAAATCTATATTTAATATAATAAAGCTGATTTTTTTTTGTGTTTCATTGTTTGTTTAAACCTCAGATCATAGAAGATCATACCTTCTTCTATGATCTGAGGTTTAAAGTTTAAACGCACTAATCAGTGGCGTGCCTAGAGGGCAAGCCCGACGCATTTTTGGTTTTTATGTTAATTTTTCTTGAATTTAACACGTTAAGTGCGAAGCGAGGCCTAAATCACCCCTGATGCAACTTCCCTGTGGTGCGGCAAGCAAAAAAGTGAATTTCTCTGTCGTGCGAATGGCATAGCTTTGGTTTGGTCCAGTGTAGGAAAGAGATAAATATATATTTGAGATCACTAATGGTTCCGGACTCGGTGGTGTACCTACCTTGGTACCGGATGTCTTAGGCCTCGTGCCGCACTGAATTAATATATTTTTAATGCAGTGCGGAACGAGGCTAAAACGTCCCATATCCCCCCTGACCTCGTACCGCACTCAACGCGAGCTTCCCGCGACCAGTGTTGTGCATCACGTCGATTGGAGAGCACGTCCTTTTACAGCGCCGAACATGTCTAAACGATGTAAATAATTGTATTTTTAAAGCCCGAGGCAGAATAAATAGGACAGTTTCTTTTCTACTTCTGGTTGCCTTTTTTTTCTATTCTGTGAACCGCATTAAGATTTTCATATACAAATAGAAAGATAAACCTTATGCATAAACCGTAATCCATTATTTTCCAATAATAAGTCTGTAATAGGTGCCTCTTAATGGTATAGAATGGAACGCTTCGTGCGCGAGTCCGACTCGCACTTGGCCGGTTTTTTTTTCTTTATGGCGCCTTCAAGCACAATTTAGATTATTATTATTATTATTATTTTTAAAAAAATGTATCCTTTGATAGCTTTGTGTTGTTTTGCCAGGTTTTGCCCTTAAAACGATCTAATGAGATATAATTGATCAAAATCGGTCAAGTCGTTGCGTAGTTAAGACAGTTTAAAAACGTCGATATTATTTTTCCCATCACTAATCGCAGCGAAAATTTGCCCTATTTTAGTGCGTTACGAGGTGTATAAGATCCCATATTTTGTTTTGCTAATAATTCCTAAACTAGCCATCAGATCCCGGGGCGACGGTGGATTAGGGTTCATCAATTCACTGTCTATATCAATAAGGACCAAAATTCTCATTTATCTTTGATTTCGCGCCAGAAAATGGATTTTAGTCTGTAAAAGGAGGTGGGGTCTAATAGACCGCGTGTCGCCCTAACGTCTGGTCACGGTACGGGCCGATTATACCTCGTGCCGCAGGAACGGAAAGTATGCAAAAATTGGTGCCGCAGCTAACGTGTTAAGTGAGTTAATGTCATTATTAAAGCAATACGTACATTAAGACATTAATGAAAAATATTTTTTTGTTCGAATGAAGTTTATTCCGAAATGGTCCCATTTAAATTTCGTCACTCAAAATAGAAAAATAAAAAAACTTTTAAAAAAAAAGTAAAAATCGGCTTCAAAAACATCACAATAATGTTACCTATGTGTGAAACGGTTTCGGAAGTCGCTGCCTCTGATTTTTGATTTGGTTTAATTCGGCACCGACTTCGAAAACTGTTTCACACATAGGTAACATTATTGTGACCTTTTTGAAGTCGATTTTTACTTTTTTTTAAAAAGTTTTTTTATTTTTCTATTTTGAGTGACGAAATTTAAATGGGACCATTTCGGAATAAACTTCATTCGAACAAAAAAAGATTTTTGCAAATCCGTCTATAAATGAAGGAGTTATGCCCGAACATACATAAAAAAATAGAAACATCCGAATTGATAACCTCCTCCTTTTTGAAGTCGGTTAAAAATAGACATATATACTTAGATACTCTCTAAAACGAAAAAATGCGTCGGGCTTGCACTGTAGGCACGCCACCGGCGCTAATCTTTGAGCTCTCTCTCTACCAGTCGAATTCGAAAAAAAATTTGTATATGACAGCCAAATACATGAGAAATTTAACATCACGCTATGACCCCTAGGAGCCGAGCAAAAAGAAAAAAAGTTAGAGAGAACGCTAAGCGAAAACGAAGCATTAGCGCGAGCCGGTAAATAATCCGATTATAAATTAAACGACGGGTGAAATCGCGTGGCACAGCAAGTGTATTAAGGCCCAAGTTCACTGACAAGATAACAGTCCGATAAATATTGAAAACAGGCGTTTAACATGACTTTGTATATAGAAAAATGTTTAAGTACTAATATTATAAAGTGGAAAGATTTTTTTGTTTGTTTGTACCGAATAGGCTCCGAAACTACTGGACGGATTTTAAAAATTCTTACCCCACTAGCAAGCTACATTATCACTGAGTAACATAGGCTACTTTTTATCCCGAAAAAATGCACAGTTCCTGCGGGTCACGCGGACGAAGTCGCGGGCGAAGTGCTAGTATTTTATATGTTAAACGGCCGTTTTCAATTTATTGAACTGTTATCTTGTCGTTAAACTTGGTCCTTAATAATAAAGTTACAGCTAAAATTCTGAGGAACTTGTAATATAGCACAACGTAGTTTAAGTTCATTGTAAAGCACATTTCAGACTACGCTATACTATATAGTATAGCGTATGCTATATAGTATAGCGCGCCATACAAAGCCATACTATATAGTATAGCACAGTGTGAACGTGTCCATAACAATGTATGGTGCGCGATATTGTTGTGCTATGAGCTATATGCTATAATGCTATATAGTATAGCGTAATCTGAAGACAGCTTAATTCAATCATTAAATGCATCGTCACCGGCGACATCTAGCGGTAGTAAAGTGAACAATTGGCAAAATATTACGGCTACAAGATTGTTTTCAACTGAGGATGAATTACAATTATCACATTAAAAGCTTAACTTATTGTGTCTAACTAACATTATCACTTACAATTAAGTATACGTTAACCTTCAGAGTGCTGAGTGCAAGTTACAAACCATCGCGTTTATCGAGCAAACTTCTCTCGAAGTGAATGCGTACTCCCACGCGACGCGAACCGATGTTCGTTTAGTCGTTGACTATGACCATAATAAACGTTCGCATGTTAGAAAAACACGCACTAGGCACTCAGAGTGCCTAGTGCGAGTTTTTATAACATATTCGATTGCGTGAACGTTAACGAAGGTCATAGTCAACGACCATAGTTTACTTGATTAACGCAATGGTTTGCAACTCGCACTCAGTACACTACGTGGAACTTGTTACCTACTCGAACTAACTTCAAATGCTGCTATTTATCTAGGACGAGTTGCATCACTTTACATTTAAAACATTGATCAGTTATTTCTTAAATCATGCTGTCCAATAAATTAAAATTAAGATAACCAATGCTTAGAGCCATATCTCATTAGGACGTCATGGCGGCGACGCCAGCAGCGCCGCCAATTAAAACATGTCAAATAGTATTACAATGTACCTAACCATCACCTCACTTGGCGTCGGCTTGGTGTCTACGCCAATTTGGCATCGCCGCCAGCCCGGACGGCAAGTTCACTCGCTCGACACGCATACATTTCTTCGATGTTCATTTCTCTGTCTCACGGACGCCACGTAAGCGCTGCCGTCGCTGCTGGCGTCCTAGTGAGATATGGCTCTTAAATCAATTGTCTCTATGTTGGTAACTAGGTGGTGGTGTGTGGTCAGGGCCTGGTGGTCATGTGCAGGTCGGCCTGGGGCGGCGCGGCGGGGCGGCGCGAGATCTGCTCGGCCTCCTGGATGGTGTCGGGCAGGCGCGTGTTGAGCGTCTCCGGCGTGGTCAGCATGAGTGCGCCCGCCACCAGCGCCGTCGACCCGAACAGCACCGACGGCAACCACTCCACGTAGATCGCCTGCAAGTGTTACGAGAAAATGTTAATGTTGAAATATTAACAATAGGAGGTTTAGGTATGTTTAGACTATTCCTATTTATTTTTCAGACACAGCAGCTCTAGATTTAGATTTCGGAAGATTTTCATTATTTTTTCAACTAAATTCTATCTAAATTACAGCCACGCTGATCGATCAATATACGAGGTTAAGCTGCGCTTGCCACGGTCAGTCCCTGGATGAGTGACTGTTCTTAACACATCGAGACCCCTCCGTCCCTCGGACAGTACGTTAAACCGTCGGTCCCGGTCGTCATAGAAATATCTTTGACAGTCGTTACGGATAGTCAGGAGCCTGAAAGTCTGACAACTGGTCTAACACTCTAAAACCGGTATAACTATCCCAATTTAGTTTTTTTTTTTATGATAAATAATGAGTTTGTTGTGGAAGTCAAATGGCAGTCGCTCCACGTAAACTATTGATATTCAGCCGCAACTAATTTAACGACTTGAAGCCGACCCAATCTAGTTTGGCAAGACGGAGGATGATGATGATATTTTTTTTTACTAAATAAATATAACAAGGTCACACAGCCATGCCTATGTAATAAAATAACTTTGACTTTATGACATATATTTCCATAAAAACGTTGAGAACATCTATTTTTTTGTATCATGACTACTATTTATTATCATAACACAAGTCACATCCCAGTTCACATGTCATCGTGCGACCTTCGACTATTGTTATATAATGTGTACTACACTATAGAATCGAACTCCGTAGAGGATGTGAACTCACAAATACATTGATGTTGCTAAAAATGGATTCAGCTCACAAAGATCATCAAGACAGGAATGATAGGAGTGGTTCTTCAGTAGACAGAAATGGTTCTTCATAATCTAACATAATTAAGAATTGTCTGGACCTTAAAAGAGACATTAACCTTTGAGTTTGTTTTGGTGTTTCTTCTCCAAGGTAGTCGTAATTAGCAAAACACCGACTTCATCTGGTTTAAAACAATGTTTTGTCGTGTAAAAGTGGTATTTTTAACCTATCTGCGAAATAAATATAATTTATCTAAGTGACATAGTGACACATATGACCCACTGACCAGTAGCGGCATCTGCGGCGCCACGATGGAGCCGATCCGGCCCACCATGGAGCAGAAGCCGAGCAGGGAGTGGCGCGCGTGCGTGGGGAACAGCTCCGACGTGTACATGTAGATGCCGCTGAACGCCTGCGTGATGGCCACCTTGCCCACCAGGTACAGCAGTGTGGCCAGCCACGACAACGCTGAAATCAAGAGGAAACCATTAACACACATGCTATTCTAGCGTGATAATGATAAACATGAAACAAACTTGACATTTAGTTCCGATTCGAAAGTAACATTAAATTGAGTTAAGATTGTTATATTTCATCAAACATAATTTTGAGTAGGTACTAAATGTTGGTACTAAAGGTTTATCACTAGAGCAGACACTTTGAACAAACATGATGTTCCAAACGCCATGTGACACATGACACAAAACAATAGAATAGATGATGCGACCTTAACTAGAGACCGTTCCACGTAAGAATTCCCCTAGAAGTTATGTTGGCTGCCCTGCTTGTCATTCCTATTTAGGTCATATCGTTTTGTGTTTTTTGTAGATTTATGTTTTATAATAATATTTAGGACGTTAAAAAGTTATGAAAGTGAATTAGTGCTGAAAGAAAACTTCCAATACCGTTAAAAACGCTGTAATAAATTGAGATTCAGGGCAACCAACATAACTTCTAGGGGAATTCTTACGTAGAACGGTCTCTTTGTGACGTGCGGCTATTTTACTGCAGTTGATTGGGACAGCACCGTCTAATGCGGTGTCTTCTCTTTTTATTATTTTTTTTTTATTATATTATAGGCTCGCGTTTGACCGCCATCTCGCCTGATGTTAAGTGATGATGCGGTCTACGATGGAGCACGTGTGTATACCTCAATGAAAGCAGCTATAATTTTCAAATATAGGTACTAAATATAACTTACATTTAGGAACAAACGGTATGGCGACGCAAGCGATGCCGCACACAGTGTACGCGCACAGCAGGGTCCGCTTCCTGCCGATGCGGTCGAGCACCAGCGCATTGGTAACCACCGCGATCACCTCCACGCTCACAACCAGCATGTAGTTGGTGTACTTGTCGCCCGCCAGCGACACCGAGTTGATGGCCAGCCCGTAGAACACGAACGTGCACGTGATCCACCACCACGAGCAGATCGCCAGCCGCGTCATGATGATCGGCGAGTGGAACACTTGCATCCACAACCCTTCCTCTGGTTTTTGGTCTTTCTTTTCGTCTATTGGTTTTACCTTCTCTTCTGTGAGCTGCTTCATCGTCTCGTCTGATAGCGTGACTTTGTTCATTTTCGCTGCTCTCATTATAATCTCGACCGCTTCTTCTTTCCGTCCTTTTGACAGTAACCACCTGATGCTTTCTGGCAGCAGGTATATGTAAAGAATGAACAGCAAAGATGGTGGGTATACCACAAGGATGAAAGTGCGCCAGTACTGGAACGCCTTCGCTAGGAGAGCAAAGCTGAGTCCTCCTAGCACCAGCATGATGCCCAGGAAGGCAGTAGTGAGAACTCGTTTGTCCTGACCTAGTAACTCAATCGCTGAAAAGAGCAAAAGGAATTATAAACATCAGAATTTTCAAGTATTTGGCAGCTCCTGTTCGTACAAAATCTTGTGTGTCTTACTTAGAATGTAGGCCGCTGGGAAGGCGCTGGCTCCAGCGATGGTCTCTAAAAACTCGACCGTGATGTACATCTCGTACGAAATGGAGAACGCCTTCAAAGAACCGATGGCTCCCACTAATGTGCAACTCAATATTAACGCTCGCTTTCTGCCCCAACTGAAACGTGCAAAGGAAAGGTTGTATTAAGACATTTTGTTTTTTACTATGTAGTTATTCTAAAAGGGAAGCTTTTTGCTGTTTAGAAGAGGCAACAATCAAGAGCATTATATCAGGTAGGACAATTGATGATTCTATACTACGCTTGTCGCTCATCTAAAGTAATGGTAGGTGAAGACATTACATACCGGTCGGAGATGTACCCGAGGATGGGCAGCGAGACCAGCATGCCGATGTTGTGCACCGTACCCACTAGAGTGCGCTTCCATTCCTGGCACGCCAGGTTGAACTGCAAGTACATGACAACATAAACACAAAGTATATTATAGCAAAGAATTTTTTATGCAACGATGGTGGCAAACAGGTGTACGGCCTGCTTGATGGTAAACGGCTAACGTAGCCTACGAAACAATTGCAACACCGAGTATCACATGCACGTTGCTGACCCTTTAAAATGAGAATTCGTTGTGCCATTAGCGGGAACAAGCGGGTCCTTCACTGTCAACGCAAGGTGGTTCACTGTCCACAGGAATACAACACTATCGAGGAGTAGCGTTATTTGGCTGTGTTATTGTGTAAGGTACGAGTACGTCCCCAGTCAAGCTGCTCCAGATTTGAGCGAGATATCTGCCGGTGCCCTAACCTCTTCTAGTTGGATTATTAGTGAGATAGCTAGGAAGAATTGGATGCGGGAACCAGCACAGGAGCTGCAGTACGGCTTGGAATGCACTAGTCATTCGTTGTTCCGTGATTTGTTGTAATGGTTTTCAGCATAACGTAGCGCACCGTAGCGCACACGTATCAATTAGTACCTACATGCCAATGACTACGATTGTTAAACTAAGGGCTGTTTCTATTTAGACATTCCAAAATATTGACGTTGTCAGCATCGCCTACCACCGCAGGGCTAGTGAGTTGAGGCACGACGACGTCGAGGCCGCGCACTGATCCGCGACCGCGCATCTAATTTCCCGCATTATCAGACCGCGATGAGCTTCAGCGACGTACTGTAGCGTTCAGTTATCAATAGCCGTAGCGAATGCCATCACGCCCATCACTGTTGCCATGAATTATCAGCACATTGTTTGGCATGGCGAATCAGGAATGATCGCGTACTTCTGATGAAATCGTACTATGTGGTTGCTACATTCCGAATAGTCCATGTACGATAAGGTTTATTAAATACACTACAATACTTCTCGTTAAGAAGTACATAATTAATTTTATAAAAATCCGACCGCGGTTTGGAAAAGGAAAACAAGACATTGCAGTCGGGACCCATTATATGTATAACTATTACCCGGGAACAGTGGGTCCCGACTGCAATGTCTTGTTTTCCCTTTCCAAACCGCGGTCATGTTTTTATAAAATTTTTAATTTTCTATTTTTATTTTTCGTTTTTTAGTTTTTGATGTACATGCACATATTATATTAATTCGTAATTGTCTTTTTAAGCCCTTCATTTTGATACCCCACATGATGATATAACAGAAAATAAAAATCATTCTGCTTTTTTAGATAAATGTTTTTTTAGATAAAAATTGTTTTAATGTTTAAGATATATATATTGTCGTAATCGTCTCTTTGAGCCCTTTATTTTGATACCCCACATGACCATGTCAGATTTTTTAATTTTTTCGACTTCACTTAATGGCGATTAAAATCCGCCATGTTGGTATTTTCATAATCCATATAGCCTATGTTACTTGCGACGTCGATACAAATCTAATGATATGTCATATGTTAAAATCCGTTCGCTCGTTTTGTCTCTAGGAGGGAACACAGAAACGGAAATACATACCCACATACATACATACTAACATACAGGTGAAACACTATACCCTCCTTTTGGGCTTCGCCGCAGTCGGGTAAAAATGAGAAGCTTTTCAAATTTAATGTGATGAAATTATTAAAAACGAGAGTGCTTGTTTAATACGATAAAAAAATAGATTTAACTTATCGGCAAAACTTATTGTCAAGTGATTGGATTCCCAGTTAATATTTTATTAACCAATTACAACATCCTATTCTGTTTCCATGTTTGCATTAATCTAGAATGCTAAGTAAACACTTGAGCGACACTCAGCTTCTCAAATCTCAAGCATCTCAAGGTCATCTTAGACATAAAATGAGGAGTGCTTATTGTCAAAAGTAACAGTTTAGTAGTGAAGTGCCCGACCTCGTGCGAGGACACCGCTGCTGACCTACTTTGCAATGCCAATACTTGAAGTGTACTACGTAATGAGACAAATATTTTACTGTCTCCGGCTAGGTCCCGCTCACTTGCAGTTATTTAGCTAAGAATACTTTCAAACCCGTAGAAAACATTCGAGAATAAAAAATTGCCAACTTTCGCGACTCTTCTGCCGTAAGTTTTGATATCTCATGTTCAGCCAAGCCTGGCATTATTATTTATTACCTTTGACCAGTGCCGTAACTGGGGCGGTGCCTAGGCACAGAGCGCAGACCCTGGAGGGGTGCAGAAATGACCAGACCAGCACCAAGTTTTGGGTCATGCATGGTAGTTAGTAGCATAAATAGTACCTAGGTGTTGTACCTACACAACACCTATGCAGTGCAGTTATAGAAGCTCCCGCTGGGAGCATAAAAAGCTAATAACGGCATTGCCTTTGACTATTGATTGAGTAACTAGCTCAACAGTCTTTCTCAATACTATAAAGCTGAATTTACAAACATTATTTTTACTCGTACAAGAAAAACTAAAAAATATAGGTATATTTCCACATAATATTATTGATACATAAATAATAGTATGTAAATTATGTCATTGTCCAACGCATAACAACCACGTACACGCGGTCCGATTTGTTCGATACACCTGCGCACGAGACTGTTGCCTCTGCACAAGAGAATCAGAAGTACCACTAGCTCAGCAATTACAGTGCCTACTGGTTTATTTAATATATTTGATCGCGTGAATGTTAAGTAGATAAGGTTATAGTCAACGATCAATCGAACATCGGTTCCCGCTCGAAACTGAAGACGCTAACACACGTGATTGGTTGTTCCATTCACTCCGCGAGATGTTTACTCGATTAGCGCGATGGTTTGTAACTCACATTCAGCACCCTGTTATAGACATCGCACTGAACTAAACAAATAAATCATGAGGCGCTACCAAAGTGGCAGCAGCGAGCCAGCTACTGCTGGTGTTTAATATTGAACCCGAACTGCTTCTGTTATTTGTAGTAAATGGCTCTTCTGTATGTTTGTCTCTGTGTATGCAAATTATGCTAAAAAAGTTAAGGTTATCATCCTGATAGTTCAATATCATTAGACCTAGGTTCCCTTTCGCTTTGTGTTCTTATCGCGCGCGTACATGTCTGCGCACACGCCCACCCGACCTTTATCTGCCACACGCATGCGCGACTCTCGCACTACCGAGCCACTTAGTAAGATTGCGATGAGATCGTTAGGAGGGCTCTTAAACCTTGACCATGTCAATCCCGCTACCTGCGCCGTACCGTGGCGTTCATCCACGCCACGGTACGGCGGAGGTCGCGGGTTCAAATCCCGCTCGGGTCATTCGATTTTTGAAAATGTCTTATATATTTAATAACATATGAGAAGCATAACATGGCTTTGACATGTTTCAAATTGGCAAAAAAATAATATCAAGCTTTACGTCCTTCATTTTATCGTGCAACATCTACAAAACAGCGTGCAATTAGATTAAGATAAGCGTTCGTACTTGAAAGAGGTCAGCGATGCCAATATTTGAACATGTTAGTGGATCTTAATCTAACATGTTGGGTCAAGTGCTGAATTTCAATGAGTTTAGGTAATTTTTTCCTTCTATTTTTTCCATGGTATATTTTACTGTAAATGATGATTACATTTTGTGCACGAGTACGTCTAACATCCGCACTGACGACTCGGTCGTGTCACGTGTTGTTAATGATTCGGGTGATAGCAGGAAATCGAACTTGGATAATGATAATGACCCTTGCAATTTTTAAACAAGTAATACACCTACGCCAGAATTTTTTCAGACTCAAGAATATTTTAAACCAAAACATTTGCCCATCGATGAAAAACTAGTAAGTATTATACTGAGTGCCTATTTCGAGTTGCAAAGCATCGCGATAATCGAGTAAATCAGTAAACATCTCGCGAAGTGATTGGAACAACCTATCACGTCTTCACTTTCGAGTGCGAGCCGGCGTTTAATTTGTCGTTGACTATGACTTTAGTTAACGTTCACGCGATCGAATATGTTGGAAAAACTCCCACTAGGCACTTGTATATGTCTATAGAAACAACTAAGAAACTATATCGAGAAATTAAAGCAAAGAAAGGACTGAGTATAGCCACTATAGGAAGCTTAATAACTATAAATTATAAATACCACCTAACCGTGATGCAGCCCGATTCCGATCCAGAAACTTTTTATGACCATTGACTTTTGAATAAGATATGTAATAGCTGAAGAATAGGTACCTCAGTAACAATAGTGTTGTTCGCCTGGTACAGCCAGTGGTCGCAGATGGTCAGCTCGTCCCCGAAGGCGGTGCCCTCCTGGCAGGGCAACTGGGGGTCGAGGGGGGCGCGGCGGGAGCAGCGCGCCTCGATGCTTCCCGGGGGGAGCGCCCCCTCCAGCCACGGGGGACTGTACTCAGTGCTGTTTGGTGACTCGCACTCGGGGACCACGCATCTGGGGAACGAGGTGAACTGTTAGGCGTAAGATAAATATTGGATTGCCCGTAAAAAAGAGCAAAAAGTCGTATTTTCCCGAAAAAAAGCAAAAAGTCGTATTTGCTCTAAAAAAAGAGCATAAAGTCGTATTTGTGATAGAAGAGCCAACTGTTTGACCGGCAACGCTGTTACTTTGCCTGTCTTTGTAATGAATTATATCAGAAGAATTGTATCGTTAATTTAATATTACGTATCACGCCTCAGTTTCTTAATAAGATCAAGTTCTTGAAAACCAAAATACGTTTGTTCAAGTTCAGAAAAAGTTTCGAGTCTGAGACTAAGTATCAGACCGGAACAAATAATTAAAATACGAGTAAAAGCGAACAACTAAGTAAATACAACATTATAATATTAATACTGGACTAAGTATGTACCTGTAGTAGACTCGGCGGTTAAATCAGCTGCATGAGCACTATAGAAACGGATTTTGTCGACGGAAGAATTTACAAAATTACAGAATGTAGAAAGATTTCTACCGATTTAAGCATGGCGATGTTAAAAATAAAGATAAAAAAATATATATTCTTCAGTCGACAAAAGTCTACAACGTCAAGCATGGACCGCCGCGTGCTTCGGCAGAAGAGATACCGAGTTGGACAGAAAGAATACTATTCATGGTAGAATAGAGATGGAATTGGTCATGCTACGCGTGCTAGGCCCTAGTCTGCTATTGCAATTGTGGACGAATGGTCTTAAATAACATCATAACTGACAAAACCTTAGTCAAAACCTTTAGTCATTGGCTTAGTAAGAGTACCTAAGACTGTCTCTTTGGTCATTGGTCAAAACAATTATCAGACCTTTCTGACCATTATCAGACCATTCTGACACGATTATGACAATTGCAATAGCAGACTTGGGGCCCTGGTACCATGGATGGACACAACCAACTCGTAGCTAATTTTCACGATAGCAATACGTGTCCGGCATCATTGCTGTGTCTATTTTTAGCTGTACCTCGCATACCGGTGCAAAATCCGCTCTTTACTTCAAGACAATATTGATATTACGTGCAATTAATACAGTTGACAATGGGGTGCGACTCAAAACCACAATGACTTGCTTAGTTTAACCACAAATCGAATCGACAAACAACTCTAAAAAGTCAACCTCGGCTAACTCAATACCAGGTTAAAACTGGAGGATATCTGACCCTGACAATTTATCTTTTTGTAGTCTTCAAGAGCTCTTTGCTCAGCTTCAATAACCGACAAATAAGATTTTCGTTGGGGAAGCAGATCTTATGCCTTTGTGTTTATTCTGCCAGCCAAATATTATACTGAATGTATAATATTTGGCTACCTATTGTGTCTTCGGCTGAATGAGTTGGAAATCCCTTTTATTAGGTACGCCTCTTCTGAGCGTTGGTGACATCTATCAGAGACTAATGACAGACTCCAACTCAATGTTTCTTACTGAAATGTCACCAACTCCACGTTTATTACTAAATTTCTTACTGAAGTGTCACCTCACTAATGTCACTGTCTCACACCATATATTTTGTTCGTAGCGTTTGTCGTAAACGCTAACAGAAAAGCAACTTGTCTAGGGGGGCTGGTCACCCTGCTCATCTTTATAAACGCCTGATTCAAGTCTGCTGTATAAGGGCGGGTTGCTTCATCTTACAGTTACGTATCTGTAACCGTCAAATATGGCGGCTTGTACGAGAATTTCATACTGACTTAACGATTACGTACTGATTTACGAATATAGATGGTTTGAAGCAACCCGCCCTTAGTCTCATGCGCAAATACCATGGCTGACGTAGTGGCAGAACTTGCTGGCCAGAAAAACTGAACGCTGAAAGCTAATTATTTTAATGAACAGGTTGGAGTCACGGTCGGGTGCGCTGCCCGCCACAATGTAGCACGGCTTCTGACACCGCTAAGTATCAAACACAAATAAATTTTTTGTCACTTGCGAGATGTAATGAACGCAGCAGCGGTTGTTTGGAACGAAGTTCTTTAACGCAGCTTGCGGTAGGAGTTGACTGAGAGAAATCGTCACGTAAGGAAATAGCGTTATGCTCGCGACTTTCTCTCTATCTCTCTATTAAATATGAGGTGTAAGAAACTTCATTCCTGACGGGGGTCCCCCGACCGCACACTTTTTTTTATACGACGATGGTATCAAACGGGCGTATGGCCCACCTGATGGTAAGCAAGTGATCGTAGTTTGGGGAATCACGTCGGGGCCACCAGTTTGGGGAATGGAGGAACGAGGTGGAATGTTCCTGCATTGAAAAGGGAGGATCCTCCTATCAGACCGGGTGTTATGGTCTGGCGGGCCACTGCCCCCGATAGTTGATGTAGGGTTTCTGTATATATGCAAATTGCTGTGAAAAATCTGCTAGCGCGATGTAGGATTCAGCCAATAGTCGTCATGTAGTGACATTCACTGTTAGCTGAATAGCTGTGTTGGTAGTCATCGCTGTTGTCTGCAGATGTCGCTACAGTAGCCTATGAAGCGCTTGCAACACTGAGTACCACATGTGCCCTTTAAAATGAGGATTCACTTTGCCGAGAACTCCGACCAGAAAATGTACGAAAACCGACGACGTACACTCCTCCACACATCAAATCAATTCAACATTAGGCATATCAGCGGAAGTAATACTAAAACTAATAGCATCATAATGATAAAATATTATTTTGGCCCCAAATTGCGAAGGCCTAGCATAAAGGAGCATTAACAACGTCGTACGTCATTATAAGACTGCTAAATGATCTAGTGAAACAATAGGTCCTTATGACAGCTGTGACATAAGTATAGATGGGCATACAATTCCTTATTTATTTCATTCACAAGCACATGCTATTGCGATATGTATGCCTCTGTATCTATTTAGTAGAAACACATCTGTATTAACGACACTTTGTTTATGCCACTAACAGCTAGTTGACTTATGCATTGGTTACTGCAAATAAAGACATCTATATGAAGAGCTTATTTATAATGACTAGTAAAACTCAAGTGAACACAAAAACTTTCGTCCGAAGTATCACTGTCTTCAATTCTTCGTGATATGCAAATATAGGTACATGGCTCTTAAGAAATTACTTTTTAAACTACAGCACGCTTAGCATGACCACGACAGGAACGGGTTTTGTCTACAGAAGAATAGACAAAGTGACAGTTTGTAGAAAGATTTCTACCGTTTTAAGCATATAATGAAGAGAAGAAATGTTTCTATTCTTCAGTAGACAAAATTCTTATAAAACAAGCACAGGTCACCGCGTGCTTGGGCAGAATAGATAACGATTTGGATAGAAAGAACTTTGTCTATTATTTGGTAGAATAGAGATAGAATTCAAAAGGGTCATGCTATGTGTGCAAGTTAATGTTGACAAAGTTGTTCAAATGAGGTTAACACTACAAATTACAGTGACCTCCCATAATTTCCACTTGGTATTCTACATGTCGTCCTATGCGGAAAACTATTCAGGAAGTCAGCTCCATTTTCCTCCGCGATTGTCCAACTCTAAGTATCACGTCTTCTAAATGTTAATGTGAGGTGTGACTTTTAGTTTGATACAGGTTTCCTTATATGTTAAGGAATATGGTTTAAATGTTGAGCTACATTTAAATAAAAGTTACTTAAAATAAGTTTTCGTAGTTAAATCCTTGGGCTTAAGCTTAAGCATTTACAGCGACTTAAAATTAAGAAATACTTTAATAACAGACTTATAATCATTGTAGACATACAACACGATGAAAAACTTTTTTTCATAATATTGTTTAATTATTATCCTTCCGACTCTTGCCGCGGACAAAAGAAATATTTTTTTAAACTTGTATTGCATATTTTCCACCTATAGATGTATTTCTTAAAATATTTCGTGTATGGATGTTAAGGCCTTATATAGAAGACATGTAAAAAGCTGTATCTGCACCTTATAAACTGTATACTGGCCCTGCTAAACATTTCCAAGTAGCCGTCATGCTCCACACGCGGTCAAACTCCTGCGTCACGCGCGTCATCACATCACTCACGTCGTAACTCGTAACTATTCAACTGACTGATATTATTATAATAGTGCATTCGGTGAACTAGCTCCTAGTACCCCCGAATGCTCCCGACTGCCCCCGAGCTATTTCCAGCAGATAGTATTCACGTTGAGTGCTATAAATAACAGCGTTAGATAGTGCCGATTATGCAAGTAATTTATGAGCTGATGATTAATAAACATAATCATACATAATCAGCTTATAATGATCCCACTACTGGGACTCTTGCCTCCCCCCTGTGAGCGGGAGTAGGCCGTGGTCCACCATGCGTGGTCCACTGGCTTTGATTGAAAGTCCAAAAGTTGTAAAAGTGGTACACTTAGGACTGCTAGTCCTCTTAGCAGTACACAGTCACGCGAGTGAATCCCTGACAACCGATGTACACTCGACGCCATTTACGGTCGACCACTTTTCGCCCTTATTACTAAGAACATAAGGGTGAAAAGTGGTCGACCGTAAATGGCGTCGAGTGTACCTACCTACTATGATACCTAACAATTATATGGAAATCAGTTGCCAAGACCGTCGTCAAATTGTTATAGTAATGAGCTATTGTTACTTTGCTATAATTAAATCATACATTTTTTTTAACCCGCTGAATACAGCGTATCTATAAAAATATCGCTAAGATAATGATTGTAATCTTCATTAAATTTCGTAGTTTTTATTCATCAAAGTAAACCGGATGATATAACTACACTCAAGTAAGGGATCAATCAATTTACTGTGTTTAAAGTTACCTAACTGAGATTGTCGCTAGGAGATCTTAGAGGCATGGCAGCAGGTACTTTAACTTACTAAGCACGGAACATGTGGCCCCAAATTCTGTATGGGTGCAGACCCGGGTTGCCAGATGGCCGGGAAATCCGTGAAAGTCCCGGAATGTTGCGTCTGGTCCCGTGTCCAGTAATTACCTACATTCTACTGTCTATCTGTCTGTGTGGAATAAATAAACTTTTGTTACGAACAGATGTCTACTAGGCAAAGCAACACTGTTGAAATAAAAAAAAAACCGGCCAAGTGCGAGTCGCACTCGCGCACCGAGGGTTCCGTATTATTTTTGGACGTATACAGCGAAAAAATCCGGACCGCATAACTAAGTTTGTTTGTGAAGGAATTTTGATGATTTTGAAAAAACTGTACTAGTTAGGAACATCGTTTTATTTTTGGTGCCATATTTGGGTCAATTCCTATCAACTCTAATTATTTCAGATTTTTCTCCCCGCAAACTTCGGAGATAAGGGGGGGGGAATGGAATTTTTTTGGACATTTTTCATCATATGTCGAAAACTGTGAGACATAAAATAAAATAAAAATATATTTTGAAATGTGCAGATCAAGCCCTTTCATATGATATGTCACTTGACCTAGTAACCCCACTTTAAAATTATGGACCCCCACTCCGGCCCCTTTTGCAATGAAAATAAAAATATTTTTGGATTTTTTTCATTTGCAATATAGTTGAACAAGTATTCTTTATAACTGTTCCAAATTTCAAGTCGATGGCATGAGTAGTTGCTGAAATAAGCAGGTGTGACAGACAGACAGACAGACAGACAGACAGACAGACAGACAGACGAAGTCGCACCATAAGGGTTCCTTTTTTACCATTTTGGTACGGAACCCTAAAAACGATTATTTTACAAATTCAAAGCACGTAGAAAGCTTTCAAAAATCCACGCATATCTGTTTAGCAAAAGTATTGTCTAGTCACAGAGGACGTTAGTGCACTTGACAAGTAAGTCACGGTCGCATGCGAGCTCTATGTAGGTATTACTAGTACTGGTTACTTATACAGGCTGTTGATTTAGTCACCTGCAACTTTTGAGGGGGTGATTCTACCCGACATACTGAACAACTTTCCCTATGAGACCTTTATCCGATTCGTGAAAAAAAATCATACCTACATTCTGGCTACTTTTATATTATTTTTGCGAGCATTTGGTTGATTTTTTTACGAATCGGATGTGGATCTCATAAGGATAGCTGTTCAGTATGACGGGTAGAATCGCCCTCTTAAAAGTTGCAGGTGATTAAAACAATATCCTGTAGTTTGCCATCTCAGCGCAAACCTGCTGGGACGGAAGGTCGGAAGGTAATGTCGCTTTAACTACTACACAATTACGACGATGCTGACCTCACTGAACAGTTGGTAAAAAAAGTTAAAAAAATACGTCAAAAAATCTTAATAGATTCACGATGTTTTTTTCTTCATCATTAGAAAAATATTTAAATCAACAGCTCAACTTTTTACCCGACTACTTATCTACATTAAACTAATAAAAAGTACATAGGCAAATAGGCAGGTACTGAACGACAATACCCTACCAGTTAATGTACTTCATCACGGCTATTCACAACTGTCATTAAAATGTTTAACCAATGAGCTGATAAAAACTATTGACGAGTGACAGCTGAATGAGCGAACAGTCATGATATCCTTCAAGTATGCCATCGTCACTTGTCGTGGGCAACAAACAACGCGGGTCAGCGACATAAGTCGATAAACATCAATCCAAAGTTTGAGAATATGAATAAAAATTATGAATGAAAATGTAAATATGTGTTAATAAAAGGACTTCCATATATTGTTAATCACTTTTATTTTAATTACCTCAGCTACGACATTGCTACAGTTCTCGGATCCAGAGAGCAGAGAGCGGGCATACCATAGAAGATTTTCATTATTCTTAAACCATAGACTAACTACTAAATTAATCTATTACATCTCCCTTTCCTTCAGCTAGAAAGTTAATATTTAAATAGTAGCTAATAGTATTTTATATATATTTATAGCAATACAATTCAATTAGTTATGTTATTTATTTATTAAATTTAATTAATGACAATTTAATTTTGACTACTAGTAATAATCTCCAGCAATGCAATGAAGCCAATACAAAGAATTTATTAGAAAGTAAACTATAGATAGTCAGACAAGTAACTAGGTTTTCTTACATTTCTGCCTGATCTAGTTACATACTTGTTAACAGTATTTTCAGAATCAATTTTGGTATCAGATGTTATGTCTGTAACTTCTGTATCATTAACGTTATCTATGTTATCATTACAATCAGTATTAGTTTCATCTATCTCTACTTCCTTATTTATAATAAATTTATCAGTATTTTTACTGTCTAGTATATCCCTTCTATTTCTGTCTAACTTTCTACCCTTTTCAGTCATAACTGTGTAAGAATTTGGACGCTCATTCCTATGTAGAACTTGAGCATATGTTAAAGGTTTTTTGCTTGTTTCATCCGATATAAGAACTTTCTGATCAACATCTAAAGGCTTCAACTTTCTTGTGTTCCTTTGATCATAGTATACTTTTTGTTTCAAGGCATTCTTATACAATTTTGACTGCACATCACAATTTTCATCGTTTTTATTATTATTATTATATAAAGTAGGCAGCAATCCTTGTATTTTTCTCCCCATTAACAATTCTGAAGGACACTTATAATTTAATTCTTTAGAAATAGGTGTATTTCTATATTCCAACAGTGCTAGATATTTATCTTTTCCTTCATAGTCTGCTTTTTTAAATATATTTTTAACAGTTTGTACAAATCTTTCTGCTAACCCGTTAGATTGGTGATGATATGGACTACTAGTTTTATGTACAAAATTCCATTCTTTAGCAAACTCTTTAAATTTAGAGCTAACATAGTTAGTACCATTATCTGTATATAGTATATCAGGTATGCCAAATCTGCAAAAAATTGTTTTGATAATTTTAATTGTTTTTTCTGTTGACAAGTTTGAGAGTTTACTTACTTCAAAGTATTTACTAAAGTAGTCCACTATTATAATGTATGGATCACCATTATAATAGCATACATCACTTGCTACTACAGACCATGGTTTGTTGGGCATTTCTCGTATCACCATGGGTTCTTTACTATTTTTATTTTTAAATCTATCACATACCGAACATTCCAAGACTGTTTTTTCGATATCTTTACTCATTTTAGGCCAGTAAATACATTCCCTTGCTCTTGATTTACACTTTTCTATGCCTAAATGGTTGTAATGAATTCTTTGTAACATATCATTTCTCAGAGACTTTGGTACCACTAAACAATTATTTTTAAAAATTAAATTGTCATATACAAATAGCTGTTCTTGAAAATTAAAATATGGTTTTAGAGGTTCTGGTATTTTATCTACTCTATTTGGCCAACCATTATTTATATATTCTAATAGTAATTGTAAATCTTTATCTTTTCTAACTTCTTCTTTAAATAAATTGTATTTATAGTTAGATATACTTAAGTTAGTTTTTACCATACTAACCTGACACTCATACAAATCTTCAATAACAATATTTTCCTCCACCATGTTATTCACATCTCTAGACAATGTATCAGCCAAGAGTAATTCTTTACCTGGCTTATATTTTACCAATAAATCATATTTTTGTAATTGCATTCTCATTCTTTGTAACCTTAATGGTATTTCACACAGAGGTTTATTAAATATGGACTCTAATGGCATATGATCTGTTTGTACTTGAACCGTTTTGCCATAAATAAATTGGTGGAAACGAGTGCAACCAAAGACTATGGCTAGTAGTTCCTTTTCAATCTGGGCATAGTTTTTCTGAGTGTTGGTCATAGCTTTGGAAGCATATGCTACTGGCAAGTTACTTTGTAACAACACTGCTCCTAATGCATCTTTTGAAGCATCAACAGAGACAACACATGTTTTATCTGGGTTGTAAAATTGTAATACTGGCTCTGATGTTAATATTTTCTTAAGTTCACAAAATGCCTCATCATGTACCTTAATCCAATTAAACTCGGAACCTTTTTTAATTAATTGTCTTAATGGGTTACACACCTGAGACATGGAAGGAATAAACTTTGCAATATAAGTTATCATACCTAATATCCTTTGAAGTTCTTTAACATTTTTAGGTTTTTCTAAATTTAATATGCTTTCTATTTTCTTTGGGTCAGGTTTTATACCTTCCTGACTCAGTATGTGACCAAGATATGTAATTTCAGACACCCCAAATTGACATTTACTCAAGTTTAACTGAATACCATTTTCTTTTGCTTTTTCTAGTACTTGTCTAAGTATTTTATCATGTAACATCTTATTTTCTGCATATATAACGATGTCATCGATAAATACCTCACATCCTTCAATTGACTCGAATACCTGACAATATTGCCTATGAAAAATCTCTGGTGCCGATGACAGACCATAAGGTAATCTCTTAAAGGAATATCTACCAAAAGGTGTACAGAAAGTACAAAGCCTTGAACTTTCTTCGTTTAATTTCACATGAAAAAATGCTGTTGAAGCATCTAATTTACTAAATATTTTTGCTCCCGTCATCTTAGCAGACACTTCATCAAAAGTAGGCAATTTAAAGTGTTCACGTTTAATACACTTATTTAAAGTACTAGGGTCTAAACAAAGACGAATTTGACCACTGGGCTTTTTGACTATCACAATATTGCTGACAAATTCTGTGGGTTCAGTGACCTTTTCTATGACACCTAACTTTTCTAATTTTAACAGTTCTTTTTTTAGGGGTTTATGTAAAGCTATTGGTATACTTCTTGGTGGACAGATTCTTCCCATACTATTTTCTTTTAATTTTATGGAATATTCTACTCCCTTTAATGCACCAATTCTATTTTCATCAAATAAATATTTATACTCATTAATCATCTCACTGTAGTTACTATCAACGTTTTCCTTATTTATTTTATTCAAATATTTTCTTTCTATTATACCTAATTTTAATAATGTACTATGACCTAACACTGGACAAGATTGTTTGTTATTTACTACATAGAACATTAGTGTCACATTCTTATTGTTAATTAACTTACATTTCAAAGTGATAGTACCAACACAGTTAATTATAGAACCATCATAGTTATACAACTTATTCCAATTTTCTCTGATCATGCCTTTGCATTTCAACTTTTCTACATAACTCAGAGGTAACACATCACAGTCACTACCTGTATCTATTTTAAAATCTATAATTTTATTATTGATCTGTAAAGCTTCTGTTAAACATTTGGTTACACTACCTACCGTGATAGTACCTAACACAGGATCATCATCCGACTCACTTTCACTATTTCTATGAATCGTTTTCACTTTTTTATTTCTGCACATTTTAGCATAATGCCCGTATCCATTGCAGAATTTACACTGAGCTTTGTAGGCTGGACACCTAAAACCATGCTTGTAGCCACACCTGTAACAGGTTCTTTCTTCTCTGGAAGTTGACGGCTGCTGCATGTCATCTGATTTAGTCTGTTGATGTATCCCTTGAGTATTCTTCTTTGTTTTTCTATTATTTGTCACTGCTCCTACTGTATTTTCTTCCTCTTGTAACTGTTTGACTTGTATGTTAGCCATTTCTGAGGATTTGCATATTTGTATACATTTTTTTAAGTCCAGATTCTGTTCTTTGAGTAATCTTTCCGCGATTTTCGCGTTTCTAATGCCTCTAACTATTTGATCTCTTATGAGACTTTCTTTTAATTCCCCAAAACAGCAATCCATTGATAGCGACTTCAGCGACGTCACGAACTCGTCAAACGTTTCATTGTCTTTCTTTTCTCTTCTGAAGAATGTATGTCTCACCATCGTTTCGTTTTGAAATGGTGTACAGTACGACTCGAATTTTTCCAGAACCCATTCAAGCGTCTCTTCTTTTCCCTGCTCTTTTTCAAACGTGTTGTATACCTCTAGACCTTCATCACCTATAGTGTGCAATATGAGTGCTACTTTTTGGTCATTGGTAATGTCTTTTTTATTCTCATATCATATCCACTAGCTTTATAAAAAAGCATAAATTTTTGCTTGAATCTTTTCCAGTTTTCCTTTAGTTCGCCATGAAATTGCAATGGCGGAGGCTGTTTGAGGTTTTCCATTTTTATTGTGACAATGATAGTATATAGTAGGTTACTTTATAATATTTGTCACTTACCGACTGCGCCATGTAAATATGTGTTAATAAAAGGACTTCCATATATTGTTAATCACTTTTATTTTAATTACCTCAGCTACGACATTGCTACAGTTCTCGGATCCAGAGAGCAGAGAGCGGGCATACCATAGAAGATTTTCATTATTCTTAAACCATAGACTAACTACTAAATTAATATATTACAGAAAACTTGCCAATTATTAAGTACCTACTTGCTTTTAATAAATTATTGAAAAGCAGATAATAATCGGGGGGGTTTAAAGACAATAAAACAACAGAAATGTCATTTATATTTATGTGAAAAACAAGAGAAATGTGAAAATGTTACATATTTCGAGGGACGGGTTTGTACCCCCAAAAACCCTCCTGGCTACCCATGCAGGCAATACATTGACAACTAGGTTTATGATATATTTGAAACAATAATTAGGTAAGTTCTACGATACTAACGGTCGGTTGCATAAAGATAATTAAATTTTAAAGGAGACATTAACCATACAATTTCTATCGTTAAAGTCTCCTTTAAAACTTAATGTCCTCTTCTGCAAATTAGTGTAAATTATTAAATTATGGAAATGATCAGCGGCTCACTGACCTCTAGTCATTTGTGTCAAACACTCGTAACAACCACTCCAAGCCGGTCAGCAGTTGGGTTACAGTATTTTTTACAACACAAACATTGGAATAAACTAGTCATCAACAAAAACAACAAACGCAAATCATTATTTTCGCTGACGAGCAATAACCTTGAACTTGACTTGACGCTCGTCTTTATTTGTTAATAAAGCGTCAAATAATCCACACCATGGTATTGCTAGTATATTGAGAAAAGCCATCACCTCGCCTGGCTGTGGTACCTTTGAAAGACTTGTGTCATTCATTGCCTAGGGCGCAGGAGGCTAGTCTAGAGCGGCCAGATATTAGGATGTGGTTAAAAAAACAAAATCGAGCTCATTGACATCGAGCTTGATTTAGCTTTACTCAACACAGAAGCGGATTTTTTTAGGGAAATTGGATTGCGAATATTTAATTAATGATTTTGCTGTGCTTAGTGTAAACGCGTTTTGTAACATGTAAAACACGTTTTATACCTTGTATGAGAATAAACCTGTAGTTAATTAAATAAAATATTGTTTCCTTATTTTAAACCTATAAATTCTATTAGCTAAATGATGAGAGCCGCAAAAGGGGCGGCTGGTACTACACGACCCAGGGCGGTCAAGACTGCAAATCCGCCACTGAATTCAACCATGGTGGCTGATAGAATTTTCAGTAATTGACTACAATAGTGTCCCTACGCTCTTGCACTGATTCTAACACAGAAAGTGAAAGCCTCTTAACAAATTGGCTCACTGTGACTAAAATCACAGACAAAAGCAAGGCTTATTGTTAAACAGTGCCATGATGCAGAATGAGAAAAAAAAACTGGACAAGTTCGAGTACGACTCGCACCCTAAGGGTTCCGATTTCCGAAATATGCAATAGCGCCATCTATGAGCAATTTAAGAGCTATAACGTACTTCTAGTGGCGCCATCTACGAGCAGATGCCTCCAGCCGTTTAGGATCTTGACATACGGACAGACGGACAACAAAGCGATCCTATAAATAAAGGTTCCGTTTTTAATTTTGAGGTACGGAACCCAAGAAAATATTACAACTACTCCATGGATAGAGAAACATGAGGATAAGGACAAAAGCAGCACACCCGAAGATAAAATCAGTAAATTGGCGGACATGCGCGTGGGCATTTATACGATAATGACCGATTACAAGGAGCGGGTCAACGTACACGCCGCGCTGACGAAGCGCATCCGCGACGAGCGAACTTCTTACTCACGCTTCATTCAACCATTCTGAGATTCTGACCATACTTGTGAACTGGCGTGCTGTTTGCTGCAGCCTTTCAATAAGACCCTGGGCTCCTAACCTGGGGGTAATTATCCCCTCGGGGGTAAAACAGCTATCCTGCAGTATAAATAATAAATTGTAGGTATTAATTAATGAAAAAAAAAAAAAGAAAAAAAAAAAAAACGGAAGCCAAAACCTCCTCCTTTTTGGAAGTCGGTTAAAAACTAAAGAATGCAAAACAATACCAACCTTCACACTGAATATCATTAATTCATGAACTTTTTGTGCAATTTATTGTGTTCATTATAAAGGTTAAACGGGCTAGTTTTTTGACAATTTCTCTTCAATAGCCCGGAGCTGAGATATATGTCGTACAACTCAGTAGAACATTAGCATCATTTAATTTCATTGCAATATCGCCGGGCTATACTGCATGATTGCGGCAATTGTTTCTCAAAATAAGTTTCTCTATTAGGTCATAGGGGTATATTGAAAAGGTTAGAAACTACTGAACCATTGTGATTCTACGCTCCCCTGGTTTCAGATCAACTCTCGCTCAATCTATGGAAGTCTATGGTGTAATGGCTCTTTTTTCCGTATTTCTAGTCGATATCAAGTCAATGCTTGTACGTTTTTAGGGTTCTGTACCAAAATGGTAAAAAAGGAACCCTGATGGTGCGACTTCGTCTGTCTGTCTTTCAAACCTGCTTATTTAAGCAACTAATGATGCTATCGACTTGAAATTTGGAACAGTTATAAAAAGTGCTTGCCAAACTTTATTGAAAATGAAAAAAGTCAAAAAAGATTTCTATTTTCATTGTAAAAGGGGCTGGAGTGGGGGTCCGAAATTTTAAAGTGGGGTTACTAAGTCAAGTGGCATATCATATGAAAGGGCTTAATCTGCACATTTCAAAATATATTTTTATTTTATTTTATGTCTCACAGTTTTCGACATAATTATGATGAAAACTGTCTGAAAAAATACCATTCCCCCCCCCTTATCTCCGAAGTTTGCGGAGCGAAAAATCTGAAATAATTAGGGCTGATAGGAATTGACCCAAATATTGCACCAAAAATATAACGATGTTCATAACTAGTACAGTTTTTTTCAAAATCATCAAAATTCCTTCACAAACAAACTTAGTTATGCGGTCCGGTTATTTTCACTTTATACGTCCAAAAATGATACGGAACCCTCGGTGCGCGAGTACGACTCGCACTTGGCCGGTTTTTTTCAATCTGTGTCGACGATATGCCTCTTTCATTAATACATGCTAATTTATTTAAATGTAATTCCACGTTATTCAGCAGTAACATTAATTAGCACATAATTACCATCGGTGTTCTTCAACTCTCGTATAATCTGCAGTACGAGAGCTGGCTGCTAATCGTATCGCTTACTAACTAAGAAGCTAATTGCTTGTTTATGCTGATTAATGTTTAATTTACAATTCACGGGAAAAGTAGTAGGTACCTATCAATCAAACGATAGAAACTAGTGAAATGACAAAAAAGAAAACAACATTTAAATACGAATCCCCGTTCGATGCCTGCATAAGCATCGAACGCGGATTCGTATTTAAATGTAAATAAAACTTAATGTTTTGGAATCATTAAGTTTTTTTTCCCGACTGCGGTGAATCCGCGGTAATTAAAAAATCCGACTGCGGTTTGCGCTGCCAAACAAGATTTGCCACAAAAAAAAACAAGTCAGCCTGTCTTCTACTAATAATTAAATATTAAATATTGATAATATTTGCGGTGTGAATGTAAATTATATTTAATTGCAGTCGACTCGGGGTCGGGCCACTTAATATAACCGTGGCTCCCGACTGCAATTAATTAATTTATTATTTTTATAGTTTACTAGTTGGTGCCCGCGACTTCGTCTGCGGAAGTGGATAAAAATTAGCCTATGTGTTTTTCCAGGATCCAGGCTACCTCTTTGCCAAATTTCATCCAAATCCGTCCAGCCGTTTCAGCGTGAAGAAGTAACAAACATACACACACACACAAACACACACACGCACAAACTTTCGCATTTATAATATTAGTGGGATACCTTTTTATTAACATTTTTTTATTTATTACCTAACTCGTTTTTAACGTTAGACGTTTTTTTAAAAATGTTTTGTTTGCATATTGTGGACATGTCAATACGCAAATATGTATACTTACTTGCAATTACACTAATGACCATATAAATGACGCCAACTTAGGTAAGTAGGTATGATAAGCATAGGAAACTGTCTCCACAACATGTCATTTAAACCATTGTAAGCAGTTTAGTGCCCGGTAGCTACCTCTTATTTATTATATTATGCTGCTTACAAGTGCAATATAAGTAGGTATACTTGTTTGGTGTTTTTCCTCTGATTATGGAAGCAAGAGATGAAAACTTCACATTCTTGTCTAAATATGAGGCAATTGTTTTCAGTACTTCTATAACTGAGCGTCTTACGTCTGCTGGCAGATAAGCGGATGTGGCTAATTGCTATAATTCCGCACAGCGGACAATAGCGCTCCGCTGAGACGGCTCTCACAGCACGTCGCGCGACGCACGACGCGCAGCGCACGCGTGAGAGTATGCACATATTTGTATGCGTTGTGTTATCATCCTTTTTCCGCCAAACTGTGGTTAGACTGTGGTTGGTTGTGGTTCAAGTAGACATTACGAATTGTTTGTGACAGGGACAAATGTCATATCATTAAGGTACAATTCGGACAACGGCGACAGCGACCGCCCGAAACGGCAGGCGACAGCAGCACAGAACAATTTAATGTACCTACTGGAGGCGACAGTCGACAGTGTCGCCACGCTCGGAAATTCAGAATGTAGGGTACCCTTCATACAATCTCTTAGAAAATATAATAGGAACCACTATAGTGTCGCTTGCAGTCGGCGACAGCTGCTGCTGTGGTCGGATGCTGTCGCCGGTGTCGGAAATTTAAATAGGTACCTTCACAGACATGACATAACCTAAATCACTACGCTTGAGTGAAAAAAAATATTGTCGCCGGTGGCGCGGTGTGCGAGCTCCTTCGTCTAGTCTAGCGCATAGTTTGACTGAGCAATAGGCCGCTGCGCAACATATCGCGAATTCGATTCCCGCTCGAAACAAAAATATTTGTTTTAGGTGTTGGTGTTAGATCTTGGTGTTTGTGTATGTGAGATTTGTGTATGAAACGCACTTACGATACAAATAAATACAAAGAAGAGCTACGTTTAAACACATAAGTCAATGTTTGAACAGTACCCACAGCTAGACATCATACATTGTGGTGATTGCAGTTACATTGCATTCGTCTTTCTTTCATCTTATTATTAACTAGATGTGCCCCGCGATTTCACCCGCCATTGCTCGGCTCCTAAGGGTCGTAGCATAATGTAAAATAACCTATAATCTTCCTCAAAAATTGGGCTGTCAAATGGAAAAGATTTTTTCAAATCCAACTGCTAGTTCCAGAGATTAACGCGTTTAAACAAACAAACAAAAAAAACTCTTCAGCTTTATTATGGTAGATAGTCTATTTCGATTATTTGAAGAGGAACATTGACTCACCGTAAGGACTACAAAAGTAATAAAACTTTACAGCAGCATAACAAAATGTGCAGTAAAGATAAACTAATTTATACACAAGTACCTACCTAGGTATGTAAGACAACATTCAGTTGTTTGTGAGTAAATAATACTTGTAAATATTTACTTTCTCAGCAGACAGTACTTACCTATGTAAGTATATGTAGATATATGTGTACCTACATAATCTAAAGTCCATATCAATTGAAATTGTAAACTTTGTAAACAATATCAGTATGGCAAATTGTCAAAATTTGATGAAATTGTATAGAAAGTTTGTTTACATAGTTTACAAGCTCTATTGAAATGGACTTTACATGTTGGAATGCACGACTGCGGCTGAATCAATAGAATACATTTCGGGTGACGGTTGCGTCGCGACGCAGTTTGGGAACGCCTGACTTACACAATTAACATATGCCATTACAGCTAGGGTTTGTGCTAGAAGCACCAAGTATCTGGAGGACTGTATCACAGCACGGTGGTGCACGTGTGACAATAGGTACTAGTCAACGGATGTACGAGCACAGTACAACCATGTAATTGCACTGGATACAATCTGGACACTAATAGGACTGCTAGACCGTTTTGTTTCATAATTACCGATACGCAATTACGCATAATATTAATGCTAACATTAATGATTGTATTTAATTTTGTTAATCACTGTAGGCAATCTATTTAATATTACATTATAACTATGTGGCCCACCAGCGAATATATTTTGAACTTTTTCTTCAAGTTTTCAGCTGACAGACGGACGAAACTGTTAAGGTTCCTAGTTTTACTATGGAACCCTAAAAATTACTAGTCAAGTTGATGTACCTGTATGATTATGTCTCTAAGCGAACGACTTGCTGGTGACCCCGCCCACAGAAGGTAAACAGATCCGCCATTAGGATTTTTTTTTCCTGATGATGTCTTTTTACGGCTTTTCCTATTCCACAGTCTACTAAGTTGTAGTAGGTATGCCATTAAAGATTGGTCGTTTAACTTGTTTATCTAAACTAGTACCTATCGCCTGTGGTCAAAATTCGAGCGTTTTGTATGGAAAAAATATACTTTTTGCACTCCATATTAACTTTAACTATCCCAAATCTCACACAAGTTTTCTCTTCACGTACCTATATCTTCATAGATATACCCTTTAATCTTTTTAGGTGTTAAAGTATGAAGTTGCCATTTTAATGTATAGGCCACGGAACGGCAATTTCATACTTTAACACCTGTGACCTTACCTAAGATCAAAAATAACCATTCCTCATTATTATTCCGCGTCTAAATCAATACAAATATAGGTATTATTGAACAGAAGCACCCAATTCGTGTTGATCAACTCTACCGTCCTATACATATTCTGTGGTTGCGTCTAAATAGTGTTAACCACATTATTTAAACTTCAGTTTTTCTTAGAACTAGTGGTTATTTCTCACACTGTTTATATTGAAGCAAAAAGTTTTCATTTCATTATTTATACTTTAGCTTTTTGCCGCAACTTTGCTCATGTCGCATGGATAAACATTAAACAGTATGGGCTATGTGCGGCTATGGTATATTTCTGTCTCCATGCCACACTCACAGATGATGTATGTGCCTAATCCCACGATTACCAGTTGTGGCGTGAAAGGAGGATATAATATAGCAAATAAACTAGGTCTCACTTTCATAATTATTTAATTTTATATACATATGTATGTTTATACAAGTTTAGTGTATTTAATTATGTCACCATAATTAACAGAATTAATTAACTTAGGTTTAGGTTATTAACTTGAGGTTTACTCGATTAACACAATGATTTGCAACACGCACTGAGCATTGACCGAACAGCCGGCCTAGCATGATCACCATAGAAACGGGTTTTGTCTACAGAAGAATAGACAAAGTGACAGATTGTAGAAACATTTCAACCGTTTCATTCATAAAACGTAGAAATGTTTTTACAATCTGTCACTTTGTCTATTGTTCTGTAGACAAAACCCGTTTCTATGGTGATCATGCTAGGCGCCCAGTTGTTTATTTACGCATGACAGATGACCGCATTGTTGCGGAGCCGCACCAGGAAGGAAGTGCACTCTTCACTCCGAGAGGAAGGAAGCGAACGACTAGGTACATTTATATCGGTTTCCGATTATCGAATTTTAATTATTTTATCTAAATACTTGTTGCATTTTTTTAAGGATAAATGTACCAGGTGTTTTAAATACTTCCGGATAGCCATGGGTTTACTGTAAATATTCAAAAGGCTTTAAATTCTACATTTGACACATGTGAAGAACGACATAACAGTTACAGGCAGGGTAGTACAATGCTACACTAACATTTAACAATAAAATTATGTTGAAAAGCAATCAATTAGTTAGCACTAAATAATAACACATAAAACATTTTTTTTTAAACGTTTTCCCACACTAGGTTTTTTCCTGTGTCGTGGATGCATTTACAAACACAAATTTCACATACACAAACAGCCAGACCTATGTGCAATGCGGGAATCGAACCCGCGACACGTTGCGCAGCAGCCAATCTCTCAGCCACTGCGACAACCGTGCGGTCAAAGTTGTAAACAACAACAACATTGTAAACAGGATCTGACTAGTTTACAATGTAAACTTAGCAATGTCTACTGACTCTACTGCGACCCACTGATCCGTGTTTACACAAACTTTACTCAGTCACTGCAAACATTAGCGCTTGCGGTCGCAGTTTTTATGAATCTTACTTATATTAAAACACCTCAATTATTTTATTATAATTACAGCTCAGTATCTATTCGGGGAAGTACCTACCTACTTTATCGTATTCAATCATCATCATCATCTGCCTAGCCTTTTCCCAAATTATATTGGGGTCGGCATCCAGTCTAACTAGTTTTGGCTGAATATCAATATTTTACGTGGAGCGACTGCCATCTGACCTCCACAACCCAATTAATGGGTAATACCGGTATTCGAATGTTAGACCAGCTGTCAGACTTTAGGGCTTCTGACTACCCGTAACGATTGTCAAAGATATTCCTATGACAACCGGGACCGACTGCTTAACGTGCTCTCCGAGGCACGGAGGGGTCTCGATGTGTAAAGAACGGTCACCCATCCAAGGACTGACCGCGGCAAGCGCAGCTTAACCTCGCAGATCGATCGATCAGCGTGGCCGTCATTTAGCCACGAGCCCCTCACTTTATCGTATTCATTATAATTTGAAAAATAAATTATATTTTCTTATGACAGGCACCCATACACCATGACGCGTATATTATTTTAAAGATAATTGAATTTAGATTTTGGGTTTTCTTGTTATTTCTTAAGAAGTCCTTCACCACACATTCTTCGCATCAATACCTTAATTTTGGCGAGTCTTTGGGTTCAATCAATTAATCAATCAAAAACTTTATTTGTAAAGGTTGAATCATTTTTGCACAACACGGTCTAATTTATAAATACAATAAGTTCGCAGATTAAAGAAAATCCTATAAGTTAATGACGTAAGAGCTTACGCACCTAAATAGTTTTGTAACTGACGCAAACTTTTATAACTACTGAGATTTCCCCTGGACATCGTAAAATGAAGAAATTGTGGCATCAAGATCGATAGGCCTCATAATTTTTGGTAACGTTTTCCTTGTAAGTCTTACACGCGTGCTCAGTGGCCGCTGATCACAACTTCTAACACGTCATAACGGTACTAACGAACGTCACAATCTTGTTTTGAATGTAATAATTATGCTAAATATTAGGAAAACATAAATATTTCCGCGTTCACTGTCCTCAGAAAGTATAATAAGTATTGGCAATACATCCAATAACTGAACATAATATACTTTATTTTTGGGCTATTTTAATGGTATCTACTGTCTACCTATTATTACTTCGACGTAGATAATATTGGATCTTAGATTTCGGACAAAAGCAAATAAAATTCAAAATAGTAAAGAATATGCAAAATGGTACTAACTAAAGTGCATACCGCTGCCTACGTGAAAGTCGCAAATTATTTAATTGTAATTATTTATATCAAACATTACTATTATAACTATACATTCGATGTATTGCTCTATTTCCAGAAACGAATCGTATAATTAATTGCCTTTGGGTGTTTGCAATAATGTCGGCGTCGTAGCCCGTAGGACGTAGCGCGTAGCCTAACGTAGCCTGCTGTAGCCGTAGCACCTGACTGAAGTTCTACGGGAACGGTTACGGGCTACGGCTTATTATTATGTATGATCCTTCATATTGACTACAACTGGAGTAGGTATCATTACCTCTAACCTCAGATCATAGAAACAAGGAGATGTGCCAAGGCGCTATCGAGCTTGATGCCTGATCTTGATCAAATTGCTCATATTATAAACGTACGCACTGGCGACGAACCGAACACGATCGATGATATAAATACAGTGTTTTAGTTTAGTACTAGTGTTGAGTGACGATTAACAGTGTTAGATTGAGGGTGTGCGGAATGTTCAATGCGTGGGAGATCTTTTTATTCACAAGGAGCGCTTAATTATGCGCGTAATTGTGTCGAAAAATGTACTAAAAGTGGCATCAGTTGTTCCCGTACTAATTTGCTATGATAGCATATCTCCTTGTTTCTATGATCTGAGCCTCTAACCGACATCAAAGAGAAGTTGTTTCTCAATTCGAGTGTAGAGTGTTTTGTGTGTAGTTTTGATAAGCCTGTGTATCTCAAGTATTTCCTGGCAATGAAATACTTTTTTTTTCAATTGATTGCAAAGAAACTTACTTTATTCAAAAGAATATTGATCCCATAAAAATCTTTTCATGACTATAAGCCTATCTTCGGACATTATCAATCTACAAGCCTCACATAAAATTAATTAAAAAGGAAAAACCCTAATTCCAATACAAAAAAATATTGTACGGCTTCGGAAGACGGTCAATCAAATTACATAACCAAATGAATCAACTTCAAAACTGATTCACACATAATATCATTATTTTGAAATTTTATTTTTATTATTATTTATGTGAAATAATTATCTCAAGCTCGCTGTTTAATTAAGTGTTTTTTGGCAAGAAAAATATTCAAAAAACTAATCGTTATTAAAGATCAAGGCGGTTTACTAGTCAATTTTAAGTTTCGTTGCTCGAGTTATCGCAATAGGATCTATCTTAAGACTTGATATGACCTGTTCAGCCTGTTCATTCTGTACAGACTCGCCGCGTGACGTCACCGCGAGAACTGCCAATTTTTTCGGAAAATGTCACCGTGACATTCTCCCTCGAACGTTCGCAAATAAATTTGCAATCTCGCGGTGATATCACGCGGCGAGTCAGTACAGAATTGACTGGCAATACGTGTGATATTTAATTATGACTAGCTGATCCAACCCGGCTTTGCACGGGTAAAGTTTAGACTATAGAAATATTGGATTTCATAGGTTTGAATTTTTTTGCACAGGACCCTAATTCTTTTTCTAAAATAAAAGTAGCTTGAGTTACTCCTTATAACACCAGCGATCTGCCAGTGAAAGTCCAGTCAAAATCGGTTCAGCCGTTTCGGAGATTAGCCGGAACAAACAAACAGACAAAATAATTATGAAATTGTTTTTTGTTAGTACCGTACATACTTTCATATCCATTTATTAAAAACCTGTACTTTTGACATAACAAACAGACACGTCAATTGTACATATTTGATTGCGCAGGCGGTCGTCAATTCTTGATAGGTCAAAATCCTATATTAGTCAAACTCTTAATATAGATGGTGGTGTACCTGTAGGGCACGTCAGCCGCCAGGAATACGTAGTTGGTGGCGTAGATAGCCGCCACGAACACGGGCAGCGCCAGCAGCACGTAGTTGGCGAGGTGGAACCTTCGCGCCTGGCCCAGCTCACGCATCAGCCGCTCCATGTCCACCCCCGCACTCCCCGCAAACGTCTCCTCCATCACACCCTCAGATTTCGACATCACAAATCGTCTAAGTTCGTTAAAAAATTTATTCTGCTATCACTTAATTAATTTTATTAATGCGCGCGAAATATTTCGTAAAATGCGGCACTAGTCGTAGCGTGCGCCGCTCGTGGTGGCACAGTGTAGACGCGTGCGCCGGCGGACCTCACCGGCGGAATAGCCTGCGCCGGCGATGCCCTCGGACTCTTATTTAATTCACATATTATAATCCCGCTGAAACCTTCCGCGGATGTGCCTCCATGGCGTTCCGCATGGCAACCTCGGAGCGATGCTGATTTTCCGCGGGAAAATATCATCCCTTATATAATGTCAGAAATGTACTTTTGCCGTCAAAGGCTACTTTAGTTATCAACTAATGTCCACCAGGTTACCTTGTTATAATCATGCACCTTTCATGATTGGTAACAATTAATTATTTTGTAGCGGTGAATGCCAGAGCGAATCCCGCACCATGGCCGTGTGGTTTTATTTTTAGTGTTTTTTGAATTGTATTTTTAATCATATCGGGACTTTTCGATAAATTTTTCTCGTGACCACGGTCAATGCAACTTGATCGAACCGTCGAGATTTGTCAAAATTCTGAATTTCGATCATGTTTTAGTCGGTAAGAATCTGATTTAACCCTGCACCGCTCCTGGGCGGCGGATATTCATGAGAATTTCCACATGATCTCTTAGTCAGAATATAAACCTCAGCAGCCAAGGCTGGGGAGGGGTAGTCAATATCGTTATAAGTACGGTACTTAGTTTCTAATTTCTATTGGTAATTAAAATTTTAATGGAAACTTTCCTCTTGTATCGTCGTGTATTGGAATTATTCCAATGCATGTATGTGTATATGATAAGCTTAGGTACCCCTGTGGCACTGGAATGTTAACCTAAGCGATAAGTAGTGCGACGAGCCGACGACACGTTGATCACCCTTTCTATACTGTACGTAGGTACAGTACCTATAGCTTTCTATCTACGTCCTCACCGCACTGTTCAATGATTGAAGCAGTTCATAGTTGGACACGTTGACATCATCAGCCAAAAAACTCCGCTTCTGAGCATGGCCCTAAAATCCTAAAACGAAGAATTCTTATTAGCACTTAGGAGAAAGCTTTTGTCTGTTCTGTTCGTTGTAAACGATACGGTCAGAAGGGCCTAGCTGTCTTTAAAGAACAATTAGCTGAATGTTTTAAGACTACGTCATGAAATAGAAATCAACAACAGTAGTACTTAACAAGTGAACAAGCAGAACAGTTGTCCGACTGTCGTAGTGTTGTCCAAAATCGTAGCCTTGATCTTGCCAAAATGCAAAACCAAGACCAGGTGTACTAACGCGAGACCGAGACCAAGACTAGATTAGTCACGTCTCGGTCTTGCATTTGGCCAACACTAGACTGCCGGTTGCCAGATTCTCGTCAGTCTTGATGAACTTGAAGTCAAGAAAGCAGAGACTTAACAAGGACGATGGCACATCTTAGGCCATGTTGTTTCATCTTACAGTTACGTATCTGTAACCGTCAAATATGGCGGCTTGTACGACTATGGGCGGGTTGCTTCAAACCATCTGTATTCGTAAGTCAGTACGTAATCGTTAAGTCGGTATGAAATTGTCGTACAAGCCGCCATATTTGACGGTTACAGATACGTAACTGTAAGATGAAACAACATGGCCTATTTCATACTGACTTAACGATTACGTACTGACTTACGAATACAGATGGTTTGAAGCAACCCGCCCTTAGTCTATAGTCGGTCTCATAAAGCGACACGCAACAGTAACGTTCTCACACGACCATAAAACATATCTATTAGTCAAATATCTTCCAGTGGAACACGAGTGGTCAATGGCATTAATTTGAACCTTGTAAAAGTTCATCAAATTCTGAGCCCCACGATTCCACAAGCAGTGGAATGCGCTGCCCGAGTGGGTGTTTCCCAACAGTTACAATCTGGGTATCTTCAAGTCACGAGTGAATCGGTTCCTTCTAGGCAAGCGTGCTCCATCGTAGACCGCATCATCGCTTAACATCAGGCGAGATGGCGGTCAAGCGCAAGCCTATCATCAAATAAAAATAAAACGATGTATGGAAGATGGTCGGTCTCCTTTCATAGAGACTATAGCCACTAGAGGAGAGAAAGAGACCTTGGATTTTTAGCTCATTATCGGACCAACTTATTAAGACCTTAGACAAGTAATTATGTACTATTAAAATCAGTTCACTAAAGCACTTTGTTGCACACGTAGTAAGGCCACGGTGTCGCGAAACTAACTTAATCACTATGTTCTATAGAGCTTTAATCGATTCCTAGCATTCGATATAATGGCGAGACGAGAGACGCGGAGGAATGTACTTACGAAATACTACCAACAGACAGCTAATTAATTGTTGCAGCAATAAACGTGAAACTTGGAATCTATGAGAACTTACTGGCAAATATTTTAGGAGGTAAATCTATGGGTTAAAACAAACAAAAACATAATATCAACCTTTTTTATATTAACTTTTAAAATTAATAAAAATAATAAAATTGATGTTTATGTTTGCATAAAACCTTTATTCCTTTATGATTATGAATGGCACTAATCATCATTCATAATTGAATAAAGATTCATAGAGGAATAAAGGTTTTATGCAAACTTATTCATCAATTATTTTAATTAATTTTGAAAATGTATAAAAAAGGTTCATAGTTTATAGTTTTTTTTGCTAAAAATCATCTTTGTAACCTACTATAAGATTACCTCCTAAAATATTTAGACCTTATAAATACGGTCCTTATAAATACCTTATAAATAAATAAATAAAATAGAAATGTTTTTTTGTAGTGTCAAACAGGAATTTCATTGGCAGATAGCTAATGTTATAAGGAGTAACTTTAGCTCACTTTTATTTTAGAAAAATAAATAGGATTCCGCGCTAAAAAATTAAAACCCATGAAATCCAATACATTCCACGCAGACGAAGTCGCGGATAACAGCTAGTATTTCAATAAATAAAGATCACTCTGTTTGTTACTGCGCCCGCTGATGCACGGCTGAGTTCACAACGCTCAGTGTTTTCTCCATTCATATAATTTTATTTATTTACATTGTTACTAGAAAGTTTCCTCTATCACCCTATGTTTGTATTTAGGTCATTTGTACAGTTTATACATTCTGAGAAGTAATTACGTTGTCCACTTTTAGGTATACGAGTATTTAAGACAAAACTTATCATGTTGTTTGATTAAATGTATTAGGTACTTAGGTACTTACCTACGAATTACCGTAAGTAATAAGCAAAGTACCTACAATTCACGAATCATTATAGACGTAAGTACCTACCTAAGTACAATGGAAATTAGAAAATGATGTTTTAAATTACCTACTTTTTAATTATGTATGTACCTACAAGTAATTAAATTCTTAATTTGATTACCTACTGTTATTAGGGCTAGAAGAGGTGCCTAATTAATATTGAACTGGGTAGGTTTAGTAACCTAGGTTTGGTACGGAAGGTTTCTTTCCTACCAACTTAACTGTCATGTACTTTCATACTAAGGAGCCCTATTTGCTTATAAATAAAATTACTACAGGCTAACTTCAATATATTTTCACGCGCCTGTCGGATATGTTGTAGCAATATTTTAGTCTATCGCTTATTGATCGGTTTATAATACATATAAATCGATTCTAAACACTCGCCGGCTCGTTTGATAAATATAGCTTATGCTAGCTGAGGTGAGCCTTAAATCATTAATTTATACAATATTGTACATATTGGAAGAAAATTATTTCATCCGTAGAATATGAACCTTTCAGTTATGTAGCTACCCTAATTATTTACAATACCTACCTTTAGCTGGGTAGACACATGTTGGTAGTACATAAAGTTTCAGCGATCGTTTAATGTCAGCAATTTAGAACGTAAAGGGTCCCGAAATGATCAATTGCAATTGTCGATGTTTACATGATTGACGCTCAATCAGCGATTATTGGTAAGTAGTATAAACTCTATGCAATTAATTTGTCAATATTTTTACACGTAGGTATATACCTAATCACCTAAAAAATTATAAATCGTACATTATCGTTTCGGGGTTAGTTATAAGAAGTTTTTATTTAATAAAAACGTCCGCCCCCACGCAAAAGCGAGATGAAGCTGGCTTAAACTGTATCTATTTACAAGTGGGTAGGCAGGATACCCACCTTCACATCGTTCTCCGCATTAAACGAAACGGATATCAGATCTGCACTTCTCAAGTCCCGCGGTTAACTAGTCACAGGGAGATCACATCTACTAAGTATACCATTGTTACACACTGCACTGCCGCGATACAAATATAGCTAGGGAGTCATCTGCTGTTCCTGCCATAAAAATACCTCAATAGACACAATCAGACTCGATGTGAGCACATCGGCAGACTATTGTACGGATGTTATTGATCCGATATTCTGCACATGTGTGCTTGACAGCGCATTGTTGGCTCCCGGTCTAATGGGCGGACCTATTGTGCGCATGCGCGGCGGGCGGCGCACGCGGCGCTTGCGACATGGGCCCGCGCACAACACACTGTCAATATATACCCACAGAATATCCACTTCGAACAATACTATAAGTACTGTCATGACAAGTCATTAACCTACACATAGAGGCCCCAAAACCATAGGAACGGTAGATGAACAGAGCATGAGTAGATCTGCATCCACAGCAAGTGGACAAGTAGCTGCATCTGTGACAGAGAGCTCTAGACCTTATTACTTCAAAGCTTAAGTTCTGACCTGTCTGAAACTGAACCGACCCTTTAAGAATTCGGCAAACCTGCAATCTTACAAAATTAGTCGTGGTCAGCTACTTATGATTATGAATGACAAGATTTGACTGTTTTTAACAAATTAGAGCAGGCAGGTTAAACAATATAGGTTCTGCGATATCGAATTTCTTATTAAAATTCCGAAATGGTCCGCGACGTCGGGCTCTTTTAGGGAAAGAACTTATACTAGGTATTATACTTGTATTAACTTAACTTATGTCGTTGACCGTACTCCAAGTAGGTACAACAGCACCTTCCTACGGGACGTAGGTATTACCTAGACTTCCTATTGCCTACAACTATCTAACTGCTACGTATCGACTTTTTGTGAGTGAAATATCATCGCCATGAAGAACTGGCCTTCTGCAGCGAGTGACTCCCCTGAGTGCTGCTCTTGTACCACTTTGCCAATACTTGTGTTCGAGCACCACTCCACCATGACGACGCCACTCAACCAGTGTTTGCTTTATACAGTTTCGACACTGCCATTGGATGTGTCCTCAAATGTAACCGATCTGAACAAACCGAAGAATTGACGAAATGACAGTTGTTAAAAGATTTCTACCGATTTAAGCATGGCTATGTTCAAAATGAAGATGAGAAATGTTTCTATTCTTCAGTCGACACAATTTTACAACGCCAAGTAGGTACCAACGGGTTGCCTCGTGCTCGAGCAGAACAGATAACAAGTTAGATAGAAAGAACTTAGTCTATTCTTAGTAGAATAGAGATAGAATATGTCACTACGCGCGGAAGCTCCACAACTCTATTCGGGTATTAAGTATGATAAAGTAGTAATAATACCGACACGTGTGAGGTGTGTTCATGTGGTAATTTGGATTTGTCTGGCACCAAGTTAGCAGGTCATTGCACTTATCACTGTACGATCACATTTAGGTACACTATGCTGGCCATGTGCTTTACACATACGTAACACATTTCTCTTAGTCTCTGACAGGATCACAGGAAAATTATGGTCAAACCACAAAACACCTCGTAGGACACGCAAACGTATTATGCTCACGTGTAGATAATGCTACATAGTCTACATACCTGTAGGGCACACCGGCGGCGAGGAAGATGTATGTGGTGTGCAGCAGGCCCACCTGCACGGCCACCAGCGCCAGCAGCGCGTACGCGCGCACGTGGAAGCGGCCCGCCTGCCCCAGCTGGCGCACCACGCTCTCCGCGTCCACCTCGCCCGGCACCCGCGGCTTGTCGCCCTCGGCCATGTCACCACACTGAACTCTGCAGCTCGACTGCAGCCTCCTCGGCCCAGCGCAACAATGACAACTGATCAATTAGAAAGCCGATACCAGGCCAAGGCCCGTTGTCAGTCAAATCTCATTCAGATGCAATCGCGAATACGCGCCGATGTGCAGAGCGTAGCGCGGTCGCCGCACGAGTCCCGAGCGCCGGCGCAGCCTTCCTTATTTATGTTTGTGTTGTTATGTAACTGGAAAACCCAACGTGAAATTTTAACTGAACTCCGATAGATATGAACTACGGTTAAATACTAGCTAATACACATAACAGGATAAAAAGATACCGTAACCAATTTCTGAACATCGGAACAAATATTATCGCTGGCTTTCAGTGCACGAGTCACGTCGAGGCAAGAAATTTATAATTTTATCTAAGACCATTACACTATCGTGCAAATATTCCGGGTTCAAGTGATTTCTTCTACAAATCACTGCCACTGGTAATATAAGTCTTGTTGCACACTCTAAGGAATTAGCAGTGCGCAGCATCAGGCAATAACTGACATGATTACGCGACCACCACACAAACATCTGAGACGGACGATCCGGACGGGCAGGACAGACAGCGCTTGTTTTATCTCAGAAATTAAGCGATAGCACTTCAGAATGCGTGTATGATCAGGGCAATGGACTGCCTCTATTTCAAAGGTATGCGTGATTTTATAGACAATAATTACCTTTCCTTATTTTCAATACCCATTTCTGAAATTCCCCATACAAAAGTCCGTTGATTTCGGCTAGGTTCCTAGCAAAGTTGGCAAATATACTTTAAACCCTAGAGTGTTTCGGCCAAATCGCAGGCTGAAGGTAACAGGGTAATCGAGTGACAATTTACAAAATTATGTAACTACAATACCCTGTTAGCTTCAGCCCACGACTTGACCGAAACGCTCTGGGATTTAGATCAACTTTAATCTAAACCCCAGAGCGTTTCGGCCAAATACACTTGTATTTGCCAACTACAAAGGCCAGAGCGATTCGGCCAGATGCCTGGCCGAAATCAACGGGCTTTTGTAATAACGCGGCGGCGACGATGCGATGCGACCACAACAAAGCAAGTGAGTCGAGCGCTGCAGCACAGGATGCTGCTTATTGTGAACAGCGTAGGAAGCTCGGCGCCTCGGATCATAGGAGAAAGGAGATATGCCATCACAGCAAATTAGTACGGGAACCACTGTCGCCACTTTTATAACAGTTTGCGACACAATTACAAGCGCTCCTTGTGAATATAAAGATCTCCCACACATTAAAAATTCTAACATTGTTATTCGTGACTCAGCACTAGCACTAAACTAAAACACTGTATCGATTGCGTTCGGTCAGCGTGTACGTTTTTATTATAGTCAATGTGACCGTAATATATGTATTATGTATGTGTAGTATTGTGTAGGCGTCAAGCTCAATAATCTCAAGCTCAAGCTTAATATCAAGGCGCCTTGGCACATCTCCCTTGTTTCTATGATCTGAGCTCGCCGCCATTATTTACAAGCTATGGATATTAGGTTACCATGCAGTGCTTATTGTATTATGTTGAGATTTGTTCACAAGCTCTGCCTGCGATTCCGTCCGCGTGAATGTCGGAAAACACCAGACTTATCACCAATCACCATTTTTAATCACTGCTAGCTTGACCTTTCACCAACCGGTACGAGACACCGGCTGCCTGATGTGATATCAAGCTGATGTCGTAAATGGCGATAGTGTTTATCACCAGTCACCACCACGCATTACAATGATTCTGAAACTTATCTCCGACAAACGTTCCTCTGCCGAATGAACCGTCGACAGAATGTTTCGTTTATGAGTTGTTCAACGACAGAACCTTTCAACTACGAACGTTTCGCCGACAGAATAATTAATTCATGAGTGAATCGACGACACAGGCAAATCTTGAATCAGCAGTCACCTGTTGCACGCCAACTATTCTTGAAACCGTCTTGAACCTGACAACTTGATCATTTTCAGGGGTCGATAACAAGATATACCTACTTACTTATATAGGTTTTTTTTTTTGATAATCCACAGGATAACTCAGGATCCATGCTAGTTCTTGCTTCCGTCTCTCTCGTGAAATTATCAAGAACTTCAAACCTTAATTTTAAGTCAGTCAAAGATTGATATTTTTATAGACCAAATATATTATTATTATAATAGGTTTTATGATTCATCTCATCATAAATACTGGATTTAAAGTGAATGAATAGGAGGTAAATATTGTAGCGATAGAGAACACCTAACGCATGCGCGTTATAGAACGTGCAAAATGAAAATTAAAAAAAAAAACAAAAAACCCGACAGCATAAAAAGATGGAAACAATGTTATTCTTCAGATGGCTAGTAGGAATAGGGAAAATATACGTAAGTTTTCAAAAAACCATGCTGTCAGATCTTAACATGCAGTGGAAAGATACCTACGAATTATGTAATTCGCAAACTGATAATTGATCAATCAAAAACGTACGTTAATATTAATACATGGAGAAGCGTGAAATCATAACCCTGTCTTTGTTGTCATGCAGTTGGTTAAAAAATTGCCTACTCTCCGGAACTACCGACCCAATTCTGAAAATTCTTTCACTAATAGAAAGCTACATTATCCCTGAGTGCTTTAAGCTTGAGTAGGTACTTTTATCTGAAAGAAAATGCACAGTTCCTGCGCGTCACGCGGTCGGAGTCGCGGGCAAAGTGCTAGTCATCAATACAAAAGCTCAAATAATCAAACTGGATCGATTAAAGATTAATCTCTTTAAACACAAATTATAAAAGCGTATTATATGAGGAAGAACGGGCAAGAAACTGTATGAAGAAATTCCATGTTATTGCCCGGAGCGCGTAGTTAGTGAAGATTGCGCATGGATACCCGTATTACTGGTGCTGTGATGTTTTCCTCAAACATTCTAAACCAGTTCAGTTGAGTAATTTATGGAATAGATAAGCATAGTTTATTTAATATTTATCACAGGTAACTGCCAAACATAAGCCAATACTTTTACCCAGATTTTATAATCTTTGGACAATAGATAAGTCAAGTTTAGACGTCTCTACACGACAGATGCTATTATTCTGATAATGTATATTATTATTTATGTTCGGAGGCGAAAGCGTTGACTGAAATGCATTAGTTTCGTTTTGGTTATTATTTTCTAACCAAGAGATGATTGACCCAAGTGTCTAATTTATTACATTTTAATAGTTATTAACACCCGTACACTTTACATTCATGGTCACTATTAAGGACCATATGATGCGCGGTCACTTTAGGTAAGTCATTTAATACAAAATTAATAACAAAGGGCCCAATGCGCTGCCCTGACTCCTGAGGTACACCGTAAACAATTTTTCAATGACCGTACTGAGGTATATGCTACTTATCTTTTAGTTTGAATGTCAATTATATAATATGTTATATGACATATTTAATAACATTATATTATATGTTGCTGACGAGCTGTTAATTCGTATAAAACATAATTAATAATTATCCTTGGTATATTTACAGTAATTAATTACAACAATGAATTACCTAATAATTGAAAAAAATATATACCTATGTACAGTCGAACCATGAGATTCATGACCCATTTTGCCAATAATTCGTTTGAAATCGTCAAAACAGTAAAGTTTTCTACATAATACCGCGCATACTGCACTTAGGACCTTTTGAATATTACGAAAACTGTGTCAATATGAATTAGAGGTCTGTGCAGTTTTGACCTTTATTATAAATGCAGTAGATTCATAATTTCAATGAAAATTATGTTTTTGATAGAGCTGGAATTATTTTTGAATTTAGAATTAACTGTTATTCCACATGGTTTGCAAAAAGTATTTTTTTCAAAAACCTTTACTAACTCTTTCGAAGAAGAGTATTATAAAATTTTAAGAAAAATGCCAAATAAAAAATGTCAGGAAATCACTTCACATGTCAAGGTGTCAAATGTGTCCAACAAACACGAAAGGAGGTGGCATGGAATATACTAACTGTCACTGTAATAAAATTGTTAGGTAGCAATAGTTTGTTGCCAGGGAAACTGTTTAAATGTTTTGTCAGTTTTAATATTTAAACGAAACTGGACCTAATTGTATTAGAATGTTTGCAAGAAAATCAGCTTATTGCGGGTCATGAATCAAAATGGTTGATTGTACATTATATACCTGTGTAGCACATTAAAATACAATTTTCTGGTTCTGCTTAGTTAATTGTTTCAAACCAGTGTCTCATACTTCCATGCCTGCGCGTCGTTCCTCAAGGCGCTATATTGGGGCCACTGTCTCTCCCCGCGTAGGTACTGCCGAAGTGCCGACCCTGGCGTCATGGCTACTTATTATTAATAACCTTCCAACGACATATAGCATAATTAACTATTTAGTTTAACAATAATACAGCGTGATCAAATAGGACTTGGGCGCTATAAAGTGTGCTAATCTTAATTAAACATTGTCGGCCAGGGTTGTGTGACGAGCAATCGCCGCACACATCGCCGAGATTGTATCATTATTGTAGGATTTGCTAAAACTACGCGTTTGTTATAGGTACTGTAGAATATGTGCGAGTATATTGCAGTCGTAAAAAGTTTTATTATAAGAATCTTCAATAAAATGAATCTGTGTCAAGTAAATCTTTACCTAACTTTTAATTTATCTTTATCTTTATCAAAATATTTAACAAGTAGGAAAACAAATAAAACCACACACTTGAGTAAATTCAAATTTTCACTTTATTGTTGGAGTGCGTTTCACATAAGGATTCCCTTCGACGCTATGTTGGCTGCCCTGAATATCAATCGATACCTTTGGGTTCAAAGGGCGTAAAGACCATTTTGACCAAAATGATATTTGAGCCATATAATCGATACCTTTAGGCCCAAATTTCATTTTTGCCAAAATGGCCTTTACGCCCTTTGAACCCAAAGGTGTCGATATGTTACAGCGTTTTTAACAGTGTTGGAAGTTTTCTTTAAGCATCAATTCTTGTTTGAGACTTTTTAGTATCCTCGGCATTACTAATCTACAAAAAACATGAAACGATATAGACGTAGACAGGAGTGACAGAGAAGGGAGTCAACATAGCGTCAAAGTAAACTCTTTAAATGTAAAACGTCTATAATAATATTGTCTTAAAGTTAATACTATCTTATAGATATCGCGTGTCCGTCATTGTGGCCGGCACGACGATACGATCTACTAATACTAACTACACAGTATTGTCGTGGATTTTAAAGTCTAAACGATTTTCGACCATTAACATTAATATACGTATTCTATCAGGTTACCATCCTACTATACAACCCATTACCTTCGGTTAAACCTTAACGTTACTTGTCAACAGAGAGAAGAAGAGATTTGTACTTTCATGTGAAACTTGAAGCCGTGTCATACAACAGCTCCATGAGATCATTTCATTAAATGAGACGTTACTCTAATGAACATGTTGCCACGTGCAGAACTGTCAGGAGTTCGAAGGAGATACTACCTGCACCTTGATCAATTTGCAAAATCATAAAGTTGTTTAGGAAATGGTGTGAAGACAAAGAAAGCTAGAAATACTAGATGATAAACAAGAACTCTATGATAAAATATTGCAAAGTATACCTTTCGAAAAGGTTTATTCCTAATTATAGATTTTAATAGTATCTTAACAAACAACAACTTGATATCGTGCACACGTGTCGTGGTAGCTTACAGCTTGTTGATAGCTCGAGACCATCAGACCACGCAACAACACACAATGTACAGTACGCGGTAGCAAATATTACCCATCAAGTATTAGAAACATTTATCGGCTAGCTTCGGCTTTATTGAGCGTCATCTCTGTAGCACGAAGCGCTAACAGCCTGGTATCTAATAAACAAGTCAGCGACAAAACGTCACATAGGACGTAGTATTATAATATCTGTGACATAGGTAAGAGTGACGGATACGACGCTCTATAAAGCCGAAGCTAGCCGAATATCTCTTCATTGCTGGGCACTGCAAGCAGTATCACTAAGTATTTCACAGACGATGATGCAGTGTGAGCGTTATCACCTCAGTTACAAATAATACAAGTGTGCAGGAATTCAGGACTTAGCCGATATCATGCTGCAGTTAGTAGGGATTGCAATCCCGCAAGCGCGGGATCCCGCACCGGCTTGTGGGTCTCCGTAAAGTCGTGAATTGTAGACAAATCGCAAAGTCAAAGGACACGGCGGACGCCCACAGAACGCTGGGCTTCAGATTGTGTATGTCGGTACAGATATGAAATTAGTTTGGTGTGTTCGAGTATTTCAAGAGTATTTAAATTCATTTTTTATTTGTTTTTGTACGTAATTGGATTAAAGAGAAATCTTCGTATTTGTGACAGTGAGGTTAAGTACCTATGATGTGAATGATCCAATGAAGTACAGCCCGACTAATGAGTTCTCAATTCAAAGGTTTTAGTTGCTGTCGACATGATATTCTATGGAGGCACGCGCCAGCCAGCATGCACCCGTTTTTGTTTTATTGGGTTTTTCAAAATGTCAATGGCATAATCATTTTATATCTTATTTATTTAGACTTTTGATTCCAATTCTTAATCTCTAAGATAAATTAGGCAAAGAACAATTAAAATATATTTTTATTTTTGTTTAAGCTTTTATTACTATACCATATCAAGCCCAAAACTGCCAACGTCCTTTGTCACGTTTGATATTTCTTTTTATCAAACCAATCTTTAAAATCTTTAAAAAGTCTTTAAATTTACTTTTAATTAAAATTCAATTTTAATTTAATATTTAATTAAATGATTCATTTTGCAATTACCTAGACTTACAGGCTTTTGAAAGAGCGGCAAAGACTGGATTTTGCAAGATTTATCGACAAAATTTACGATTTTGTATGGATCCTCAAGCCGGTGCCGGATCCCGCGTTTGCGGGATTGCAATCCCTAGCAGTTAGCTTCAAGCAAGCGCCACAATGTGTGCACAGTTTGAGCAATATCTGCACTTTGCCATCCTTGGTCGGTTTATTTTTATACCACATGCCTGTCTTTATCAAAATTCCTAATACTTAGACTACATATTTGAGCACAGTTGATTTCACATTAATTTTATTAACAGTGGTTTTAACTTGCATTAATCAAATGATAACATAACAACACTAATTAAAACAAGATATAACTGGGACATTTTAGTTACAAGATTATTGTTTCTTTCCTATTGATATAGGCCCATTGTAATGAGATTACCTTTTGTAACTATTAGTTATAATGAGAGCATAACCTCTAGAACGAGGCTGTGTGCTCGACATTCACAACTAAAATGCAATTGTTTCATCAATGCTGAAATTATATTTCGGCTTGAATCGCGAGCCATCGTGTTTTAGAAACTGCGTGGAGCCTCGCATCATGAAATGTATAAAATGATCTGGTGCAGGTTGCACCGTCCCCGGATCCGCATTAAAACCGCTCATTGCACGGTGCACCGGGGTCAGCTCTAATGTCTAGTCAGACACCATCTAAGCATTATTAAAATAAATTCAACTAATGCGCCTTTCTGACCCTCTTAACCCTCTAAATGTTGATGTAACGAGCTGTCTGTGTCAGACAGTGTCGGGCACGGGCGTGTCGGGCGCGGCGGGCTCCTGCGCGCTCGCGTCCAGGTCGGCGAAGGAGTCGGGCAGGCGGCGGTGCAGCGTGTCGGGCACCAGCCGCGTCAGCGCCGCGCTCAGCAGCGGCAGCGAGCCGAACAGCAGCGTCGGCAGCCACCACTTGTACACCGCCTGCGGTTATGTGTTCATAAATAAAAGTAGGTGAGTATATTCCACATTTTTAACCAATTAGAAGGGCATCGGCAACCTTTTGAGACGGAAGAGCCAAAAGCTATAATTTCCAAAGAGTCATGTGCAGTTTTTCGCGGGTGAGACGCGAGTGGAAGTGGCTGAGAGATAGAGATAGATATACTGAAAATTGATCGATACGTGAGTACCATACACACTCATGGATCGATTGCACAATTAAAGGGTTTTGATAATAAAATAATTATTTTTTGTGTATGGCACCGGAGAGCCACATGCTTGCCGGCCCCTAAACTAGGGTGATCTCCTGCACGTGAGTGAGATGCAGCCTCTCTATACCGACACGCCTTGTGATATCACCGCGAGAACTGCTAATTTGTTTGCGAACGTTCGAGTCTCACCGTGACATTCTCCATCGAACGTTCGCAAACAAATTGGCAGTTCTCGCGGTGATATTACACAGCGTGTCGGTACAGAATAGACTAGCTGTACTGAGGCCCTAGACAAGTTACTTTTATGTTAGCGTTAGCGTCAAACGCGACGGATAAAATGTATGGAAATGACATTTGTGAGTCACGTGACTTTTCCGCAGTTAATGTACATTTTGTGCTTATCGTTTGGCGTGAACGCTAACAGAAAAGCAACTTGTCTAGAGCCTCTGACCAGCAGCGGCGTGAGTGGCGCGAGGATGGCGCCCACGCGGCCCAGCGTGGAGCAGGCGGCCAGCAGGCGCCGTGTACACATACAGAGCCACATGCGACACCTGAGCTAGGGTGATTGTACGTGAGTGTGCCGCAGTACTGACCAGCAGCGGCGTGAGCGGCGCGAGGATGGCGCCCACGCGGCCCAGCGTGGAGCAGGCGGCCAGCAGGCGCCGTGTACACATACAGAGCCACATGCGACACCTGAGCTAGGGTGATTGTACGTGAGTGTGCCGCAGTACTGACCAGCAGCGGCGTGAGCGGCGCGAGGATGGCGCCCACGCGGCCCAGCGTGGAGCAGGCGGCCAGCAGGCGCTGGCGCGCGCGCGTCGGGAACAGCTCCGCCGTGTACACGTACAGCGCGTTCAGCGTCATCGTGGCGCCCATCTTGCCGCCCAGGTATAGACCAGTGCCCCATGCGCCGCTCGCTGCAAGCAAACAACAAGAGCGGTCATTACATCACAGACTACAAGTAGACACAAACACAGGATCAAGGAGAAAATCGTGACAAAAACATTTGTTTCAATTCCATAAAACAGATCAAGTACAAGCACAGATTACTCTATGTTAATCTTGTTCCTAAGAAAACATCTACGTAATGGCAATGGCTCTGACTTATCAATCGTAAGTCGTGGGGTAGAACCATGCAGGCTCCTTCCTTTCTTGAAGGAAGTTTCAAGAATTCTCATTACATGATATTTACGAAGGTTTTTTAACCTATTCTGCGAAGAATCTACGAGAAAAATACAACAAAGTACGTTCTCATTCATAGCGGCCACAAAGCGATAAAAATACCTTATCTGCTTTATTCGACAATTTATTGCGACCCGCCTAAAAGATTATCATGTCAAACGGTATCTGTTGCGACTAAAAGTCACCGTGTAACATGACATCCGAGGCATTTGGTCCTTACGATATCAGCAGTTCAGCACACGGTCCGATTAAGACTTATCTTATCAGGTCAACTTAAGTGTCAACTTGTATCGGAAGGGCTAAAGTCAAGGTGTATGACCATTTGGCGGTTGTGACATCTGTGTGATACCATTCGCAATCGTTGAACTTAAAAACATTATCCTCCTTTTGGGCTTCGCCGCAGTCGGGTAATAAACTCAGCTTGCACTTGTTGCAAATATAATTGGGTAATATGCCACATGGAGTTGTAATCATAATACATTTAATTGATCGTAAACATCTATTAAGTTAAAATTCATGTTTATTTCATAACTGGACCGCGGTACGTAGTAGATGCGCCACTATATCAATTAGATATGAATACCTACATTTCTGCGTAAATTATTAACTTATTATCATATTGTTTACTGAATACTCGCTATTAATTAAATCGTAGATTAAGATTAAAATAAAAACCTAGCTTTTTTATAGTAGGTACCTATTGCGCATCAGATCGCGACATGGCTATATGCATAATTTAATATTTTTGCATAGAAAACGAATACAACACAGCCTTCATAATATTATGATCTTTACAATAAATTGCAGATACCGTCTGGCTATGGATCCAGCAGCGTGTTGAGCAGCAGCGCGGGCAGCCCGGCGGCCGCTGAGCTACACACTGACCTTGCGGCAGGCAGGGGATGGCGATGAGCGCGGCGGCGGTGAGCAGCAGCGCGGCGGTGAGCAGCGGGCGGCGGCCCACGCGGTCCAGCAGCAGCGTGTTGAGCAGCAGCGCGGGCAGCTCGGCGGCCGCCACCAGCGCGTAGTTGGCGTGCGCCGAGCCCGCCAGCGCGTGCGCCGACACCGCCAGCCCGTAGAACACGAACACCGCCGACATCCACCACACGAAGCACACGCACAGCCGCCGCCGCAGCACGCTGTACCTGCACACCACGTCACACTTATAAGTGAATCGTTAATGTTGTCTGTCCAAATAAGCAAGCTTTGAGTCACCTTGTACAACAATCACGGGAAGTAAGTAGTTTTGTTTATTTATTACACCTCCGAGATATAATTTATTCATTACAAATACCTGACGGCAATCAGCTAGTAAAGTTATTACAAACGGACTCGTGGCTTACGTAATAGTATGGCTGAACTGCTCAAATAAAATAAAGAATACTTAAAACTCGTGGCTTTTTAGTTACGGCGAGCTTGGTCAAAACTCGGATGGTGGCTAGCATCATTAAAATACTAATATGTCAACTCGAATACAGCTGGTGCCGTAACTAGAGCAGTGCCAGCGGTGCCAAGGCACAGGGCGAAAACCCTGGTGAGACGCAGAAATGACCAGGGCCAAGTTTTGGGTCATCCATGGTAGTTAGCAGCTTACATACAATATACCTAGTATTTTGCCTAATTAAAACATTTTTTAAGGGTGCAGGTATTCGTATAGAACCTAGCAGTAGCACCGGTCGCGTTACAGACTAGTTGCGTCACTGAATACACAGCTATGATTATGATGACAACCAATTTGATAACGATGAACTCACTTGAGCAGCGCAGCGAACAGTCCCTCGTCAATGTTGGACTCGGCACTGGCACCGAGCTGCTCCTTCTCCAGCAGCATCTTGTCCAACGCATCCCCCGGCAGCCGCACGCCATTACACTTGGCGGCTTGCTTAATGACTTGCGCGGCGTCGTGCAGCCGGCCGCGTGACACCAGCCAGCGCACGCTCTCGGGCAGCAGCCAGGGGTACAGCAGCAGCAGCAGCGACGGCGGGTAGGCCAGCCGCGCCCACGTGCGCCAGTAGCCCGCCACGTAGTCCAGCAGCGCCAGCGACGTCGCACCCAGCGACAGCGGGATGCCGAGCACCAGGCTCGCCAGGATGCGGTGCTCCACGCCCAGCCACTCTATCACTGGAAAAATTAAATAGTACATTAATATTATAATTTTGCTGCCTTTAAAACCCTTCCCCAACCAGGTTGGGGTCGGCTTTCAGTCTAACTAGTTGCGGCTGAATATCAGTATTTTACGTGGAGCGACTGTCATCACCTTTACAACCCAATTATTGAGTGATACTGGTATTCGAATGTTAGACCAGTTTGTCAGACTTGGCTCCTGACTACCTGTAACGACTGGCAAAGATATTCCGATGAGAACCAGGACCGATTGTTTAATGTGCTCTCTGATGCACGGAGAGGTTTCCATGTGTAAAGAATGGACAACCATCCAAGGACTAGCAAACGCAGCTTAACCTTACAGATCGATTGATCAGCACGGCTCTCATATAGCCACGAACCCCCCTTGACCTTACCTACTTATTGAAGATTTTTTTATTATTTGACGTACAATAATTAATGCACTTTCCAATAGACCACTTTATACTTACTGAGCACGAAGGCGGAGGGGTAGACGCTGGCGCCGAGCACGGTCTCGAGCAGCTCGCCCAGCAGGTAGGCGTGGTAGGAGCCCGCGAACGACTTGGCCAGCCCCAGCAGCCCCGCGCCGCACCCGCTCACCACCAGCGCCGAGCGCCGGCCCCATCTGCAACCACGGGGCGGAGGACGTAAGTACGGGACTTCGGACCGGAGGAACACAGCATGATGCCACACTTCACATTCACGCCTTCACTACACATACCTATTTAGGTACATAATTTTCATTTTAGCTCATGAGCTAAAATGCCATTATTCTATTACTCTGTCTGTTTTAACTTGCATTTGCCGTGTAGTCTGTATTCTGATGCTAGATAGTGTCTGACTACGATGGACTACTTGGCAAGAAGAGGCAGAAGTACCGAAAAACTTGCACGTTACTAGGAATAATGAACCCAGAATAGATGTCACTATTCTAGGAAATCTTACACCGTACGAGTAAATAGACTTAAAAGATTTTTGTCTCGGATCTGCGAGGGCCCCTGACCCTGCCATGTTTTATTATTTTTTATTGTTCTACGCTTTAAAGGAGAACTTAATTCAAGGTCAAAAACATAATTATTATTATATATTTAAAAAAATAACATAAACAACACGGAAATCACCTAAAACTCAAAAGCTTCCATCATTACACATATTTGCATAATTTTCTCATATCCCTTGCTGAACCGAAAGTCTTAAGATTAACCATTTTAGTTGTACACGCACACGATTGATTTTATTGATCGACAAACTGTGTGGTCACTTGGTCAGTAGTTAAAAATACAAGCATCGATACTAAAATAGACTTTAGATGAGTCGTGTCTTGCATGGCTAATGTTCCGTACCGAAACACAATTTAATACGAGTTAACATTTAATTGCCTAATCGATGCAATATAATAGTAGTCAGTAAATGAGATTTGACAAGTCACCGACATCATCAGAGTTATCCAGTCGATGATTGGACTGTTTTAAAAATAACTGCTCACAGATAATTGAATGTGATCAAGCACAATCAGGGGTCCAATTATTGGGCCCCAGTATTGTGTCATAATTGTGATAAAATGGTCTCACATCGACATTGTTATTGTTGGTTTGACTTAGGTTTTGACGGTTATGATGTGTTATTTGACAGTTATGTATCAGGGTGGTCTCATAACGACATCATAACTGTGATAACCTAACTCAAAATCAACGTTATCAATGTCGTTATGAGACCATTATAACACAATTATGACACAATTGCATAGCAGACTTGGGCAGCCCTGGTGTGTTACCTGTCGGAGACGAAGCCCATGATGGGCAGCGATATGAGCATGCCGGTGTTGTGCACCGTGCCCACCAGCGAGCGCTTCCACTCCTGGCAGCCCAGGTCGAACTGCGAACAACATACACAATTCAAATCTGAAATGAGAAACGTTGACAGTGAGAACCGCGTAGCTTTTGACAACTATGAGAGCCAGTTAAAGGGTCATCGAATTGGCGCACTAGTCACTGTTGGACTGTAACACATTATAAATCATCAATGTGAGTCATCGCACGTGAACTCGGAAACCTGTTCCTTTCACAAGCGACACAAATCTGCACAAAAGTGCAAAATATATTTTTACGAGTCCTACGAACTCTTGTGAACCCGACTCGGCTAAAACAAGCAAATACAATACGTACGCCCATTTTATGCGATGGAAATACAAATAATTAGCAACCTGTTCTGGGAGACACACTAGACCTACGAGTACATACTACATACACTGATGGTATCAGCTGCATATCATATTGCAAATGCATAGGCGCTAACTTTAATCCTGCTTATTCATAAAAGGACTAACTGTAGTCCACGTTTTCATCCGCCGTTGCTCGGCTCCTAAGGGTCGTAGCGTGATGTTAAATAGCCTACCTAACCTAACCTAACCTTCTTCAAGAATTGGGCTATCAAATTCAAAAAGGTTTTTTCAAATCTGGCTGGTAGTTCCAGATATTAGCGCGTTTAAACAAACAAACTATCAAACACAAGAAACTCTTCAGCTTTATTACGAGTATACATTAGTAAGTATTTTATCGAGCGGGAAAATGTCATGTCATGCTTGTGGGTTGACGAAATTAATCTCAAAACTTTGAGAATACCATCAACTGCCGTAACTCTGCTAGCGTCCTATGTTTGCCTAACATAGGACGCTATGCAAAGTTACAGCAATTGACCGGTACTGTGATGTATACCTCAGAGACGATGCTGCTGCCGTGCTGGTACACGTAGGCGTCGCAGGCGACGGCGCTGGTGTTGTCGAAGTCGGCGGGGCCGCAGGCGTGGCGGCTGGGCTGCCAACGCAGGCAGCGCTCGTCCGCCGGCAGCGCCCAGCGCGCCCACTCCGCCGACCACTGCGCCGCGCCCGCCACGCCCATCGACGAGTTACCCTCGCATTCTGGCACGTGGCATCTGTGGACAATATCGTTCTTGTGTTATCTGACATCGGTCAAAATTCCTCGACCAACGATAAACTGGTCACGTCTAAATAAACTCTCATGTCTCAGAGGACTGGGTACTCAAAACCATGGTCCGTTCAAGGCAGAATTTCACCATGACAATCTCCCTCGAACGTTCGCAAACAAATTGGCAATTCTCGCAGTAATGGTACAGAATAGACAGGCTGGTGGATACTACTGATGGCTGCCAACTCTGAGTAATTTTCCAATGCGTCTCAGGATACAGGATACTATACTTTCAATGGCACCTGGCATCTGCTGAGTAGCAGAATTAATTCTCAATGCCAGTCCTACCTTGTTGTAAACGTATCGCACTTATCGAAAGTCCAGGGTACTGATTGTTCTGACATATACTCGTAAGTACGTGTTTACCTCGTTGTAACACACAGATCGCTGTATGACTCACCTAGACGCAAACAGCGCCACCCAACTTAGCATATATATCACTTACGCATAAATATTCGCCGCATATCTGATAAAACTGCTAAAAGCACGATAATGTTGTCTTAAGTTACTGCTCGGGATTATATTACCAAACTAAAGGTCAGAATCCACCACAGATAAGAATACACCAGGAGTAGCATATCGAAGTAAATGGTAAGAAGATCTGGGCCCCAATTCTGCTATTGCAATTGTGTATGAATGGTGTCATAATGACACCATAACGGTCAAAATCTAAGCGCTCATTGGCTTAGACTAGAGTAAGGCTCGTATTACAGAACGATGCTCGAGCACAGATCTCTGCTTGAGCATAGATTTAAAGCCATTTGATTGGTTGAAATCTATGCACAAGCAGAGATTGGTGCTCTAGTATCGTTCTGGAATACGGGCCTAAGACTATCTCTTTCGTCATTGGTCAAAACGATGTCAATAAGAGACCATTCTGACACGATTATGACAATTGCATTAGCAGACTTGGGCCCCAGGTAGGTTGGAACAGTAAGATGGTTATAAAACTGTGACAGAAACTTTCATGTTGCACGAACCTTTCACCAGCCGTGCTCTCTATGCAAGTCCACCTTTCTCTGTCACGATAACAGCTGTAACACCACTGAAGCTTAATATTCTACTAACATTACATCCTAAATCTACTAATATTATAAACGCGAAAGTTTGTGAGGATGAATAGTTGGATGATTGTTATTAGGTAGGGTAGGTACTTACTCTATTACGCAAAAATTAAAAAAAAATAACTGAAAAGATTTTGATGAAACTTTACAGTAATACAGCATATAGCTTATACATCAGAATAACAGATAGGTAGAATAACAGGATTTAGATTTAAAGGGTTTCTGTGTGAAAATCGAAAAACTCTTGAAAATTACGCAAAATTTGAATTTCCGGGAGTGAAACCGCGGGCGGAAGCTCGTATAGGTTTATATGAAATATCGTATTTTATTGACTGCTTATATGTAATAATTTCTCTTATCGTATCGCCTCTCGCCGGGGTGGACCACGTGCCTCAGACCAAGGCTCCGAGCTGGCCTCCACAACATTAACACACCTACCATATTTTAAATACCGGCTCTACACAACTCGTTTCTTGTTTACCAAAATAGATACAAAAACTTGAATACTATAAATGACTATAAATGTTTAGTTATCCGAATGCCTGCATGCAACGTGTTCCCGCCCATAGTCAAGCGTGTTCTCACAAGTACGGCTAGTTTCGGATTTGCAATCGACTTAAATATTCTTTATTCGACCAACAAAGATCCATAATGTTAGTAAAAATACTATGAATCTAGTCAAATCTAGTGTTATTAATTAATAACATATTAGGTACCTATTATAACATGAACAAGTAAGGTTCAAATGTCTTACTCGGTCATCCTCTCCACAAAATGCTTCAAAATGGGAAAATATAAACTCTCTGTAGGTACTGTACGCAGTAACATGGCCGGATTGACACAAAATCATTAGATAAATACAAAAATACTTTTATGTCTGCCAAACAAGTTAACCGGAACATATCGAGTTGTAGTGTATATCAGGCGTAAATACTAAATAGATAAAAATACTCGCTGCTACTGAATTTAACAATTCAACATTGAAGCTCAGGATGCTAATAAACCCAACAATTCGTTCGTCCACATTAAATCTCCAAGAACTCGTCAACGTTATCTGAAAGCCAACGCCAGCCATAACACGTTTATTGCAGCCGTACAATCCTGATGGTATCGTTTACTAAGCTTAATAAACGGGAGATCCTTTAATAATGATTATTAAATAGAGCAGAGTCAAACCAATAACTTAAAAATTACTCCAGATTCCCTTGACCCTGACATATCGTACATCCAAAAAAGCTCACTAAGTAAATAATACTTACTCGTAATCGTAAACATGTCAGTGATAAGACGTGGTGATTAAAGCAAATACGCTTCCAGGCTCTGCAGTCTCGAGAAGATAACGATGCCCTATTAGACGAATTAATTAGTACTCATGATGTTACCTTTAGCTTTGAAGACCAAAACTGCGGACATGTAGTTTTAAGTGAACACTTTGTCGTTCGTCATTCGTCTCCCATAACGTTCTAGTCTCTCTGTTTGGGACACAAATTGTTCTTAATTACTTCCGTCTCATCCTCATCTACATTAATGAGTGGTTGTGTCCTTAATTACACGATCATTTATTACGCAGCGTTTATTATTCAGTTGATTCGCGCTGATCAGCGATCATTAGCCGGTCAGTTGCACTTGGCTCACTAATCTGTTTGTACGCTCAATACTCCACGGACCCGTTTTAATGTTACTTCCGTGTAAAATGTGTACCGTGAACTGTTATCGTGCTCAAAACCACGGCAGACATTCGGCTGCGTACCCAAATAGAATAGAATGAGTTCGCATTCGCACGCGCTAGCGAGCCGCCCGCGCCGCGTCCACGCCACGAGCGGCGCGGGCGCGGCGAGCGGGCGCGGCGCATGCGTGCAGCAAGCCGTTCAACTTTTTACATAATCTTTTTACCCATTGTATGCAAACAATAGTCACGGCCAAGGGAATGGGCCGACTGAGAATATTCCACCGCACGAGAAAAAACAAATACTGTTAACGCACATTCTCACTGAAATGAGAAATTGGATTTACTCAGTTCACGGCCAGGTTTTTGCCAACATTGGATAAGAGGACAAAAAGTAATCAACGGGTAATTCTAGTATTCTATTATTGTATCACGTAATAGGCAATCAAGACGCATGTTAACAAAGAGGCAACAAAAAGTTAAGTGGCTGCAATTTTAGTTCAGCGACAAAAAAATTCTTTTGCTCCTATGAATAAACGATGTTTGCAAACAAGTTACTTAGGTACGTTTTATTTGAGTGCGTACCTACTGCGGTCTGCGAGGGTATGCGCTGAGGCGGGTCTCATAGATGACAATTATTAATGAATCCTTATCAGTAGCACACCGCCGTGCGTTAGTGAGTTGAGTCTGTAAGATAAAGCGGGCACGTGTGGAGCATACTTGTACAATTGTCAAGCCGGCGAACAACCGCGTGTGCCCAACGCGGTTGTTCGCCGGCTTGACATAGCACATGAGCATCGCACAGAGCGCCCAGTCACTGCACAAACATACATAAATTATGTTAGTAGTCGAGTTGCTCTCGTCCATACACGCCATCAGCTTTGAGCTTTGTCATAGACAAAAATATAATCTTACTTTTGCCTACACGCATTGAGTACATAGCTTGGCCCCTCTTGGCCCTTGGTGCTAACTTTTCAGACTCTATTAATACTTTAATGTGATTCTGTTGAACTAGCCCTGCCCACGGCACCGTTCGCTGAATAGTTCCAACATAAACTACGTAGGTACCTACTACCTACCTAAGCATTCTTAACTTTGTAAACACTAATTAATAATTCCAAAGTAAATCCGTTGACGGCCTTTACGGTATATTAACTTTGTATAATTAATTAACTATAGGTAATATGCTAATTCGTGCTATGTACAAACATTTCGAACATTTTTGTGACATAAACCCAATAATATTTATATGACTCCACTGTACACATAGGCAATGTTATCTAATAGTAGAGAACAGGTTGGTCAACTATTAAAGTAGCACCTACATATTAAAACAACTTGTGACGATTTTAATAAATGTCAATTAACACATTATGTATCTACTAGCTTTTGCCCGCGGCTCCACCCGCATTTTTCGGGATAAAAGGTCTGTGTTAATTAAGGGTATAAGCTAAGTTCCCACCCAAACATTTAAATATGTCCAGTAGTTTTTGTGTGAAAGAGTAACAAACATCCATACATCCTCACAAACTTTCGTATAGTAGGATAATAAGGATAATATTAGTAGGATTAGTAAGATTTTGCAAAGAGGCGCGGCGTGGCGGAGCGACACTCCCATCAATAAAGGCAGGTTGCAAGCTAATTAACATGAATCACAAGCTACTAGCGCCGCGGTCCGTTCGACATATCAACTGATTATCATATTTATTAGTATTGGGCCAGTGAATGGAGCGAGCTATAAAAATCTGTGCCTATAAAACTACTTTACTAGCGGTTAGCTACATTATATAGCTTGTTCAACCTGAATGCTCCACCTCTTGGGCATATCGACGTACCTACTGTAGAGGTTTTAATGTGAAGTCTTAGTAGGCTGGTTAACTTTATCGTCTATGAGACAAGCGATGACTTAATAATTTTGAATTAAATAGAATAGGTTGTCGAATAGAAAAACAGTAGAGGCTTGACATCGAGCGTGGTCTAAACTAGTCGCGCTTTTCTATTTTGTCTGTAATTTATTCTTAAATACACAAATATCAAGCTCAGACGCGAGTTTCCGTTCCCCTTACCTCTAGCTTCTACATTTTGGTGGAGGCGCCGTCGCTGAAACCAGTATTTCTGAGCTGATTCATTTTTTTTTGTTAAACTCTGTCTACGTCAGGGAGGATTCTTTTTCAGCTGCCCAAAGACGCGATGCGACCTCCCATACCTAATAACAAATGATGCTACAACTCACTTATACAAACTGGTGATGCATCATCCCTGAAGGGTTAAAACTAAACTCATAAAAAAAATCAACCTAGCACCTCAAACTTTAACTTCATCGGACGCAACTGAGTCAGAGAAAGGGAAACGTGATGTTTTTGTTTTATTATATGGGTTATGTCTGACACATATAAACTGTTGAGAGTCTAATGAGATTTGTATGTCACGCAGTAGACTATCTCATAGTAAGAGACGTGCCTCAAACACATTGTTTTTTTTCATTCCGCCTGTTAGGTAAGGATTCTGGATAGGATCAGGCAGGTGTAGTGATGTAACACTCTTTAAGTCAACAGCTTGTCTCAGACGGAGAATATGACTGAGGGTTTCATCCATATTATCCTCAGGGTGGGCGTAGCTCATGTAGAGGTTTTAATGTGAAGTCTTAGTAGGCTGGTTAACTTTATCGTCTATGAGACAAGCGATGACTTAATAATTTTGAATTAAATAGAATAGGTTGTCGAATAGAAAAACAGTAGAGGCTTGACATCGAGCGTGGTCTAAACTAGTCGCGCTTTTCTATTTTGTCTGTAATTTATTCTTAAATACACAAATATCAAGCTCAGACGCGAGTTTCCGTTCCCCTTACCTCTAGCTTCTACACTACTCAGCGTAGTAGGCTCGTTATACGTTTAAGTAGTGTGGGAACATTGGGAACTCAATTATTAACTATTTACATATCTATTATCTACCCAATTAGTATTTTAATATTTACACGAAAAGCCATTACCGCGAAAGGCCCTTTGCGCGAAAAGACACTTGCGCGAAAGACACTTACGCGAAAGATACTTGCGCAAAAGACACTGACTAGTGTCTTTTCGTGTAAATGTGGCAGATCCCAAGACGACCACCGACAAAGACTCGCCTCAATAGTGTTAAAAAAAATACAGTTACAGTTAGTACAGCTTAGTTTAAAACACTAAAAACACGCTTTAATGACTGTATTGTATTGTCATCGAAATTACATACATTCGCAAAGTTTCAAATGGACACGACCACTATGAGTGGGTGAAAATCGAATTGAAAGATTCCATTACATTCACACATGCACACACACGGGTTAAGCTATTAAAAGCGTGTTAAAAGCAAGCTTATTGCTAAGAAATAATGTTTTTAAAAAGTCGGACATCGCTCATGGCTTATCAAACGCGATACATTAAAAGGAAAGCCTATAGTTTATTTCAGTTTACAAATTAACAGACGTCGCCAAAACATCCGATAGAGATACCCAAGGCAACAGTACAGATAGCTCTGTTATCTACAAACGACAATATTATAGGAAAGTTAATCTACATTAATATGTTATTGGTGTCGACGCGTGATAACAACACGCACTAACACGCACTGTCCCGGGCACGATGCTCGGCTGTGGGCACACAATCATGCCGGATTTGTCGAGATCAATAAAACGCGCCTCGATTATTTCCTATCAAAATATATACTGGGTAATTACATTTTAAAATTTTAGTGCCTAGTTATATTGTTACCTACTGTGATACGAACTTACGAAGCTACAAAGTGCAGCGGCGCGCGTCGTGCGCGGCCGCAGCTCTAGACTCGCAGCTTATACTTGACACGTGTGTCCGGCGCTCCTCTCACGCACATGACACATGCTTCGTATCTTGTTATCAAGTTATTTTAATACACGAGTTAGACCAATGCCTACGCAGCTACGCCAGAGTGCATATTTTGCGTAGCACCTCGCTAATTCGTTATTATCGCTTACAAACGTTTCAAAAATACGTATTAGCATTTACATAATTATTGTTTGTACAAATTCGAGTTATTGAATTTCTACAAGCTAGTACACTACCTATATCAAGCAATCAATCTTTATTTGTTTATGATAAGTACATTTTTATCGACAATTAACGAAATGCAATGGGAATAACAATTAATTTTAATCCTGCCAGTGCGAGTCCCACTGTATGATTAGAATTTTTTTGCTGTTTCTTAGTAATATCCTTGTGACAAACTAGCAGACAGACACACGTTGTAACTGTAATAATGCCGCATTTAGTCTACATTCATCAACTGTTTCACTCCAACAGGAACATGAGTTTACACAGTGTAAGGACGCCTTACAAGTATAATATTGATAATTTACAATAACATCAAGTATTGTCATAATTATCCGCAATACAAACATAAATACCAATCACATTAGACGTCTTGGAATTGTTAGGGTTCCGTACCGGAATGGTAAAAAAGGAACCCTTATGGTGCGACTTCGTCTGTCTGTCTGTCTGTCTGTCTGTCACACCTGCTTATTTCAGCAACTACTAATGCTATCGACTTGAAATTTGGAATAGTTATAAAGAATACTTGTCCAACTTTATTGCAAATGAAAAAATTAAAAATATATTTTTATTTTCATTGCAAAAGGGGCCGGAGTGGGGGTCCAAAATTTCAAAGTGGGGTTACTAGGTCAAATGACATATCATATGAAAGGGCTTGATCTGCACATTTCAAAATATATTTTCATTTAATTTTATGTCTCACAGTTTTCGACATATATTATGATGAAAAATGTCTGAAAAAATACCATTCCCCCCCCCCCTTATCTCCGAAGTTTGCGGAGTGAAAACTCTGAAATAATTAAAGTTAATAGGAATTGACCCAAATATTGCACCAAAAATAAAACGATGTTCCTAACTAGTACAGTTTTTTCAAAATCATCAAAATTATTTCACAAACAAACTTAGTTTTGCGGTCCGGTTTTTTTCACTTTATACGACCAAAACTTATACGGAACCCTCGGTGCGCGAGTACGCCTCGCACTTGGCCGGTTTTTTATATAATAAAACATCTACGTTCTGATAGTTTTTCCGCTCATGTATAGTTATTACCTAAGACACAGCCTAGTTCTTGTGGTGTGTGTAGGTAACTACGCATCTTCATAACAGGAAGGAAATAGAACAATCGGCTCTCGCTGAGTCGCTGTACACTCAATGTTATGTGTAAGTGCAAGAAGTTTATAGTGGAAGTGAAAAGCCGACATCCTTCTCAGAAACACGCAGTACATTAATCCTATCCTATCCTACTAATATTATAAACGCGAAGACGGATCCGAAAGTTTGTGAGGATGTATATCGATGTTTGTTGCTCTCACGCAAAAACTACTGAACGGATTTCGATGAAACTTTACAGTAATATACATAGCTTACACATCAGAATTACACCAAGACCACCTTTTATCCCGAAAAACGCGGGCGAAAGTTAGTAGGTACGTTTTTCTATAATCTTAGATCATAGAAACAAGGGAGACGTGCAAAAGCGCTATTGAATATGACGTTTTGACATGATCAATGTGATCAAGTTGCGGATGGACCGAACGCGGTCAATGATTTTGCCACGTTTTTATTAGCTCGCTTTCTTGTTTTGATCAACTTTCGGATAATTTTCGATTTGAGTTCGATTTACGTTCACGTTTGTCGATGTTTGTTAGAAGAATGACATTAATTTATGGCATTTGATGACAATGAGACTAGATCGGAACTATATTGTGAACATTTTAATTTGTGATCCAGCTTAAAAAGTTGGTATCTATTTTGAACTCGATATCTGCACAAACAGTTGCGCCCGCGCCGCTCTCGCTGCACGTTGCGACATTATTTTTGTCGTAGGCTGCTGCTAATAGGACTGCATACTACAGTGCGGTGTATCCGGTTCTAAAAACTAAAATGATACGACGACGGCTAAAACATATTTTCTTAATTAGGTATAAACTAAAACCCGACAAAAATCTAACTAAAAAGCATGAAATAAGAAAATGTTGTTTATTGTGTTATTGTTATTGTAAACAAAACTAGAAATAAACTTTTTATCTTAATCTTTAATCTTATTCTTTTATTCCTGTCAGAGAGCCTGAAATTCTTTGTTGCGGAAAACTTTATGTTTTAATATTAGGTATCCAGGGTATAGCTGCTGTGGTCGCTGATATATTTGTATATAGAACATAATATATTAAGTTCATAAGAATTAAGTTATTGATATTGAACAATCACATCATATTATGTTTGGCCTCGGCAGGCTGTTTGATGATCATTTTCTTGTTTTGTTTCCTACTTTTAGAGTTCCGTACCAAAATGGTAAAAAAGGAACCCTTATGGTGCGACTTCGTTTGTTTGTGAAGGAATTTTGATGATTTTGAAAAAACCGCACTAGTTAGGAACATCGTTTTATTTTTGGTGCAATATTTGGGTCAATTCCTATCAACTTTAATTATTTCAGATTTATCGCTCCGCAAACTTCGGAGATAAGGGGGGGGGGGAATGGTATTTTTTTAGAAAATTTTCATCATAATGTCGAAAATTGTGAGACATAAAATAAAATGAAAATATATTTTGAAATGTGCAGATCAAGCCCTTTCATATGATACATCACTTGACCTAGTAACCCCACTTTGAAATTTCGGACCCCCACTCCGGCCCCTTTTGCAAAAAAAAAATACTTTTTTCATTTTCAATAAAGTTTGGCAAGCACTTTTTATAACTGTTCCAAATTTCAAGTCGATAGCATTAGTAGTTGCTGAAATAAGCAGGTGTGACAGACAGACAGACAGACAGACGAAGTCGCACCATAAGGGTTCCTTTTTTACCATTTTGGTACGGAACCCTAAAAACAACTTTTGTTTTGTGACTTAATTATAATAAATATAATTTGATACTTAATTCATTAGATTTTATTTTCATACAAAATTTAAATTTTGCGTAGAAAGCGCGCCCACTCGTAGCGTAGATTGTCTTACTCCGAATTTTTCACACACGGGAGACGTTACGTAGTTACTTACTAGGTACAAAATACACATCTAAAAGGTGTCAGATTTGGCTTTATTGTTTTGTAAAAAGTCATAAAACAGAAGTTGTTGTTTATGATGTTAGTAATATACTTACCTACTAGTTCTACTAGGCTAGGTTATTAGTCTTTTACAAGTAACCCGGCCTGGTATATCCTGCATGAAAAAAAAGTGTTCAATATCGATATTCATTCAAATAAATAAAAGCTAACACAAACTGATGCTGGTCAGAGTCATGTGTATAAAGTTCGGCTTCATGTTTGAGGCCAGCTGTTTGATAAGTAGGTAACAGTATAGTTAACGAACCAATACGGTAGCAATGACTTTATTGCCCAACGCGCACAATACTCGTTCATTAATGTTGTACATATCGACTCGGCTCATCAAATTGATGCTGCCTGATCAGCACCCGTAGCATGAGTCATGCTGTCAGCATCATGCTGCATGACCACTATAGAGACGGGTTCTGTCGACGGAAGAATAAACGAAATGACAGACTGTAAAAATATTTCCGATGTGAAAAATGAAGAGAACAAAATAATGTTTCTATTCTTCAGTCGACAAAATTCTACAACGCGGTGCACGGGTCGCCGCGTGCTCGGGCAGAAGAAATAACGAGTTGAATAGAAAGAACTTTGTCTATTCTTGGTAGAATGGAGATGGAATTGATCATGCTATGCGTGCTGATGGAGAACAGTACCACTGTCTACTTATATGTGATGAGGATGTACGTATTATTATAGCTAATTACTAATTAGCTAGTTCAGACACACAATCACACTACTGTTTCTCTGAGTGCTGTATTGTTATCTACGCGCGACAGTTACTCAAACGACCCGCACGCGTGGAAAATTATACGCAGACAGCTTTCATCATACAAATTATGTTTTAAAATTTAATTTGTACACTTTAGACGCATATAGCAGGCGAGATATTTAAATAATTCAAACTCGTGTGATATGTTTTGCATACGTTTTAACATAAATAACTAGACCTTTGTTCTAGCTTGCGGAGCCAACTATTTCGGCCGACGTCAAGTTAAATATTAACTCCCTGGCAAATGTTTCAAGATTTTTAATTTCGAAGTAGGTAAGTACATAACACTGTTCGAGTTAAATTATTGACAATATAAAAATTAAAAACCTGAAACGATAACTAAAACGACGATGACTTAATGATAAATCAAAACAATTACGTGTTTCATAATTATGGTGGGCATTTTGTTTTTCGATTCACCCTAATGTAAAAAGTAGGTACCTACTCAGGTATGAACCGCAAATTTCTAGTAAGAACTACTTATCAACGTCCATCAGTTTGTTTACACCAAACTTTATATGACCCAAAGCACGCAAACCGTAGGAGCTGGACCGTACCTGTGCGGCGTGGGCGCGGCGAGGAACACGTAGTTGGTGCCGTACGCGCCCGTCAGCAGCACCGGCAGCGCCAGCAGCAGCGCCAGCCGCGACTGCCAGCGGCCCCAGCCCGAGCACAGCTCCTCGCTCACTGCGCACGCGCCGGACATCGCACGCACGCACTCACACACACTACCGACGGACCAGTTCTACTCAACACCGCCTGTTGGCTTGCCTAAAATTATTGCAAATATTCGCCCGCGAATTAGATCAACTAGGAATTAATTTCGCCAAGTTAGGCTAGCTTCATCTAGCGGCAAATGTGGCGTCCCTCCAATCAGAAGGTCGGCGTGGTAGTGGCGAGCGAAGCCGGGCGAGTGCGCCCACGCCGGCAGCCCGACACCCGCTGACACCCGCGGACACCCGCTGACACCCGCAGATACCCGCCGACACCCGCAGACACCCGCCTTCAGGATCACCTGTTTCAGTCAGACAGCCGTTGATAGCGAAAAGGAGATAGGCAGCCGGCTTGACAGTTGACCCTTTCTGTGATAACATATAGTCTGACCAACTTTGAACCTTAAGTCAAAAAGATAAGGTTGATATAGTCAGCCGGCGTGCGCGGAAGCCAGGCCGGCGCCACGTGCTCGATGTAACGTAAACACTAAAATAAATGTGTATTAGTAGGCTATCCGCATTTAGTTGAATAGGTACTGTTGTAAAGGTGATGTTCATACGGTTTTTTTTTATAACTTTCATTTGGCTCAATCCCAATCTGAGGTAGGAGGACATAAAATATCATCAAGTCATCAAGCTTGTGTTACAGCGGCAGGAGCAGTGACCAGCAGCGACGGGCTTCAAGCTTCGTGCTCGACTGTAAGTGGGAGATAGTAGATAGTACGCGCGTAACGTAATAGATGGCAGTTTTGTTTCTGTTCGCATCTTATGATCTTAACACTTAGCAAATATTTAATAATAAATTGGATTATCAGTTTTGAGTCACTCCCAGATGAACAAGCACACGACATCTACTAATAATTCGTATTATTACCTAAGTATTAGACGATGAACATTACCTACTCGTTATGTTTTCCTCAGATAATTTATAATTGGAATATAAATTGCGCACTTGTAAATATACGAGAAATACATTTAAATCGTATTAAGTATGCACATGATGACATGACCTAGAAACACGGAACAAAAACGCTCATGTTGCCGTACGTATGTACCTACTGGAACCTACCTACCTACTGGACTAATAATGAATGAGCCGAAGATGCCTCCCTGAGGCACACCCGCGTAAGTTTTGCGCCCGAAGATCGAAGCTTTTAAAGGATATATGTATATTTACACGGAGCGTTTTAATTGCCGATTGCATGCAGAAAATAGAGCAATAAGAAAGTAGGGTTTTTATGGTACGGGCTTCGAATATCAACGGGTACAGCTACGGGCGCAATACAACTTTGTTAATATTCCAAATAATTTTATTACCTAAACCGGCAATTTTTTTCATGGCCTTAAAATACCACCCTGAGGTAACCCCGTCGATGAATCGCATTATTAAGATGCAAAACCTTAACTTTTATTATTACAACGACAAGTTAAGGCAATAAACTACCTATTTAACTGAGGCATACATGATTACACGATACCGTATTGACCAAGAAGGTAAAACATTTAAAATTTTATAAAATCAGGGATGTTAAAGGCAATCAAACGCCTCATTAGCAATGTTAAAATTTTAAATTATTCTATCACCACATCATTTACTATTAATAAACCAAAATTTAAAAATTACAAATTAATAATTTAATTTGTTATACCTAATCGATGTCATCTACTATACTAATATAATAGAGTTGAAGAAGAGGTTTTATGTTTGATTGTTTGTTTGTTTAATTAAACGCGCTAACATCTGGAACCTTCAGTCGGATACAAATGAAACATTTTGTTTAAGTATAATAATCAGATTCATGAGAAATAGTATCACGCTCTGACTTTCTAGCAAAAAGAAAAAAAGTCAGAAAGAACGCTAAGCGAAAACAAAGTAAAAGCGGGCGGGTGAATAATCAAATTTATTTTGAATTAAACGACGGGTGTAACCGCGTGTGTAACTAATCATTTCCCAAATGAACGGAACTATTCCTAAAACCTTATTCTCATATCGGTACGAGCTTATCGAAAATTATACAGTCAGCAAGCTTGGTGGCCGACTGTGCTAGCTAGAGGTGTAGGTAGGTACTTTAGTGTCGTCATGTTTCTAAATCAAAATATCGTTGGTTGTAAGTTTGTAACAGTTAACAAGCTGATGATAGCTGATGATGTAAAGACTGGTGATGTACCGCGTCTGCCTACAAGTTCAAAGTGGATGCGCATAATGATACTCGAGTGGGCTGCCATGACTCCATGAGCTATGATAACATAATTCCCCATTGCCACATTCACAACATCCGACTGATGTATCTTATCAAACTGTCAAATTAGATGGATTTAATTGTTGATTTAGGTTATCAACATTAATACTAAAAGGGGAATATGTAAATATATCGTATATGTAGATATACCTACTTACGTGACTAATGGGATCAAAATCTTCGCCAATTTACTTGTGACTTTTTATGATATAATTTAGGAGTTAAGTGGCTTATTGTAAAATGGTAACAATTTAAGGCATCAACTTATCGCTCTAGTCGTGAACATTGTTGGAAGATCCCTAGTTAATTAGGTAGGTAGGTATAATACCTTGACTACAAGAGTACCTATGGAAGGAAAGGAACGATGGTCTAAGAAGGAACGTAGTGATCACTATTTTTGTTAATAATTAAAACCTCCTAGGTTTTCATTATTTTTTCTTATCTTGATTTTAGTGATACCTAGCAAATTTTATCAATTACTCGTAAATTATTTTTTTATCGTCAAGGTTCGATAAAATTTAGGATACTTAACATTTTGTTATGGAGTAGGTAATCATTGCTATTTTATTTGGTATCCAAGTATACAACATACCTATCCAAACTATAATTTTAATTTAAAATGACTTGATGTCAAACGTTTCCAACCTGGAGCTCTCAAGGCTACCAACATAATAACAAGACATTACAATATTACTATAAAATTATGTCACATGCATAATATTTAATTGTGCACCAATGTAACGGTGCGGTGAAACGTAGCGGCTCTCACACTATTATTGTATGTAAACAACGCTATACCGCTGCAGCTGATCAGCGGCGCTACGTAGTCACGAGCGCCCAAAGAAAGTCGCCGGCGCAGGTGGCACGTATCTCGAGTGTTATCAGTGCGGTGAGGACACGGCAGCGGGCGCGAGCGGCCGCCCCTGCAGTCTGCGACGCGAGCCGACGCGACATGGTGGAGGCGTCAGGCGACCGCCGCGCGAGCGCCGCGGCCCCGGCCAAGCACGAGCTCGAGGACAGCGGCGACGCGCTGGAGGCGGCGCTGGCGCAGCTCGGCCCCTTCGGCCTCTACCAGGGGTACCTGCTCGTCCTGCTGTGCATCCCCAACCTGCTCTCCTGCATGTACACGCTCAACTACATCTTCGTCGCTGATCAGGTGCCTTTCCGGTGAGTGCTACTAAACTTACCAAATGTATACTTCAATAATATTTTTACTGTAGTTATGTGAATAGTAAACACTTTTCTACTGATTAGGATTGTTTGTTGATTACTAGATTTCGACGCAAAGAAATAAAATTATTTTTTCATCAGTGCACTAACGTATCTCTTTAGTATGCCACGTACCTATCATTCCTTTTATTTAGTCTTGGAACTAATCTATATTATATTTTGAAAATTCTTTCACTAATAGAAAGCTACATTATCTCTGACTTTATGTCAAAAAAATGCATAGTTCATGTGAGTTACGAGGACGAAGTCGCGGGAAAAGTGCTGGTAATACAAAACATTGAATTGCTTAGTAACTAAACACGAACCGATTGTCTATGGGCAGCGCGCGGTCATGTCACACACGATCCAAAACAAGACAATACACTATTACTAATATTAACTATTTAGCCAACAAATTATGTAAATATACAGAAGCAATCCAAATTTTAATGTCCTGAATTGTTGCACAGCAGCACACGAATGTGTGAAGTGAACACATACCTATCAGATGCTCTCGCTGAACAGAAACTACTTAATTCCACAGTTTGTAGCAAATAACCATTGGCTTAGTATGTTGTGCGACAGCTACTGTTATGGATTGTGATGCACGTACCTACCACGTAAAATATGTATGTCCCGAAGGACTAAACCAACAATGGCTTTAGATCGCGAATAGACCGGTAGCAAGACGTGTTATCTACATTATGATGGTGTCGTCATGAACAACACAGCAGTCTCAGTAGAACGTGACAATTGGAAGGCTCCTGAGGATGCGCTGTGTGACAGCGGGAGAACTACTTGTTGCCTAAGCTGTTACTCGGTGTTGCAAGCGTGTCATAAGCTAAGGTAACCGCTTATCACCAGGCGGGCCGTACGCCTATTTGCCACCAATCGTCATAAAATAAAGAAACAATGTGAAATTCTATAAAATTATCACAATCATGGTAATGAATAATCAAAATAAGTAATTAGGTAGCTTATCAGGCTACTGGTCACAATAATTATGATACTGTTATCGTGCGCGTTTTATTCATTGTTTCGTTAGCAATCTGTGGAGATGTGTAGGAGAGAGCATCGCCCAATGGTGCGCTATCTTATCGAGAGCTTGTTTGATAACAATCACCATGCAGGTCTTGTGCCTCGGTTACAATAAAACTAACGTTGACATAAATTAAGTATCTAAATCCCTACTACATGAAGACGCCAGACTAGATTTTGAAAAACAAGACTGTTATTTAGGTTTAATGGGCCCTTAATATGAAGGCCGTTGGCTAGCAGCTGTGGGACGTCATGAACGTTTGTAAAAAAAGGTTTAAAAAAACCGGCCAAGTGCGAGTCGTACTCGCGCACCGAGGGTTCTGTATCATTTTTGGACGTATAAAGCGAAAAAATCCGGACCGCATAACTAAGTTTGTTTGTGAAGGAATTTTGATGATTTTGAAAAAACTGTACTAGTTAGGAACATGGTTTTATTTTTGGTGCCATATTTGGGTCAATTCCTATCAACTCTAATTATTTCAGATTTTTCGCCCCGCAAACTTCGGAGATAAGGGGGGGGGGGGGGGGAATGGTATTTTTTTGGAAATTTTTCATCATATTATGTCGAAAACTGTGAGACATAAAATAAAATAAAAATATATTTTGAAATGTGCAGATCAAGCCCTTTCATATGATATGTCACTTGACCTAGTAACCCCACTTCGAAATTTCGGACCCCCACTCCGGCCCCTTTTGCAATGAAAATAAAAATATTTTTGGACTTTTTTCATTTGCAATAAAGTTGAACAAGCATTCTTTATAACTGTTCCTTTCAAGTCGATAGCATAAGTAGTTGCTGAAATAAGCAGGTGTGACAGACAGACAGACAGACAGACGAAGTCGCACCATAAGGGTTCCTTTTTTACCATTTTGGTACGGAACCCTAAAAATGATGACCGCCTTCAAAAATAAGAAGATAATGGTAATATTGTGTGAAACGGCTTCGAACAAATACAATAGGCGAGTAAATTAAATACCGTTTATTTGAGCTAGTCAACAAACTAACCAACCAAAGTTATATAAATATGGGACTACCGCACCGCGATAGCTTTCTCTATCAAATGCAAAAATAATCATTTTAATCGGTGCATATTTATTTCGGAGTTATGCGTGAACAACTGAACATAGGTAGGTACCTACACCAAAAAATTTATACCTACAGACAAATTGAGAACCTCCTCCTTTTTGAAGTCAAAACATAATTTTGAGAACCTTGTCTCGGTATGCAATGTTTTTATCCGTTTCCCATAAGGGATCATAAGAGTGAGTCAATTCGTCCGCGGCCTTGGCTTTACTGGGACCGGTCTTGATAAACGCAGTTATTGTGTGCTCAAAGTTATCGACATTCATGGTTCCGCACAATTGCATCGAGCCGTAGTCCACACGTTGTGTGCTACCTGTCAGCTGAATAAAACAACGCTTGCTGCTGATAATACCGCGCACGTGCGCAACCATCCATCACTACCGCGTAGCGCACGCATCTCTTTGTTTAGTTCCGTCTCCACAAGTCTGAATTGTTGGATCCGATGAGGGTGTCAGTCCATCTACTGTTCTCTTCATACTGTATAATATCCTCTCCATATTTGAATGTGTCTATGTGAAAATCTTCAGCTACGCGTTGTCATTACGAGGTAAACTAAGATTCCGTATTGACATCACTCTCCCGTACGATGTCTAATAGTCACTCAACGTATTTCATAACTCTACGTGAGCAATTCTTGTATACGAAGCTCAGTTGCCCAGGTATTTATGAATAGAACTCTAGCTCTATCAAAGAGAAGTGCTACTTTTCTTTTATTATTGTTCTGTACCCACTCCAACCGTTTGAAGTGAAAAGAAGTGACTAGATTAGTCATAACACTCATATTCATTCTTAAGTATATGTAAATCTACAAGTCAGAATTCTCAGACCATTATAAATGTATATTAATGTGAATTTTAAACATGTGAAAGCCATATTAAGTATGCTCATTTTATTGTTATTAAATATAAGAGAATAAAAACCAACCAATTGAAACTTGAACCCGTGACCTCTGCCGCACCGTGGCGTCGCTCTAACCAACTGTGGTACCGTGTCCAACGCCACGGGTTGCCCCGCCCGTGTCTGTTGTTTTGAAATCTCTTAAACATTGAATAGTGCAACGTTTGCCGGTCTCTGTGACAGATGCGTGGTGCCGGAGTGCGAGGGCGCGCTCCCCCAGTTCGACCACGAGGCGGCGGCGGCGCTGCTGCCGAACACCACGTGCGAGCGGTACGCGCCGCTTGGCGAGCACTCCTGCGACCGCGACCACTTCCACCAGAACAACACCATCGCCTGCGACGCCTTCGTCTACGAGAACCAGAACACCATCTTCGCTGAGGTGAGCTATGACCAATTGACCAGCCTGTCTATTCTGTACTGTGTTCGAGGGAGAATGTCACGGTGAGATTCTCCCACGAACGTTCGCAAACAAATTGGCAGTTCTCGCGGTGATATCACGCGGCGTGTCGGTACAGAATAGACAGCAGTGGCGGTCCGAGGAGAGCGTGGTAGGGGTCATGCCTACCCCACTAAATGATTTTGAAAAATGCGCGAGTCAGCACGGCCGCACTAATTACGGCTATCCTGCCAAGTCTTAAGCTGCGACCGCGACTGACTATGACACTCCAATTAAAATTACCGTTTAAACTGAATCTGACCAGCACCCGAATTGCGTAACTCAATTGCTATCACCATGGCATTGTTTTTGACATTCATTACGCCGTATGATTGTTAATCCGTGCTCCTTTAACTAGCTCAACGCCGCAATGGATGTTGTTGAACTGTCAAAATGAATCACTTAAAAACTGTTCCAAATACGATGCAGGTCTGTGTCAGCCTTTACTATTTCGAATGTAATGTTTGCGTATGTTTGACCGTGTGTTTCTCACGTGTGCTGTCGCTTACAGTTCGACCTGGGCTGCCGCGAGTGGATGCGCACCATGGTGGGCACGGTGCGCAACGTGGCGCTGCCCTTCGCGCTCGTGCTCACCGGCTACGTGTCCGACACGTGAGTCTACATTATACATGCTGCCTAATATCATATTTAAGCTATTTAAAGTTCATTTACCAGCAAGGGCCCGATCCCACTGACGACTGTGCGCGTCACATGCTCGCAACGTCAAAGCCGGTCAAACGTTAGAGGAACGCGCACGCCCGACAGTCGCCAGTGGAATCGAACCCTTACATGTGCTAACACGCAACAAGTTATAATAGTAATCATAAAAGCTGTACCATCTTATCAGTGTTTCCATTGTGCAACTTTCAATAGGTACCTACTGCTTGAATTTCAAGCTTGCATTCCAACCTTAATGAATGTAGATGTAATATTATGTACATTAAATTTATCATTAGTAACACAACTCCGTAATATCAAACCGTGTGTGTGATGTACTGTGTGTGGTCACTGGTCAGGTACGGTCGGCGCACGGCGTTCTGCTTGTTCGCGGCGTGCGCGGGCGCGCTGGGCATCGTCAAGGCGTTCTCCGTCAACTACCAGATGTACCTCGCCATGGAGTTCCTGGAGGCGGCGCTCGGCTACGGCTTCAACAGCGCGGGATACGTCATGAGTAAGACCAGATTCAGCTGTTGTAGCTAGCGATATTGTTCTACGATGCTAAGTAGATATAGAACGCTATCTATCAGTGGCGAAGGGTCAGTTTTTATAAGGGGTAAGCCAGAGCTACAAATGCCTACCTGCCGGGCTAACATGCGCGCCGCGATAAATTTTGTCGACTGTTTTGTCTCGCTCTTACTCGTGCGAATACGAGACAAATGCACGATAAAAGCATCGACAAAATTTTGTCGCGGTGCGCATGTTAGGCGCTCTGGCCACGAAAGGCTAATTAATAAAAGTAGGCAATACTGCCTGTGCTATTTTTCAAAAGTAAGCCGGTAGGAATCGTATTGTAGGGACCCTTCGCCACTGCTATCTATTTAGTTGTTGAATTAAAGCGACAAAATGTGGATGGGAAGAACCGATCACCTCGACGTCTCGATGTGACCCGCTAATCTGTGGACAGGGACACAGACCAACAGGTTTCAAAGCCGTTAATTTCCTCAATCAGCCCTTTCAAGACACCGCATTCGTTACTTTTTAGCGAAGACTCAACATAATGTTCCCAGATTTTGTTTAAGCTATGTAGGTATAAGTAGTAAGTTGTGCTACTATACAAATACAGGGTTCATTTCCGCACAGTGGTGGAGATCGCGCACCCGTCCCTGCGCGCGGTGTTCGCGTGCGCGACGGGCATCGCGTACGGCGCGGGCGGCGTGCTGTTCGCGTGGCTGGCGTGGGGGCTGCCCCACTGGCGGCACTTGCTGTGGGCCATCCACGCGCCGGCGCTGCTGCTGCCGCTGTACCGCCTCCTGCTGGACGAGAGCCCGCGCTGGCTGCACGCCAGGGGTCACATCGATAAGACTGCCGCCGTCATACGGAAAGCTGCTCGGTGGAACAAGGTGATAGAATAATGGCGATTATAATATTATACTGATAGGTATAAAAACTCAGCGTATATCATACCTCTATACCATATGCTTCTACGGAGAGCAGCGGTAACCTTCATTAATCTGTGGCTTCTACCATAAATCTGTCTACTGTCATGTGGAGCGTAGAGCTTAGCCCTTTGCCGTAACCTCGCCGTAACAGTCTCTTTGTAGCAGAGGGTGAATGCGCAGCGTGGCGCCGCAGAAGTTGCGTAAAGGACCTACATTAAATCAGCCAAAAATGTGCAGATAATCGTGGACGAGCAGCTGATGAGCAAGCTGAGCCACGCCACGCAGGCGCCGGCGGCGCGCGCGTGGCGGGCGGTGCTGTGCTCGCGCACGCTGCTGGGCCGGCTGGCCGTGTGCGGCTGGTGCTGGGCCGCCACCACCTTCGTGTACTACGGGCTCACCATCAACTCGGTGGCGCTGTCGGGCGACAAGCACGTCAACTTCGCGCTCAACATGGCGATGGAGATCGCCGCCTGCGTGCTCATCATGATGGCGCTCGAGCGCATCGGACGCAAGTTGTGCATATTTATCGCGTTCCTGCTTTGCGGGGTCGCTTGCGTTTCACCATTTTTCATAAGTAAGACAATATTTTAAGAATAGTGTAGTATGAATCTAGCTTAGCTATGATCCGCCAGCGGTTCCTGACGAGTTATGTTTTAGTTTTTATAAGTTCTAGTTATTGCTTTTCTTGTAAAGTTGTCATCAAACTCCAAAGGCGCCTCCTACATGGTGTGTGATTGTGCGCAGACCACGACGGCACGTCGCTGGGGCTGTTCTTCGTGGGCAAGCTGGCCATCACGTTCGCGTTCAACTCGCTGTACGTGTTCACGGCGGAGCTGTACCCCACGCGCGCGCGCAGCTCGGCGCTGGCCGCCTGCTCGCTGCTGGGCCGCGTGGGCTCCATCCTGGCGCCGCAGACGCCGCTGCTGGTCAGTGCTCGCGCGCACAGTATTAGCAGCTTATCACGGGAGGGCTACTCTACGTCAAATTCCAAAAATATCATTTCACAATGCGGTAATGCTCACACATCTACTGGAATAAAAACTTTATTTACAGTAGAGACACTTCATTTTCCTTTACTGCATTGTAAAAAGCGCTCCGCCGTACGCCGGCCGGGTGTAAATCGTAGGTAGGTACCTAGACATTAATTAAGTAAAACTGTTGACATTTTGAATGTTCATATTTTTGGAATTTGACGTAAAGTAGCCCTCGACAACGACAGCCTTAGCGCGCTTAATGCCTAATATAATTGTTGGTTTTTAGCGTCCATACGTGCAAGCACTGCTGTACGCGCTGTGCAGCGGGACGGCGGCGCTGGCGGTGCTGTGCTTGCCGGAGACGCGCAGCGCGCAGCTGCCGCAGAGCGTGGCGGCCGCCGAGCGCCTGCGCAGCGCCGAGCCCGCGCTGTGTCCCGCGCCGCCCGCGCCGCGCCCGCGCCTGCTGTCCGCCGACACGTGACGTCACGTGACACGCTGCACGCACTGACTGCTGCGCCTAGCGTTCGCTGCACATCTACTCTGCAAGCGACAAATAGCAGATTATAATTTATTATAGGAAACCATGTTGCTGCATCAGCTCGCCGGCTGCTCGCTGCCCACTGCTCGCTACCTACCCGCAGCTCGCTGCCTGCTGCCCGCTGCCTTCTGCTCTCGAGATACCAGTGTGGTTGAGGAGAATAGTTAGTAGGTATTTTGTTGTCTGTGACTGATCTCGAAGTCTACGTAAGATTTAAGCCTATTGTAACAGTGTCATTGTGATATCATGTACGTTCTGATATATTTTCTAGTACTTATTTATTATATTTTGTAAACTGTGATACTGATGTACTTACTGGGAATCAATAAACGTGTTCTAAACACAATTAATGTATGTGTTTTGGCATTCTAGACGTAAGTAGATAGACATGAATAACGCTTCCTCGCTTAGCCCAGCTAAAATGACTTGATAAATTAAATACTTATAGGTAATTTAATGTACGTACCTACATCATATCAAGATGTTAATAAAAACTATCTTCAGAAAGAACACAATGCTATACAGTTAATCAGTTTCGGAAGCCGATACTGAAAGTTGAAGCCTTTGATTTGGTTTGATTCGGCACCGACGAAGTTCGAAACTGTTTCACCCATAACATTTATTGTTTTTCCTTTGGAGGTTTTATTTTTTTTTTATGATTCAGCTTTTAGTCATCACGAATCCGGAGATCATCATCATCCTCCGCCCTATATCCATCCTCCTTCATCCTCCTCCCTCCTATATGTGGTCGTCTCTCTATCAGCCGTCATCTCACTATTCACCCCTTTTCTATTTATCATCCTTCACACTACACACAGTCCATCCATCGCTTCCTCGGCCTTCCCCTATCTTCCTTCCTTCCACATTCATACTCAAAACTTGTCTTACGACATTGTCCTCATTCCTCCGCACCACCTGCCAATACCAAGTAGATAGCTACCGATATTTCCACACAACTTTTAATTTGTATATTACCAGTATTATGTTTAGTAAAAACGATTTCTATGTTATAGACGCAAAAGTAACTAGAAGACTAGAACCGTATTTAGCACATATATTATAATAAGTATAGGTATATTAGGTATCTCATAAAATAGGTACCACTAGGAAAAAAATTACCATCTTTTAATTTGTATTAAATTTATTCGAAGTCAAAAAATACAGATAGCAAAAATATACAAAATATTCTATACAAGAAACTAACAATGTTTACTGTTATGCTTAGGAAGTACTGTGGAGTTGAGCATTAACTTATCTACGTAAGTTAAACAAACACAAACGCATTGAGCAGTGTCAACAGACACAAACGCATTGAGCAGTGTCAACAGACACAAACGCATTGAGCAGTGTCAACAGACACAAACACATTGAGCAGTGTCAACAGACACAAACACATTGAGCAGTGTCTACGATGTACAAACACACGCCGGCTGTGGTAACACAATAGCATATTTAGCTGATAGGGATGTATTCCTTAATCGTGTTCTAATATTATCATTAGGTATAACACTAAATATGGCGCCATAATGCGCGGCAAGTCATTTATTATCAGAAGATTCTTCAGTATATTTACTTATTTATTACCTTTGTATACCTACCTAGTGGCTGTTAAAACGGTACAGATCTGACGGGTTGTTTAGTAAGTATCATGCTTAATAAATGCAATACATTCGATATTTTGCAGGATTGCAACGCTCCATGTAAAACCCAAACCCTTTTTTTACACTCTGTAGGTATAGTGTACTCTGTAGGTAGGTATAACTTATACAAAAGCTACAAAACACCCTGTATAATACGTGTGGTCTTATAATGTAACCGCTTAGACTTTATCTTAGTTCAGTCTTAGGATATAGGTACCTACGTTAGAGTGACACTAATAGATATAGGGCTGCCATACGTCCCGGTACACCGGGACATGTCCCGGTTTGAAGCGTTGCGTCCCGGTGTCCCGGTCAGTAAGTCAATTGTCCCGGTTTAGTAGTTAGACATGCATAGGTAAGTAGTTGCATACACGGAAGAAATGCATAGGTACCTTTTCAAAATATGCCAATCTCTTTAAAATCCCAGGGCACAATGCTCATGTGGAACGTTAGTTTTCGTTGATCTCATCGAAGTGGACGAAAAAACTCAAAAACATCAAAAAAATATGAATGGGCCAAGAAAAGTTGCACTGAGAACGTCTAATAGGATGTCGTTTTTCGATAGATTTTTCGCATTTTATTTAAAAAAGTTCCTGACGTAGCTAGGTGAAGAAGAGTCTGATTCCACATTTTTTTTTTCTATTCCAAATGTCCCGGTCGTCGGTTGAGCATTTATGGCAGCCCTACACTAATAGCTTATCACAACGACAACAAATCATTAGTAACCAACAGAATAATTATATTCTATGAATGTATACTTACTTATGCCTACGTGAGCGCGCTCGCGTGTAGCTATCACGTTAGTGTTCGATATTCCATTTTTTTGTACTTACAGAATACGAGTGAATACTGTATTAGTAGTTAGGCTCTACACGTAGTCGGTATGTGCGAGACAATCACACGCAACAACACTTTGCTAAATTTACTTACAAGGAAACTTGGCTTTTTACAAAGTTCTTATGACTCAACACCGTGTTAGGTGTCGTGATATGTAGTTACGAATCTTATAGCTTATTTAATCTACCAAATTAGCTTAAACATGTACAGGTACTTAGTTCTGAAACTAGCGTGGTGTGCGTCGGGTGTCACGTGGGCTCCGGCTTGAGCGGGCGCAGTTCCTGCGCGGCGGGCGCGAGTGGCGGCGGCTGCAGGCGCGCGTACACCACGCGCAGCGCCGCCAGCGCCGCCAGCGTCAGCGCCGCCGTGGCGCCGAACGTGGCGGCCGGCCCGCGCCGCGCGTACACCGCCGCCACGAACACCGGGCCCAGCGCGCGCGCCAGGCAGCCCGCGCCCGTCAGCACGCCCATCCACACGCCCTGGGGGGAGGGGGGCGGGGGGGGGGGGTCAGTAGCTGCACCAGCTATGAGCATGTGTGCCTAACGTTTTGACACAGAATGCTGCCGGTTGGCCAGTGTCTAGTGTACTACCTATAGGCACGTGTACCACAGACTTAACGCAACTCACCTGCGGACGTGGGCCCAACACCTTGGAGAATATGGTCTGTATGAGCGTGACGCCGAGCGAGTAGCCCACGGAGATGCACGCGTAGCCCGCCAGGAACTGCGGCAGTACCATGCCGCGCGAGGTGGCACACCACGGCTGCACGGCCGCCGGGCAGCCGCCGCCCGCCTCGGTGGCGTCTGGCGGTGCCAGCGGCGGCGGGCCCGGCCCCCACGGGATGCACAGCACCGACGCTAGCCCCGTCAGCAGGAACCCGCCCCACAGCAGCAGCGCGCTGAGGAGGTCATATGGGGGATTACTCTATTTCCCTTGTCAGCGATAAGACTCAAGGACAATGTTAAGTACTACTTAGAAGCTAAACAATGCAGTTGAAACACATAACGCACCGCTCCTCGAACAGGCGCGTGAGCGGGCCGATGAGCGCGAAGGTGAGGCAGGCGAGCACGGCGCCGGCGCTCATGAGCGCGCCCATGTACTGCAGCGCCTGCCGCTTGCTCCACGCGAACTGGTCCATGGTGAGCATGGTGGCCAGCGTCTCCAGCAGCACGAAGTTGAACACCAGCACGAAGAACGCCGCCACCAGCGTCCAGCTGCTCACCAGGTCCGGCTTCAATGCCTTCAGAGCTTCTTTTTCTGGAAGGTTACATAATACGTTTGCTTCACTATTCAAACGGAAAAAAGTATCCCCAAACTGCCAAAAAAAATTAAATGCATACCTACTTAAATTATTACTAAGTATATTTGGAGTTCTAGGAGTGTGCAAAGCAAATGATGTCACACGTCACCTATACGCAGCAGAAAAAAATCACTACGAACCGTTATCCGCTCCCTGCGCGATCATAGCCTCCCTGGCGGCGATCTTCCTCTCCTTGAAGCACCACGGCAGGAACAGCACGAAGTTGAGGCAGCCGAGCGCGGCGTTGATCCAGCCGGCCGCCGTGTACATGTCCAGCCGCAGCGGCGCCGACAGGTCGCCGGGCGGCGGGTACGCGCCGCCCGCGCCCAGCGGCGCCGCCGCCGCCTGCAGCGCCGGGCCCACCACGAAGCCCAGCACCTGCGCCAGCGACACCACCGCCACGGCGCGCGTGCGCTCGCCCACCAGCGTCGCCGCCGACAGGTACGACCGCGCCACCGCTATGTTCGCTGGAACGACACACGGCGCATGACACGTGCTCTATACAGACATACAAGTGAAGAAAGAACATAGCGCACCCGAGCTGACGCCGACGAGGAACCTGGCGAACACCATCCAGTACTTGGCGTGCGGGCGCGTGAGGTGCAGCTCGGCGTAGAGCACGCTGGCCAGCACGAACAGCGCCAGCGTGGCCAGCAGCGGCGCGCGCGCCGAGCCGGCGCGGTTGGCCCACAGCCCCAGCAGCGGCGAGAACACCAGCTGCCCCAGCGGGTTGGCGCCCACCGCCAGCCCCAGCACCTCCTTCTGCGCGCCCGGCTCCAGCTGCAACCACACCGCACAGTCATGCACACTTGCTATGCACCACACAGTCACGCACACGTGGCGCTGTCACATGCTTGCCCTATTATACTCCGACGTTGCTGGCAGTCAAAGAAAAATATACGATTTGTGGAATGAATACTTTGACAGTCATCCACTTAAGGCGGGTTTTCTTCTCACGCTGACCGTTGGCGCTGACCGTCAGCGCGTAGCTAGTCGGTCAACTAACTCCACTGATACAAACGATTCGATCAGCGCTGACCGGTCAGCGTAAGTCAGAAACGCTTCATAGTAATACATACATATTCACTTATCAGCGCCGACAGTCAGCGTGAGAAGAAAACTCGCCTAATAGAGACATTAGCACTCTACATAGGGCTGTCATCCGTCCGCATTTCCCGGGATTTGTCCTAGTTTGAGAAGGCGTCCGGAGGGTTTTCTATTGTTTTTGTTTGTAACAGCATTAGCTTAGTTATCATTATTTCTTAATATTTTGAAGGGCATTTAGGGAAAAACCTGATGTTGACCAAATGTTCGGGGTTTTTGAAATCTTAGTCCGGTGTCGGCAATTTAGATGATGGCAGCCCTAGCCGTACAGCCCTAATCATCTCGTTTGTCATGATTTGTAACAGCCATAAGATTTAGATTTCCATGGTTACAGCAGACCTTACAAGAAACCCTCTCGTAACTGCTATGAGGCCTCGTTCTGGACATATAGGGACCTTGAAATAGTTTTGCATATCTTGTGGGCAAGAGCTGTACACAGCGCGGTCTAGTAGAACATGTTCTTCATGTTAAATGATAAATGATAAATGATGATAAATGATATTTATTTTGTAAATAGGTTAAAAATAACACTTTTACACGTCAAAACATTTTTTTAAGCTAGATGAGTTCGGTGTTTCCTATATGACTACCTTTGAGAAGAAACACCGAAACAAACTCAAAGGTTGATGTCTCTTTTAAAGTCCAGACAATTAAGATAAATTGTGTAAGAACCATGCAGGTTAGTCTGAAATGGCCTTTAGAGGAAAGAGCCATACAGATTTGAGTGGACCTGACCTGACTGTGCACGCATGTGCCGGGTATCGTGGTAGCTCAACCCAGACTTAGGGAGCTCAACGACCCGACGAACATTACCATCAGAGAGGACATTTGGGTAGGCCCCCTAAAGTACTCAAACTGTCAGACTGAACTTGAGATCTATAACAGTAACATAATAACCCACATAGTACTCACATTTACAATAATTATAATCAATATATTATCATTATTATCACATTCAATGTCATTTTGTATATAAATTGTTTCAAAAGGAAACATTCAATGTCAAAGTGTATATAGAAAAAATTATAAAATCAAATAAAAGAGCAATAATTTAGTGGTTATGTCAATAGTAGTATTGGCCCATGTATGTATTGGAACAGCTCAATCCCAAGCCTTTTTGTCCTCCATATAATCTTTAACACTATAAAAAGCTTTATGACAAAGTTTTCGCTTTATTAATGATTTGAATTTATTAAGGCTTAATTTTTGAATATGGCTAGGGATTTTATTGTAAAAGCGTATACTTTGGCATTTAAATGTGCCACTTATTTTCTGGAGCCTCGTGGCAGGAACAACAAGTCTATGTTTGTTTCTAGTATTAATATTATGAATATCACTATATTTAGTGAAGAGATTAATATTTTTATGTGCATACAATAGATTTTCATAAATGTACTGAGATGGAACAGTCGTTATATTAATATCTTTAAATTTCTCTCTGAGTGAATGTCTGGGACTTAACTTATAAATTGATCGAATAGCTCTTTTCTGCAAAACAAAAACAGTCTGTATGTCGGCGGCATGTCCCCACAACAGAATACCGTACGACATGACACTATGAAAATAACTGAAGTATACTAAACGGGCAGTCTCAAGATCAGTTAAATCGCGAATTTTTTTAACGGCGTATGCTGCAGAGCTAAGCTTTTTCGACAACTTATCTATGTGTGGTCCCCACTGAAGCTTAGCATCCAATGTTATACCTAAGAACACTGTGGTATCCACAAGATTCAGCTCCTCACCCTTCACTAGTACACTAGTTTTCACCTGTCTAACGTTAGGTGTCGTAAACTTAATACATTTAGTTTTCTTTTCATTCAAAAGTAAGTTATTAACATTGAACCAGTGCACTATTTTTGAGATAGCGCTATTTACATCGTCAGTAACCAGCTGCTGACGTTTAAGTTTAAACAAAAGTGAAGTGTCATCTGCAAACAGTACTATCTCATGATTGTCCCTTATAAGGAAGGGTAAGTCATTTATATAAATAAGAAACAAAAAAGGGCCAAGAATTGAGCCCTGTGGTACTCCCATTGTTACTACAGACCCGGGTGATCTTTTACCATTAACATCCACCTTCTGAATCCTATCACTTAAGTATGAAGTAAGAAGATCCAAAGATGAGTTCCTTATGCCATAGTAGTACAGTTTCCTGATTAATGTTTCATGAAGAACACAATCGAATGCCTTAGACAAGTCACAAAAAATACCCAAAGCATCGTGTGAATTCTCCCACGAATCAAAAATATGTCCTAAAAGTTCAACACCGGCGTCAGTTGTTGAACGACCCCTCGTAAAGCCAAACTGTTTGTTATGTAATAATTTGTTTTTATTAAAGAATTTTTGCATCTGCTCTAAAATAAGTTTTTCGAAAATTTTACTAAATGTAGGCAGCACTGAAATTGGTCTATAATTTGTAGGGTCTGATGTGCTACCCGATTTAAATAGAGGTATTATTTTACTACTTTTCATTAGATCAGGAAACTTACCACAATCAATACAACTATTAAAAATAGAGGCTAGAGTAGGTGCTACAATGTCTTTGTTTCCACGGGCCTCGGAGGGGGCCACCTCAGGGATCCAACATTGTGGTGGGAGGGGTCTCCATCGGTGTCGAGTCGACGATGAAGTACCTAGGACTCGTCCTCGATAGCCGGTGGGACTTCGGGCCGCATTTCCGGCGGTTGGCCCCCAGGTTGATGGGAGCTGCGGCTGCATTATCGCGCCTGCTGCCCAATCTGGGGGGGCCCAACACCTCCTGCCGGAGGCTCTACGTGGGGATCGTACGGTCCATGGCGCTCTACGGGGCGCCAGTGTGGGCGGAAACCCTGACGGCCCGCAACGTCGCAATACTGCGAAGACCGCAGCGAGCGATGGCCGTCAGGGTTATAAGGGGGTACCGTACGATCTCCTTCGAGGCGGCGAGCCTCTTTGCCGGATCCCCGCCCTGGGATCTCGAGGCGGAACTCCTCGCGTCACTATATCGGTGGCGCGGGGATGTAGCGGAGCGGGGCGAACGCCTGGTGCCTCGACAGGTTGAGGCACAAAGGGCTGAGCTCCGCCAGATCCTTGTGGCGGAATGGGAGCAGCGACTTGCGCGACCCAGCGCCGGGCACGCCGCAATAGCGGCGGTAAGGCCCGTGATGAGGGAGTGGCTCGGGAGACGGCATGGCGCCCTTAGCTTCCGGCTTACACAGGTGCTTTCTGGACACGGGTGCTTCGGAAAGTACCTGTGCCGTATAGGCCGGGAGCCGACGCCCGGACCACACGGCGCAGCACACACTGGAGGAGTGCCCAGCTTGGGCAGTGCAGCGCCGTGACCTCGTCGCGGCGGTCGGAGCTGCGGGTGGCCTCTCGCTCCCGGCCGTGGTTGAGGCCATGGTCGGCAGCGAGAGCGCTTGGAACGCCGTCGCCTCCTTCTGCGAGGAGGTGATGGACGCCAAGGAGGCGGCGGAAAGGGAGAAGGAGGCGGTGTCCTCTCTCCCCATCCGCAGCAGACGCACCGGGCGCCGTAGGGCGGCCAACGATCTCCGGCCACCATAGGGTGCGGCCTGCGGGCGGCGGACTTGGGGCGTCCGTCGCCCGAACGGAAACAGGCCCGAGACGGTGGCGCGACGTGTTCCGCGCGCGCCTCTCTAGAGGAATTGCGGCCGTGCATGACGGCCGCATAGGGTGACGGGGCCCGCCTTTCATTTGGCGGGCCAATACCTGCCGGGGGTGCGGACGAATGCGCAAGCGACTCCCGCGCCCCCGGCGTAAGGTAATTGGAGGAACACCGGGGTGGTTTTAGTCAGTAAGAGTCTGACAGACCCCTCCGCCCTCCCCAGGGCGGGGGACATCCATGAGGATTTCCACCTCGAAAAAAAAAAAAAAAAAAAAAAAAAAAAAGGTGCTACAATGTCAATAATAGACTTAGCAACGTCTACCGAATTACCCCACAGATCTGCTGTTTTTTTTACATTTAAAGTGTGAAACTGTTCATGTTGAATGTGTCGGGATTCAGGAACAAAGATGAAAGAAACTCACTTGGTGATGTTCCTGGGTTTCATTAACACGAAGTTGGAGTATCCCACGGTATTTGGCCTACCGCTACCTATTGTCGGAGAAAGCCAAATTCTTGTATGTTTGATTAAATCTCCTTTATTTTCCAATTAGGAAAATTAAAAAAAACTTAAGGCTTGGTATCGCTAACTAATAGGACATTTACCTACAATGTACGCTATGTTTAGATCCGAATCAATTAATTAGCAGTTCTCGCTCAGCTAAGTTGTTGTTTCTAGGTACGATTGCATTGTGTCAATGAGAATAAAATTGAGAAGACCTTCATATTTATTTACTCGGTGGTGAACATTTGATCGGCTCAAAGTACAACTCCTCTCACAGAGTCACACTATAAGGTCACCAATGCGAAATGAATCATCTGATATGACTTACTTGGTTTATGCATTATGAACAAAGGGTGAATCAGTAGGTATATTAAATTATAAATAATGAATCGATAGTTTTGAATTCAGCTGATAAGTTACTGAAATATTTTGTTTTGTTGTCGCTATGTAGCCGTGTGAAATATTTATATTGTTCCAGTTGGTTTCGATCAATGAGATCATCAACATTTTGTACCACCGGCTGCGTCGGCGACCATAGCAAGTTTGTTTAGTAGTGTACCTATGTCCTATAGGTATAGAAGACAGTATGAAGTATCATAGTACGTATGAACAGTTGTAGGATTGCATAATTATGCAATCGACGAGCTCAGAGAGCGTCATTGTGTGTTTGATGCGCAGGCGCAGGTCTGTTGTGCCACGCTGTCGCGGTGCCCTTCGCCGGGAGACGGACGCACGGCGCGGTGGCGCTCCACCTCACGGCCACGGTAATAGATCTATATCATTACCGTGTCGTGGCTCTCAATGACGACTATTTTTAGCCTCCACGCGTCGCCGCCGCGGTCAGCAATGATGAGCAGCGCGCGCCGACAGCCGTTAGCCGCCACTGGTGCCCAGTGAGCAGCCGTTGTCACTCCGCTTCATCAGTGCAACAAATTCAGAACTTCAGATGCAACGCTATCGCATTCTGTTTGAGCTACATGTTGTCAGTTATGCGTTTCGTATATTTTACATGTAGGTATATGTATAGATATGTATACTTAATTGAATTCGGTTCTTGACAATATTGAAAATATGCTACAGATTGTGGTCATCCTATCAGTTCATAGCGTAAATAAACTTATTTCACTTGATTTTTAACTAAAATATGTATATTTTTTGCAAATTACACGAAAATAAAATGCAATATTTTTTGTTATTGTAGCTGTCACAAGAACGGCCTGTCGCACTCTGTTGACGTCACACGCTAGTAAGCCAGTGTTGCCAACTTATTTTTAGGGTAAATTTTAGGGAGCGCCTCCGCAGCCGGCGCCGACTAGGCTCCCAAAAATAATGCCGTTAGGAACCGGAGTAGCCTTGAAGTAGCAGTGATACCAGACGAAAATAATTGCAAACTACCGTAGCAGCAGATTAATGTTGCCGTGTTTTAAGTTGAATTAAATACCTTAGACTGACTTTTAAATAACAGTGTTAATGTAAAACAAAATACAACTTTTTTGGACTTACAAGGGGGATGGAGGTGGTCGACGGAGCCCCGGTACGCGGAGCTCCTATTTGCAAGGTTAAAACTAACATAACACGAAGGGTTTGACGGGGGCTTCGTTCGCTCGCTCACTGAAGCCCCCGTCAACCCCTTCGAACCTAACCTGTCCGTGTCGGGGTGTCCAAGTTCCCGAGCTCGCTTCGCTCGCTCTTGGACCCTAATTAGGTATGTTACTCAAATGAAACATGAAATGTTTTTTTAATTATGACAAATTGCCAACTCCCTTTCCCGCTTTTTTTTCAAAAGTCAGCGCCGGCTGCCAATTTATTAACCAGTGCCGGCTGCAAATTCAGGTCACGGCGGCGGTCGCGGAGTCACTTCCAAAATTTTAAGGTTAGATTTCGTATTGTTGTTATGATTACTATAGTTTATGGGCTTTTTGGTAAGCAATACATGTAGGTACCTAAGTATTTGAATTGAATTTGAGTTAAACAAATTCAGCATATTTTTATTGTGAAACATGACCATTGATTAAGAAAGAACTTGTTTTATTGTATATCTAAAACCAAAACTTTAGCCAGGTATTTTTGTAAAATAGTTATGATTTTAGAGTAAAATTAATCAGGCATTGGGGTAAAATGAAAATCTAGCTTGGCAACACTGGAGTAAACATAAGCTAGGGATGCAAGAAGTGCCAAAATGTATCGATATATATCGTATCGATATAAAAAAAATATCAATATCGGTTTCGATATATCGAAAAAAAAAATATCGATATATCGATATATCGGTGAAATTTTCAAAAAATATTAGTACTTTACGAAATTCTATTGTGTTTGCTTTTACAAGTCTATTTCAATAAATCTGTCAGTATTCTTACTATTCATAAAAGTATGTAGTGTGCGTTTCACTAAGTATTCCTTTCGGCGCTGAATTTCATTAAGTTGCAACGTTTCTAACCGTAGATCATAGAAACAACATAGAAACAAGGGAGATGTGCCAAGGCGCTATTGAGTTTGATAGGTAGGTTCTTACTTAAGTTTGGTCATTTTAAGCGTAGTACAAAAGTACACGCTGGCGACGAACCGAACACGATCGATGATATAAATACAGTGTTTTAGTTTAGTCTTTAGTGCTAGTGTTGAGTGACGATTAACAGTGTTAGATTGAGGGTGTGCGGAATTTTTAATGTGTGGGAGATCTTTTTATTACCAAGTAGCGCTTGTAATTGTGTTGAAAAATGTACTAAAAGTGGCGACAGTTGTTCCCGTACTAATTTGCTATGATGCCATATCTCCTTGTTTCTATGATCTGAATTTTTAACGATGTTAGAAGACAGTGTTCTTTCAGCACCTATTTTCATTCTCAACTTTTATGCACCTGCCAGACTATGCTCCTTGCGCTGCTCATCGCTATGCTCCTCGCGCTGCCGTGCTTTGCCGCGATGTTGCCCTCTCTGCCGGACGAGACGAGAGAGAGAGAGAGAGAGGACGAGGAGCATGACGTGTGGCATGACGAGTAATGTTGCCACACTATGTCTCTGCCTCCTTTCCTCGCTACTTCCCATGCCATTCGTCGAGTGTGTGGCAGGCGCATTAGTGTCCCTGACATTACTTTATCACTTAAATCTAAAAACTGTGACATTTTAATCAATGGTGACTATGGTCTTGCTACTGAAAATATATCGTTTTTGATACGTTTTCGATACTTGATATTTTTTTTTCGATATATCGAAACCATGGACGTATTATAAAATATCGATACGATATATATCGATACTTTTTGGCACTTCCTGCATCCCTAGACAAAGCTCGTTTACTATTACTAGCGTGTTACGTCACTTCCGTCAGAAACAGCGTTTTTGGAGCGGTTTTGGAAATTTATACTTTATCACTGATTTTTATTGATAAATACAGTAGATCTCCCTGAAATATCAATGTAGTGTGCTTATAATATAATGAAGATTAATATAAACCATTTCCCAAAATGAGGCAAATACCGAATTGTGAACACACTGAAAACAATGGCTGAAATGTTAGCGCGAAGAGACGATACCAACACAATCTGAATGACGAGTAACATGTGAGTAGTAGTAGGTTCCTATAGGGGCCGTCCATTAATCACGTGAGGCTCGAAAGGGGGGGGAGGGGTTTCGGAAAAAATCACGAAATATCACAAGGGGGGAAGGGGGGGGGTGTAGTGAGATATCACGTGTATTTATGTTTTCGTTGAAAGCGCGATTACTAAACAGAAAAAAAAAATGATAATATTCTGAAAAAAATTAAGATAATTTGTACCAACAAAATACACATGATCTTGGGTAGGGGGGGAGGGGTTAGTTCAAAATCTCACCACGTATCACCAGGGGGAAGGGGGAGTCAAAAAGTTGCTAAAAAACATCACGTGAATAATGGACGACCCATAGTAGTGCACTAGGACGCAGGCGCGGGCGACACTGGGCGTGTAGTTGTACGGTTGTAGGTAGGTACGATGGCTGTGATCGTCTGCTCGCGTGCGCGCGCGCCTCGCCCGTGACGCCCGTGACCGCGCTCGCTCATCACGAACACTGTCGCTTTCTCGATCCCTAACTAGGTAGGTAGCTACTAGCTAGGTAGGTACCTACTTAATGTTTTCTTAATATTTGGTTGCGCCCGCGCCGGATATTCTGGCATAGGTAGGTAGACACACACATACAAAGACAGCTCTGCACAATCGATAATGTAATGTAATTGAGAGTGAGTGACTCACGCGACTCACTAGGTATTCAACGCGATTGGTTTAATTATAACATTATATTATTTGATTCTTTACATTTAAATTAAATGTAGTGTAGGTTTATATAATATGTTTATGACATTATGATTATAGACTGATAATGGTGAAGCCAGTTGCAAACAACATTGGCCACAGTGACTAATGTCCCTAAAGGTAGAAAAACGCATAAGTAAGTACCTACATAGAGCATGAAATTAATTAATTAATTTGCTTTGGCCTAGTTGTAAGAATTAACTTAATGATATTAATTTATTAGTAGGTAGATAGGTAGGTACCTGGGCAACCGAACTTCGCTCGAGATCTTCTCAGGGATGCCAGGATGCCACCATGCTACCAATCCTACCTAGATAAACTTGGAAAGTAAAACATTATCTAGATAGGTACCTACCTACAAACATTCTAATCTCTAGCTAGAGCCGTTTCCGAGAAACTAATTAGGTACCTACCTATCTACCCACCCATGCAGGCTATTGATTTATGGCCGTTCCCAATTAACCGATCTATCCGCTCTTTACCCTACTAGAGATCAATTTTTGACATTACTTCTATCAAGCCTAACTCAATAATCTAAATATACTTAGTTCGTCTAGTAGTGGAAAGAGCCAATATATCGGTTATGGGAAAGGCAATCAATCACCTGCAGGCGGCTGCAGGCTGCGTTCATTATGGGGGGGATTGTACCCGTCATCGTCATACCGAATGAATAACTTTCCGTACCTACGAGACCCATAGGTAGGTAGAGGTTAAGAGGTTCATACATTCTTCTGGCTACTTTTGTAGGTATTGTTTTGTCCTTTTACTTTTTTATATTTTTTATTTTCATGGCATGGCAAACTGTGGGTACCCTACCTACAGTACCTATAGGTACCCTACCTACAGTAGGTACCTACCAATACTATAGTATCGAACTGAAAAGCATGAAACAAGAAAATACAGAAAATATTCCTGTCTGATAGCCTGAAATTCTTCTCTAGACTTAAGGAATTCAGTATTGTGAAAATCTTAATAAGTTTTAATATTCAGGGCATAGCTGTGGTCGCATGCCATCGTAATTCTGACCAGTGACCAATAAGCTGACTAACAAGCGGATGTGATCACGGCCACGGCAATACCCTGACTTTGCCGTAGTCGGGTAAAAGACTTTACAAAAACTAATACCAGGTAGGTACCTAGGTATAATATTATTAAGTACTTAGATAAATAAAATAGGCCTATTTAAAGTAATTATTATCTAAACAAAACTAATGTAGCTGTATACATGCCTAAAGCTATTGTCTAAGTACGTAAGGTCGGCGAACTATCGGAATCATGACCCACTCTGCCGATAATTCGTTTGATGTCGTCAAAACAGTACAATTTTCTTCTTAGTACCTACCGTGCATAGGTACCTATTGCACTTAGGACATTTTGCATATTATCAAAACTGCGTGTCACTAGTCACTACGGATCAGAGTTTGCGAAAGTTCGAGGGAGAATGTCACGGTGCGAGATTCTCCCTCGAACGTTCGCAAACAAATTGGCAGTTCTCGCGGTGATATCACGCGGCGTGTCGGACTCGGTACAGAATAGACAGGCAGAAGTCTGTGTAGTTTTGAACTTTTGACCTTTATATAGGAGAGACTCTGCTGCCGGCGCCTGCTCCCAAATAGATATAAGTCCAGGGTCGGATTCAAAAATGTGGGGGCCCTGAGCAACCAAAAATTAGAGAGAGACACCTACAAATTTAGAAATTTCACAGAATTCCTATATTAGGTAGGTCCCAGGGCCACTGACCCTGTTGCCCTACCCTAAATCCGGCCCGTTGTAGCGTCGTTGAGAACTGGCAGTATATGTATATTACTGCCGGCAGCCGAGATTACAAACATCGGCTGACGGCGCCGACCCCCATAATGGACACCGGGAAGGGCCCTGCCCCTCCCCGATGTCCATTATGGGGGTCGGTATTCTGAAGGTTTTCGGTTTTCTTAGGCATATAGAATTGGATGTATATTTACTTACGTTCAGGTGTTGGCATTAGCCATGCCTAAATAAGCTTTGTCGACGAATCCTTCTTTGGTGAATCTGTCGTCGATACACTCATAAATTACCTAATCGTTCTGTCGGCGAAACGTTCGTAGTGGAATGGTTCAGTCGTCGATTAGCTCATGAATAAATCGTTCTGTCGGCGAAACGTTCGTAGTTGCAAGGTTCTGTCGTTGAACAACTCTTATGCGATACATTCTCTCGGCGGCTCATTCGGCAGAGAAACGTTAATTTGTCGGAGATAGGTACGTTCCAGAATCAAGTACCTACTACCAAAGTCGACCAAAAATTAATCAGAACCTTTAATTACTAGATTAATGTTAGGTAACTGGTATAGTTTGTTCGCTCATTTATGGTGTCGCCTTTGAAAGGCGCCGACAAAGGCGCCGCCGTTGGAAAGCGACACTAATTGAGCGAACGGTCTATACCAGCTACCTAACATTAATCTAGCAAATAAAGGTTCTGATTTATTTTTGGTCGACTTTGGTATCATTAATATAAATAATAACTTTATTTTATTTAAATTAGCTTTCTCCTTCATCTTTAAGGATACCTAGGATTAGAGCAGACAGGCAGTAGCTGGAAGCTCATTGCGCTCCTTGGTGGGCCAAGCTAGACGGCGCGGCCGCCAAACGTTCATTGCTAACGACCTCCTATTAGAGTGGGATCGCTCTGGCTCAGTTAAAGTAGGTACTATGTAGGTACCTACGTAGTGACCTCGCACACTTTCTCGGTGAACGACACCGCCACCTTCACCTTGAGCGGCCAGCTCGCTCACCTTGTCGAGGTAGGGCCACACGCCGGTCAGCACGATGCTGAAGCCCAGCGACATCTGGAACATGGTGAAGTAGATGACGTAGACGCTGCGCCAGCGCTCGCGCCGCTCCTGCGCCGTCTCCAGCAGCGGCGCGCCCGCCGGCGCGTCCCCGTCGCCGGGCTCCCGCCGCACGCGCCCCGCCAGCCCCTTAAAGCACTCCATATCGCAAACACGCACTAACACTCGTCTTCAGACACGCACAAGCTGTACGGTGCGGGTACGTACACGGTGTTCCCGAAGCGGTGCAGATGCATCCCGGAGTGCTCGCGACTGTGTGTCGAGTCCGAGACACAAACACAAAGTAAAGTAAACAAAGAAGCGCTGCGCGGAGCACGGAGCGGAGTGTTGCGCAAGCGCTGCGCCGCCCGCGCCTCTCGCGACTGACGGCTGACGGCTGACCCCACCATATACGCTACGTGATGTCGTTCGTTGGCATCGTTTCCCTTCGCATAATCTCGAGGCTCGCGTCAGAGCTGATAGCATTCATTATGGCCGTATGTCGTTAATGTGGCAACAAGTCAGTAAGCGGCGCGTCGTGTGTAAATAGGCAATTAGGCACGTAGGTACTTATTTATCTAAGTACCTATAGCTATAAACGACATCATTATTTTTACGCGCACTCCATGAATGCAATGCCACAGCACTGCCGAATGACCCATCCTTCTGGAATACCGAAAGGGTGATTTTTTGAGATTGCATTGTTTTACTGGAAATTAGTTACTTTAGGAGTATCCTTACCTCAACCAGCGGCGGCCTTTGCCATTGCGAGGCCCCAGGGCGGCAGATCTTAGCGATGATTGACGAGAAATGCAAAAGTTATAAATAAATGTAGAGTTTTAAGGCTGCTTGCCACCCAGCCCCGGATCTAGGGGGGGGGCTAGCCGGGTCCCATGCCTCGGGCGGCAAATTCAGAAGGCGGCAAATTCAAGCTTGGTAGAAAAATACACTGAGCAGTGTTATTTGTCTACCAAGCGTAGTAATCGCAAAGAGCAGCGCTAGACCGGTCGTTCTTTGGGGGAGGCCTCAGATCATAGACACAAGGGAGGCGTGCCCAGGCGCTATTGAGCTTGACGCTTTTATATGGTCACATTGACCGTATATAAAACGTACGTCACGCTGGCGACTAACCGAACACGATTGATGATATGAATACCTACAGTTTAAAAAAATCCGGGCGGGGGCGGCATTTTTCAATTTTTGCCCCGCCTCGAAATAATTCAAGATCCGGGGCTGTTGCCACTTGAATAGTTTAGCAGTGGCGGCCTTAGGGGGTCTTAAGGCCGCCACTGCTCAACTGTAGATAAATTAAGCACCTATCTGTCTGCTAATTTGAGAAAAAAAGGAAAGAGCTGAGCTGAGCTGCCTGGGTGGCCCATAGAAGAGCCAGTGATGCCCGATGCACTGTATTATTACAGTAGGTCTACGGGGTCTACCTACTGTATTTTATGGTCATGTACAGTAAGTATGGTGCTGATTCTGTTGAACATCTCACTAAACTAATTTTAATCACACTGTATCTCTTTCTTACCTATAATTGAAAAAGGACAAAAAATATTTAGAACTGTCAAATTAGTCTACGCCCTTGTCATTTACGGGAAAATAGTCGTGACCACAGACATACAAAGAGTAGTTACTCGTTATAATATGTCTGTGGTCGCGACCTTTTGCAATATTACGACTAACTGACATTAAAACTATTCAACTGGGCTAATTTGACAGGATTAAATATCTGCTATCCCTTTCTTATGTTTTTTATTAGAAAGAAACATATAAACAACAGAATCGGCACCATTACCTACGTTAAACCATATTAAAATAATTGAAATAGGTAGGTAGATATAAGTATCGGCAGGGATCTTGATCACAGGTCGCGCATGTAGATACCTACATTTTTGGACCAATAGACAATAGACAGTAAAGACAGTAATCAAATCAGAAACTGGGTTAACACACAGTCGAACAGTCGAACAGTCGAATCAAAAACTGGGTTAGTCCAATGTGTTCCTTATTAAATGCTCGTCAAAACTCAATATTTAACTCAAAAACGCAAAAAACCCTGTTACTGCGTTTTAGGGAATGCACGGCAGAGTTGACAATACGTAATAGAGAATAGTCAGATAGACGACGAGCATTGACACTGACGAACCAATCGTGTGCAGCCTCGGCGCCCCCCGTCTTCTTCACTCCACTAAAGAGACCGATAAACCAGCTATGCGCAGGCGCAGGTGACTTTTTTGATCATAACAGCTGATGCCGCTAGTAATAATACCAACCTACTGTGTATGGATAGGGCTGCCATCCGTCCGGGGTTCCCCGGATTTGTCCTAGTTTAGAGGGCGTCCGGGGAGCATCCGGTAGGGGTTTCAAAAAGTGTCCGGGAGTAACCCGGACACTTTGTGTCAGGGGAATCAATAATAGGAAGGAAACATTTTTGGGGGCGTCCCGGAAAAATAGGTAGGTACTCTATTTCACCCAAATGTCCAGGGTTTTTATTTGTCCGGCGTCAGCAATTTTTATGGCAGCCCTATGTATGGAGAGCACTGTAATTTTTTCAGCTCAAAAATGCATATTTAAGGGTTTAGGAGATTATAAAGGGAATTATGAATAAAACAATATAAACGCGGCTATTGTGACTAACGGCCGTTCCCAATAACCTACAGTGTAGGGGAAAGAGCCGATAGATCGGTTATTGGGAACGGCCATTACCTATTCGACGTTCGCTTCTATTCATTCTAATTTACCTACTTACTGAAATTCAATTATCTAAGTAGGTACCTACTCAGCTAAACACAACAAACACCGAATGTGAAACACAATAGATTGATATAAGATAATCGAGTCCATCCAGGGAAATATGTTGGCAAATGTGGCAATTTACATTAGAGGCCGTTGAACTATGGGGCGTAGATCAATGACGTATTCATATCATTAGCGTAGATGGGCATTTTCGTCAAAATGTCTACCAACACACTCATGGGCTGTCCCATACATACAAGTTGCAAATAACTAACGTTTTTATGACATAGAAGTGTCGAGTTATTTTTGAATAGTTCCCAATGACTGAAGTTTTCTATTTTTTTACTTAAATTGTTAAGAGGAATTTAAAACAAACTAATAAAATTAAATCCAGAAATGCGGCATCTTACGTCTTGCAGTAGGTACTGTCCTCTTTTAGATAGATGACCTATGTTATACTATTTCTTAGCAATTTGCTTCTTATTACATATTCCACATATTTTAGTTTTTGTTATCTAGTTGCATTTTTCAAGCATGTTAAACTCTATTATATTATAATATACAAATATTTTTACATTTTAAAGTTTATATTTGTCCCCTAGGTATGTGTTAACTGGACATGTCCATGCACCGTGACCGTAAATTGAATTCATTTTATTACTGATTTTTTTCTACCACTCGCCGACTTTTTATTTAAATAGAAACACCAAATCAAATACGTTAACACCAGCAGCCGTTTTGAAGTGTCAGTTTTTATTTGTCTTCAGTTTTGAGAGTGTTTCGATCGGTAACGGTCTTTTTCCGGAGTTTTTGCCTCAAATTGAGCGGTAGTATTTCACGTTTCTAAAATGATTATGTAATGTTAGTGTTAACGCAAAAATAGTTTCACATCGCGAAATTAATTCTAGTTTTCGGTAAATAAGAGCTATTTAGTTATCAAACAACAATTTTAGGTTAAATGATAAAAAATTGAGAGAAGGTGGGGTGCCGTTACGTCCTGACCGTTACCAAATGACTGGTAACGTATGAGCCGGACTAAAAAAGTAACGGACAGGACAGCCTAAATATGCAGGCACACTGAGAAAATCCTAACTACTAACTTATTAACTTATCTTAATAACTTATTTCCTTTTTCAATTACTTAGTTCCTTTTTACGTTCAAAAACGTGCATTATTGTTGCTAATTAAGCTGGTATTAAAATACACAATTATTATTATTCACTGAACTGTCAATTGTTGATTTTATGATGTCATGTGCCTTAGCAGCATAAGTCGGAGGACTTAAAAATTAGAAAGACTACTTTAATATAGTAAAACATGTGTTTTATTTACTAAATCGGTGTATCCACAACTTTACTATGTCAGGACCGTTACTGGTTGGTCAAGTATACGTGACTGTCCCTCGAAATATTATAATAGCTTTTATAGTTTTTCTATAATTCTTAAAATAATTAAATAGATTTTTTTATACCTTTTAACAAAGAGGCATTTAAGTTATGGTTAGTGTGGTAATTCTAGATCTATTACTAGTTGTTTAATGGATATAAACAACTTAAGTATAGCGTTTTCGTAACAAGTAACGATCATGACAGTTTTTTTACAAATTACTATGGCAATATTTCGCACCACAACTGAATTATTGTTTTAGATTGCTATACAGCACAATTAATTATCCTATACACAACAAAAAATGTAATCCTCAGTTTAGTTTTATTTCAGGAGCAGTTTATTATTTGGTAACGGTCATGACCAAAACGTATCTAAGTTACTATTTATTTACATATATTAATTGAATTAAGGGACATATAATAAAAAAAATACATATTTAGCAAAATTTATTAAATTTATCACTCGACTAAACCAAGAATTAGCTAAAATATCCAAAACAATATCACTAAGCTATTTTCAAAGATTGGTAGCATCACAGAACAATATTACTCTAGCGAGGGTAGCATTACAAAAAAAAATGCCCAGATAGCGTACCTATTTCAGCCAACTGGCTAAAAGCGGGAGCGAGGGGGCTAGAGTTGATTCTACCAACACGTAAAAGTATTTTATTGGCATTGTAAAACGCGATGTAGTTTTTTTAGTAGGTACTTATTCACTGTAATTGTGTGTTTGTGACAAAAATACAGTAAGTCCAGTGTACAAAGTCACAGATTACCTAACAAAGTGCAGTGCACATTATTTTAAGGCTACCACACAGTATTTACAGATTTCCCATCTGGCAACACCGAGAGGAACCTAATCAATCAATATCCTTCACGATTCGTGTTGCCAACTTGAAGGTTTTCCCCTAAAAGAGGACAGAAATGTTAAAAACCGGCCAAGTGCGAGTCGTACTCGCGCACCGAGGATTCCGTATCAGTTTTGGACGTATAAAGTGAAAAAATCCGGACCGAATAACTAAATTTGTTTGTGAAGGAATTTTAATGATTTTGAAAAAACTGTACTAGTTAGGAACATCGTTTTATTTTTGGTACCATATTTGAGTCAATTCCTATCAACTCTAATTATTTCAGATTTTTCGCCCCGCAAACTTCGGAGATAAGGGGGGGGGAATAGTATTTTTTCGGACAGTTTTCATCATATGTCGAAAACTGTGAGACATAAAATATAATGAAAATATATTTTGAAATATGCAGACTAAGCCCTTTCATATGATAATTATGTCACTTGACCTAGTATCCCCACTTTAAAATTTCGGACTTTTTTCATTTGCAATAAATTTGAACAATTATTATTTATGACTGTTCCAAATTTCGAATCGATAGCATTAGTGGTTGCTGAAATAAGCAGGTGTGACAGACAGACAGACGAAGTCGCACTATAAGGGTTCCTTTTTTACCATTCTGGTACGGAATCCTAAAAATGGGAAAGGGACAGGAATATAAAGTGGGTTTTTGGGGGCTTATTTTTAAACAATTTAAACTAAACCTGCAAATAAATCGAACGACAGTCGCTGGGCTAAATTTTGTCGACTGTTTTTTCTCGCTCTTTCTTGTGCGAATGCGAGACAAATTAATTCACGATAAAAGCGTCGACATATTGTCGAGGCACGCATGCTAGCTCGATAGGAATGAAACGCTAGCTATAAATTTTTTTGTGATAGCGAGAGAGGCGTCAATATTATTACAAAACTCTACAGCTACCTACACCAAACGGTTCAATTCTCAGGGGCCTATGCGGCCTTATTATCTATATGTTTTATTTGCTGCATCAAACAATAATATTTTTGAACCTAGGTATATTTAGAGGTTTTAGGAGGCTTAAAAAAATAAGGGGAGGTTTTGGTAGGGCCACTAGGGCCTGACAATTCTGGCAACACTGTCACTAATCAGTCAGCCTGAATTTTGCGTGCTCAAGTCGTTCGGTAGCACCAATTTATAGTGCATAAAGTGGATTAATCAAGAAAAGATAACTCCTCAGCACACCATCAACCATGTTTGTCTCACGACCAATTATATCCAGGCTTTTCCAGCAATCTGGTATGTTTGTTGCGCCGTTTGAATTCTACAGAAATGTGGATCGATTTATTTAAAAGTTAATTGTTTAGCAAACACTTGTTCATAGGGTAATGTTTAAGTTAAATTATTTTCTTTATTTATTCTCGAAGCTAGTAAATATATAAACAAGGTTGAAGCATAATAAAAACAATTTCTATAAACGTTACATAACATCTGCAGAGATACCTACCTAACCTAACTCTGTCAGTGAACACTATTTTCCTGTCCAAGTTGTCTTATAAATACAGGCTGCTAATCTTTGGGAAATGGTTCCATATACCACATTGTCGTTCTGAGGATTATAAACTACAATAATCAGTAATTTTCTACTCACAGAAAATCTTGCATCTACTAAAAACCAGACCAGGAACAAAATCTTTAATTGGTCCATATAAATCGTCGGCTTACTGCAAGAACTCATTAACCAACAAAAGTTTACAAAAATCAATTCACTAATTTTGATTCTATTGAACACCCTTTAGATATAGTTAAAGAGTGTTCAATAGAATCAAAAGTCAATTATCATTACTTTTGATTCCATTGAACGCCCTATATCTATAGGGTGTTCAATAGAATAAAAATTAATGAATTGATTTCTCAGTTTTGTTTTTGTCAGTTAATGAGTTCTTGCAGTAAGCTGACGAAATATAAATATTTAATAGGTCAATGTGCAAAAACCAATCTCGCAACCACTGCACTAGTACCTAGGGGGCAAACCTGGTAGATTTTGTAATAATAACTTACTTACCTACTCTTATCAAAAATATTAAATAAGTACCTAATACTACTAAAAACTGAGTACTAATTACGTGAATCATTCAACCCACTTGTATCCAATCTATTGTGTAAATAAATCACAATGTGATGTTTCACACGAGAGTGTAGAGAGTGGTGTTGTTGCAGTGCGTCGCTACCACAACGAGCACTTCAAGGCGCCCACGATGGACGAGCTGCCCGTGCCGCGCGGCTCGTGGCAGGCGCGCCACGACGCCAACCAGCGCCGCTACAACCTCATCCTCTTGTTCGGGATCGCCTTCGCCACCGGCACCTTGATTGTGGTATGTACTATGTTTATGTCACCTCTTTATTGCTACTTGCAATGGCGGATCCAGGGGGCTCTACCCACCTCCTCACAAAATCTTAAGTTCTGACAATTTCCGAATAGATTACCTAGAAATTAATTGATATTTTGATTTTTACTTCTTAACCCCCAAAACAATAATTCCTTGATCTGCCACTGCCTACTGTGCAACTAACATGGTACCTGTTACAATATCCTATCTGACAATGATTCTAAATAATTATTATTTTTGTGACTTGTAAACAAAGCAATTATTACTTCATTTACTAATCAAATAATTGGCTAGCTTCAGCTTTGTGAAGTTCCGTCTCCATCACTCATACCTATGTGATGTTTTGTAGCTGACTTTCAGTTGTTGTACAAGTTCTCCAGGGTGTATAAAGTGTGTAAAGAAGTAAAATGTAAAGATAGGTAGTTGTAAATGAGACAAAGAATGTAATTTTTATTAAAATATTTTTTTCTTTTCCAGGCCAAGACTTCCGGACTGGTGTACCTTAACTACTCGCCCCCCAAGTCCCTGGACTAAGTGTTGCAGTGAAAGGAATAGTTTAATGTGTTCAGCTTTTGTAAAATAACATAACTATTGTAATGAGAGACGTTGAAATTGATGAAAGCTTCCTTTACATTATCTACTGACATTTTACAAAAACTGAATAATATCAATGTGATAGTTTAATAAATAATCAATTAAATCAATATAATAGTTTCTTTTTTTCTTTAATTACCTTTCAACATCCTTGCGTTTTGAGGGTTCCGTGGGCAAATAGCAAATGTCTGTCTGTACGACTTTTGCATTTAGATGATTTTTAGGGTTCCGTACCAAAATGGTAAAAAAGGAACTTACTTATGGTGCGACTTCGTCTGTGTTTGTCTGTCACACCTGCTTATTTCAGCAACTACTAAAGCTATCGACTTGAAATTTGGAACAGTTATAAAAAATGCTTGCCCAACTTTATTGCAAATGAAAAAAGTAAAAAAATATTTTTATTTTCATTGCAAAAGGGGCCGGAGTGGGGTTCCGAAATTTTAAAGTGGGGTTACTAGGTCAAGTGACATTATGATATCAAAGGGCTTAATTTGCACATTTCAAAATATATTTTCATTTTATTTTATGTCTCACAGTTTTCGACATAATATGATGAAAAATTTCCAAAAAAATACCATTTCCCCCCCCCCCCCCTTATTTCCGAAGTTTGCGGAGCGAAAAATCTGAAATAATTAGGGTTGATAGGAATTGACCCAAATATGGCACCAAAAATAAAACGATGTTCCTAACTAGTACAGTTTTTTCAAAATCATCAAAATTCCTTCACAAACAAACTTATTATGCGGTCCGGATTTTTTCACTTTATACGTCCAAATATGATACGGAACCCTCGGTGTGCGAGTACGACTCGCACTTGGCCGGTTTTACCATTTTGTACCATTTCTTGTAATTAAGTGTTATAGTGAATTAATATAACTATTTCTCTTATAATTCAAGACTTTAACTCTTACCATACTTATCCTACCAATACAAGAAAGCAGTGTTAGGTCACCATAACGCCGAGCAATACTTTCTACAGACAGAAAAAACCGGACAAGTGCGAGTCGCCCTGATGGTTCCGAAATATGCAATAGCGCCATTGATCTATATAAGGGTTCCGTTTATCCTTTAAGCTTTCCGCGTAGCTAACACTTGGAAATGGGTTTAAGTAGGTGGGGATAAGATGACACAAAGTATGAAAATAAGTTTTAATAACAAGCTTAACTAATTTTATAAAATACTAGCAAACCCGGCGAACTCCGTTTCGCCACCAGATTTTCCCGCATTTCTGTTGAAATTTTCCTGAATTTTCTTTGCTATAAACCTCACGAAGCCCGAGACCTTTCCAACGAATGCAAAACCGTGGAAATCGGTTCGTCCGTTCTGGAGTTATAGCGTCAGGAAGGAAAACCCGACTTATTTTTATATAGTAGATAGTTTACATTATAAAAGGATCTAGGTATTCTATGAATAAGACCATATTATACAATACATATTACATACTTAATTATGTCTACTTAAAATAAATAATTACAGTATCAATTACACGTAGACGTAACTAATAATGAATCTAATAACATTGCACAAGTTAAATGGAGTTAGGTACGCCGGCGCCAGTCGCGCTTTACATTCGGCTCGAGTCGAGCCACCATACTCACATCGTGGGCACGAGAGCGGCGCGCAGACGGCGCGAGAGCGGCACGCAGGCTGCACGAGAGCGGCACGCAGGCGGCACGAGAGCGACGCGTAGGTGGCACGAGAGCGACGCGCAGGCGGCGCGAGAGCGACGCGCAGGTGGCACGAGAGCGACGCGCAGGCGGCACGAGAGCGACGCGCAGGCGGCACGAGAGCGACGCGCAGGCGGCACGAGAGCGACGCGCAGGCGGCACGAGAGCGACGCGCAGGCGGCACGAGAGCGACGCGCAGGCGGCACGAGAGCGACGCGCAGGCGGCACGAGAGCGGCGCGTCGGGTAGTCAGTGCTCGCGCGCGATGTCGGAGAAGGCGTCGAGGATGTGCTGCGTGGTGAGCGGCAGCGACAGCCCCGCCGCCGGGTAGCACGCCGCGATGCGCGCCTGCATACACACATCGCGTCACACGCGTCACACACGCCGCGTCACACACGGCGCGTCACTCACCTGCAGCGCCACGTGCTGCGCGATGAACTCCTCCTGCATGGCGCGCCACACCACCTGCAGCAGGCCGCCCTCGTCGCTCAGGTGCTTCTCCACCGTGCGGTACAGCCGGTGCAGCGACTTGCGCACTGAACAACAACATAACATCATCAGTTCAACACTCGGCATCATAATAGAAGAAGTAATCGGTGATGTGCGTTACCTTCGTGCGCGGGGTACATGGCGAGCACGCGGCGCAGCTCGTGCTTGCTGAAGGCGGCGCGGTAGCACACCTCGTCCTCGCGCACGCCCTGCGCCACCGCCTCCGCCACGCCCTCGAAGAACTGCGTCAGCCGCTCCAGCGGCCGCCCGAAGTACGTCGTCACGTACGAGCGCAGCGCGTCCGCGTAGCGCGCGCGGCACTCGCGCCGCAAGCCCTCCAGCGCCGGCGCGCGCAGCGCCGACAGCACGCCGTGCAGCCGGTGGTAGTTCTCTGTGTACACACCCGCGCGTGAGCGACCACAGTGCAGCGGCGCGCCCCGACAGCACGCCGTGCAGCCGGTGGTAGTTCTCTGTGTACACACCCGCGCGTGAGCGACCACAGTGCAGCGGCGCGCCCCGACAGCACGCCGTGCAGCCGGTGGTAGTTCTCTGTGTACACACCCGCGCGTGAGCGACCACAGTGCAGCGGCGCGCCCCGACAGCACGCCGTGCAGCCGGTGGTAGTTCTCTGTGTACACACCCGCGCGTGAGCGACCACAGTGCAGCGGCGCGCCCCGACAGCACGCCGTGCAGCCGGTGGTAGTTCTCTGTGTACACACCCGCGCGTGAGCGACCACAGTGCAGCGGCGCGCCCCGACAGCACGCCGTGCAGCCGGTGGTAGTTCTCTGTGTACACACCCGCGCGTGAGCGACCACAGTGCAGCGGCGCGCCCCGACAGCACGCCGTGCAGCCGGTGGTAGTTGTCTGTGTACACACCCGCGCGTGAGCGACCACAGTGCAGCGGCGCGCCCCGACAGCACGCCGTGCAGCCGGTGGTAGTTCTCTGTGTACACACCCGCGCGTGAGCGACCACAGTGCAGCGGCGCGCCCCGACAGCACGCCGTGCAGCCGGTGGTAGTTCTCTGTGTACACACCCGCGCGTGAGCGACCACAGTGCAGCGGCGCGCCCCGACAGCACGCCGTGCAGCCGGTGGTAGTTCTCTGTGTACACACCCGCGCGTGAGCGACCACAGTGCAGCGGCGCGCCCCGACAGCACGCCGTGCAGCCGGTGGTAGTTGTCTGTGTACACACCCGCGCGTGAGCGACCACAGTGCAGCGGCGCGCCCCGACAGCACGCCGTGCAGCCGGTGGTAGTTCTCTGTGTACACACCCGCGCGTGAGCGACCACAGTGCAGCGGCGCGCCCCGACAGCACGCCGTGCAGCCGGTGGTAGTTCTCTGTGTACACACCCGCGCGTGAGCGACCACAGTGCAGCGGCGCGCCCCGACAGCACGCCGTGCAGCCGGTGGTAGTTGTCTGTGTACACACCCGCGCGTGAGCGACCACAGTGCAGCGGCGCGCCCCGACAGCACGCCGTGCAGCCGGTGGTAGTTCTCTGTGTACACACCCGCGCGTGAGCGACCACAGTGCAGCGGCGCGCCCCGACAGCACGCCGTGCAGCCGGTGGTAGTTCTCTGTGTACACACCCGCGCGTGAGCGACCACAGTGCAGCGGCGCGCCCCGACAGCACGCCGTGCAGCCGGTGGTAGTTCTCTGTGTACACACCCGCGCGTGAGCGACCACAGTGCAGCGGCGCGCCCCGACAGCACGCCGTGCAGCCGGTGGTAGTTCTGTGTACACAACCGCGCGTGACCCCCCCCCCACTCACCCATGTGCAGCACGGCGCGCGGCGTGCGCGGGTGCTCGGCGTGCAGCACGGCGTGCATCATGCCGGCCGCCAGCGCCACGTACCAGCGGTCGAGGTCGGCGCGCCGCCCGCTCGTCGCGAAGATGCGCTCGCACGCGCCGCTCAGCGCCTCGAACTCCTGCAGGAAGCTCAGCAGCCCGCACTTGGGCTTCTTGGCCGCCTGCGGGACATTCACTACCTCGTCCAATGTTCCACTTAGTTATGTAACGGGTCAGTTTTAGGGGAGGAACTTCTGGGCTTAACCCGAAACTATAAGTAGACCATAATGATCAGTTACGACTCGATTTTGGGTAAAACTAAAACTGCATTTTTGACTTTCTGATATAACGCCGCATATTGGATTGCAGGAGTAATGACACGACACGGTTAAAACTGAACACAGCGCGACCGCGCACCTGCTTGACGGCGTCGGGCAGCGCCGCCAGCCGCTCCGCCACGCTGCGGTCGGCGCCGCGCTTGGCCGCCACCGCCACGCCCGCCAGCGCCGCGCGCGCCCAGCGCGCCTCGCCCGCCCCGCCCGCCCCGCCAGCCGCCCCGCCCGCCGCCCCGCCCGCCCCGGCCGCCCCGCCCGCCGCCCCGCCCGCGCCGCCCTCCAGTACGCGGCGCCCCACGCACGCAAGCGCGCGCATGGCGCCGTGCGCGTCGTGGCGCTCCACGTGCGCCACCAGCGCCACCAGGTCGCTCTCCAGCGACGGGAACAGCTCGCCCATGAAACGCCGCGTCTCGCCGCCCGCGCGCCGCGCTTCGCCCCGCTCCGCCCCGCCCTCGCCGCCATCGCCCTGCCAGTGGAAGTGTCCGTGTGTCATACCGAATAACAGAATAACCGCGCTAGCTTGTGACGCGAAATTACCTTAACGTCGATGTCCAAAAAGAAGAATTGTGCGCAGAAATCTTGCTCAGCGTTGCACAAGCTCTCGACCAGACTCAGCACCTGCCGACGGACGCGGTTTCGGGTTGAGTGATGGAAAAAAATCTAGAGCGTATTATTAAATGTAATCGCAGACGACCGGTGTTCAACACTCACGTTGTCGAGAAGCTCGTCGGTGCGGTCGGGCGGCGCGCCGGCCAGCGCGGTGCGCGCGGCCTCGCACGCGGCGCGCACCTCGCGCTCGTACACGCGCGCCCACGTGCCCACGTACACCTGCGGCCACGCCACTCATGAGTCCGTTGCGAGCGCGTCGCGCGCCGACGGCGGAGCGAGCCTACCTTGGCGAGCGCGTCGAACGCCTTCTCGTCCATGTCCTTGAGCCAGCGCATGAAGGGCGCGTAGGGCAGCAGCTCGGCGTGGTGGCGGTGCGCGCGCGACTCGTGCGCCGCCTCGTTGCCGAGGTGGATGAGCGCGTTGTTGAGGTGGCGCGCCAGCGCGGCGGCCAGCGAGTCGCGCGCGCGCGCCAGCCGGCGCAGGCGCTCGCGCACGGCGGCCAGGCGGCGGCGCGCGGGCGGCGCGGCCGGCTCCGCGCGCAGGGCGGCGCGCAGCGCGTCGCCCGCCGCCAGCGCGCGCGCGCGGCCCTCGGCCGTGGCCAGCGCCACCTCGGCCAGCGAGTCCAGGTCGCGCAGCGGCGGCGCGTCCAGCCAGCGGTACACGTCGCCCAGCTCGGCCAGCAGCGCGCGCGCGTTGGCGTCGGCGCGCGCGGCGTCGGAGCGCGCGTGCGGCGCGGCGGGCGCGGCGCGGGCCAGCGCGTCGTAGCGCCGCAGCCGCAGCGCCAGCGCCGCGCCGGCGCCCAGGCCGGCCTCCAGCCGCCCGGCCAGCTCCGCGCCGGCGCCGCCGCTCTCGGTGGCGGCGGCCAGCATGCCGGCCACGTTGAGCGCGTCGAGGCGCGCGAGGCGGCTGCCGAGGCGGCGCACGCGGCGCTCGGCGTCGGCGTCGGCGGGCTCGGCGTCCTCCAGCAGCGCGCCGAGCGCCGCGTCCGACGGCGTCGCATCGTCGCCTCCCTTACGCACACACTCTTCATTTTAATTAAACTAATTGCTGAGTCATAAAACTTTATGAGGTAGTTACACCACGAGTCATTTATTTTGTAGGATATTCAATGAATCCAAAGCTACAATCTCTAACATAATTTTCAGTTTAATTGATGTACCACATTAGGTATTACATGAAGAATAAATAAATAATATACGAGGGTGCGTTTTTAAGTTCGCGGAATGAGAGGGTTGGAGGGGGGTAATTAGGCTCATTAGGATCGTAACGTGTTCAGTTACTCATAATTAGTATAAATACGAGGTTTCATTGTTATTAGACAATTATGAATCAGTCTTTGAGCTATCGTCAACCAAGCAACATAATCGGGAGTGAAAATAAAATATGGAAAAAATCGAATATCGTGCCGTTATAAAGTCCCTTACCAAGCAAGGAAAATCTGTTGCGACCATAATGAATGAGATGTCATTGGTTTACGGTGACTCTTGTCCAGGAAAAACCATGGTGTACAAGTGGCACAGTTTATTTAAACAAGGAAGGGAATCCCTTGAAGACGACGCGAGGCCGGGCAGGAGCATCGAGGTGACCACGCCAGACCTTATACAAAAAGTCGAAAAAAATTTACTCGATGCTCGACTAAAGAAACAACTCGCAGAAATGATTGGAGTATCCGATACAACCATTTTTAAAATCTTGCACGATCATCTTGGCATGACTAAGGTCAGCGCAAGATGGGTGCCGAGAATGCTCACGCCGCCGCCGCCGCAAAAGTTACAGCGCGTAGAGTGTTCACGTGCATTTTTGGACCTCTGTAATGAAGACAAGGATGGTGTATTGAGTCGAATTGTTACTGGAGACGAAACTTGGGTTCATCATTATGAACCTGAGTCGAAACAAGACTCCATGCAGTGGCATAAAAAGGGCACAGCACCTCCCAAGAAGTTTAAGGTGTCACAGTCAGCTGGGAAACTCATGGCGACGGTCTTTTGGGACTCAGAAGGAATATTATTAATCGATTATAAAGCTAAAGGTGTTTCTATAACCGGAGAATACTACGCTTCAATATTAGAGCGACTAAGAGAAGCCATTAATGTGAAAAGACGGGGAAAATTGACGAAAGGTGTGCTGCTTTTGCACGACAACGCGCCCGTCCACAAGAGCCGCGTTGCGTTGGCTGCCGTGCATAAGGTGGGCTTCGATATTTTAAATCACCCACCCTACAGCCCAGACCTGGCCCCCAGTGATTATTACCTCTTTCCAAAAATTAAAAAAGAGCTGCGGGGTAAAAAATTTACCACCGATGATGAAGTCAAAGAGGCAGTTTCGGCGTATTTTGAACACAAAGAGAAAACATTTTTTTATGAGGGTATAAATAAATTAATTGAAAGATCTGAAAAATGTATCCGTCTTGCAGGTGAATATATTGAAAAGGAAAAATAATTTCGTTTTTTAATTTCCACCCTTTATCCCCCATTCCGCGAATATAAAAACGCTCCCTCGTATATACATATCATTAACATAATATACAATTACCAAAGGCCCCCAAACTTATTTGTCTTGTAGTCTTGTCATGTTTTTAGGGTTCAGCACCAAAATGGTAAAAAACCGGCTAAGTGCGAGTCGTACTCGCGCACCGAGGGTTCCTTATCAGTTTTGGACGTATAAAGTGAAAAAAACCGGACCGCAAAACTAAGTTTGTTTGTGAAAGAATTTTGATGATTTTGAAAAAACAGTACTAGTTAGGAACATCGTTTTATTTTTGGTGCCATATTTGGGTCAATTCCTATCAACTCTAATTATTTCAGATTTTTCACTCCGCAAACTTCGGAGATAAGGGGGGGGGAATGGTATTTTTTCAGACATTATCTTATTATACATCATATGTCGAAAACTGTGAGACATAAAATTTAATAAAAATATATTTTGAAATGTGCAGATCAAGCCCTTTCATATGATATGTCACTTGACCTAGTAAACCCACTTTGAAATTTTGGACCCCCACTCCGGCCCCTTTTGCAATGAAAATAATTTTTTTTTTATATTTTTCATTTGCAATAAAGTTGGACAAGCATTTTTTATAACTGCTCCAAATTTCAAGTCGATAGCATTAGTAGTTGCTGAAATAAGCAGGTGTGACAGACAGACAGACAGACAGACGAAGTCGCACCATAAGGGTTCCTTTTTTACCATTTTGGTACGGAACCCTAATAAAAAAGGAACCCTTATGGTGCGACTTCGTCTGTCTGTCTGTCTGTCTGTCACACCTGCTTATTTCAGCAACTACTAATGCTATCGACTTGAAATTTGGAACTGTTATAAAAAATGCTTGTCCAACTTTATTGCAAATGAAAAATATAAAAAAAAAATTATTTTCATTGCAAAAGGGGCCGGAGTGGGGGTCCAAAATTTCAAAGTGGGGTTACTAGGTCAAGTGACATATCATATGAAAGGGCTTGATCTGCACATTTCAAAATATGTTTTCATTTAATTTTATGTCTCACAGTTCTCGATATGTATGATGATAAATGTTCCGAAGTTTGCGGAGCGAAAAATCTGAAATTATTAGAGTTGATAGGAATTGACCCAAATATTGCACCACAAATAAAACGATGTTCCTAACTAGTACAGTTTTTTCAAAATCATAAAAATTCCTTGACAAACAAACTTAGTTATGCGGTCCAGTTTTTTCCACTTTATACATCCAGAAATGATACGGTACCCTCGGTGCGCGAGTACGACTCGCACTTGGCCGGTTTTTTTAGTTTTGAGTAGCTTACCTACATAATATTTATTTTTGCAAATTCATCAACCTATTCTTAATTTAAATTTTAAAATAATTCTTCATCACATTTCATGAACTAAGATAGTAAGTGTGTATAATAAGATATATTGTGTAGTTTATGAGATATTCGGTTTTGAGTTAACCAATTACAAAATCAGTCCGAAACTGAAATACTCCTTGCTCGGAACCCTAGCGTGCATGATCTGACATTCACTTGGCCGGTTTTTATACAGTGATCATAATAGATTTCAACTGACAAAGACATATTCATCGGTCAGAGAGTCGCCTTAGCGGTGGAGTTGAGCTGCATCCTTTAGGAAAGCTTTGCCTTTGCCACTGGCATCTACCAAGTACTTTACACTGGTAATCAATGAACTATATCGCAATTCAACAGACACAACATCTAGGCGAAAGAAAGTCGATAAATGTAATGGGAATGCGAGTGTTGGACGTGCGACAAGGGGGCGGAGCTCACCACGTCGGCACAGGCCTGCTCCTTACTGGTCTCCCATTCCCGTTGCAGAGCCGTCTCTTCGTACTTCATGCCGATACAAGTCGACGATACTATATTATGTACAGGTCGTCGTACTTCCCACGTAACAAATTACTGAAAACAAAATCTCACACTTTGAACGTTGGATACTACCACATAAATTGCATGTGTTGTGCTCTTGTATTTTTTTAGTTAGATAAACTTTTGCAAGGCATTTACTGTACGGTGTACCGTGTGCATACTCAATTAAATATTGAGGAGAAGTACCTAGTATTACTAACAAATAAATAAACAATACAAGGAAGTCAAGGAACGTTCGGCATGACGTTGACAGCCTTGACAGCTTGACAGGATGAGTCAGTCTGGATCATGGATGTCTGGATGACAATTGACAGGTGACAGTCCGTAGTGTTGCCGCTCGATAGTTGACCGATAGTAAGAATATCGATTGTACTATAGTAGATAGAATCGATACTAGCGATAGCTCGGATCGTGAATTCGTGTCAATAATACTATACTATTTGATGGAAGCAAGAATCTTTTTAAGGCTGCATTCCGAACTACAAAATAATCGCTCACAGCGCTCACATCTATATTTTGCGTTCCGATTTAGATATCACGATTATGACAGCTAAGAGCTGTTATCAATTCGGAACGCTCGTGAAAGCGTTCACAGTGAACATAACATAACCTCCAAACCGAATTCTTTCTGAAAAGTGAAAATGGAAGTTATGTTGGTTGACTCTATCGATAATTTGTCGCCCGTTAGGCTCGTCGGCTATTTTCACTTGAATACTCATGGTTATGTGCACAATTTCTTAAAATGTGACAATAGAATAGTTGTTTTAAGCGACTCCTAACTTCATATCAAAACAATAAACATAAACACAACCTGTGAACACAACTGTCATATTTGACAGCGCTCACGGTGATATTTATTTGGGGCATGGTCGGTGTAATCGCAAGATGGCGCATGTCATGACGTCATCTATGACGATTCAAGGGACATCGATATCGCGCTTACGGTAATTCGGAACGGGTTTATGGACGCTCAAATCGATTACAGCGTAAATCGGAATGCAGCCTAAGATGGAGGCAATACCATAGACTTAATATTCGTAGACGGAGCATTAAAGAAAAAGACCTTATCCGTTTCTTGTTAGTGTATGGTGTTTGGATTTTTATTAATCTTTGTGTCAATCGATTTTAATGAAAAGGTAAACAAATTTTCACACAATCACTCACTAAATGGAATTAGTTATAATACATTAATCGTATTTTAAGGTTTCAGCTCGATACTTCACCACTTTTACCAACTATATTCGTTTGTTTAACATTTTAAAAGTGTATATAAAAATCGAAGAAAAATCTTAGACAAAAAGTGAGGTTATTTATCAGATAAAAAAAACATACATTGTCTATGGTCCTGAGTGATATTCGAAAAAAATTTTTTTTTTTTTTGGCTTCGCACGGTTTGTGCATTTAGTCAAAAAAAAATGTAATCTAGGTATATCTATACTTCTATACTTTAATATTATAAAGAGGAAAGATTTTTTTGTTTGTTTGTTTGTACCGAATAGGCTCCGAAACTACTGGACCGATTTTAAAAATTCTTTCACTAATATGTAGAAAGCTACATTATCACTGAGTAACATAGGCTACTTTTTATCCCGAAAAAATGTACAGTTCCTGTGAGCTACGCGGACGAAGTCGCGGGCGAAGTGCTAGTACTATTATAAAATTGTAAACAAACTGTGTCTGTACATTGAAGATATTCCAAAAAAAAACAGTCGGGATTGAGTACTGGGACGTAACTATAACCAAAAAGATTTTATTTAGACTTTTTGTCTGTTTGTGCGCGCATCACGCAAAAGGTACTGAACGGATTTTGATGTGGTTTTCACAGTTCGATAGCTTGGGGTCCAATTTAAAATCTAAGCCACGTTTCATCTAATTCTGATGGGAGGAACCAGACTGAGGTACAGCTTGACCTCTTGGTAGTACTAGCCACTCTATACTACGGAGGTCATTTAAACTGGTCACTTCACTGTAGTCCACGCGGACGGAGAGTCGCGGGCAAAATCTAGTATTAAAATAATATTGACTATGTACATACATATCGATAGTATTGATTCTTGCTATCGGTATGGCACATGAATAAATACTCGGTTATTTATTCATGTGCTATCGATGAAATCGGTCGCCGGTCGCGGCCTCGCGGGAACACTAGTCAGAACAGTGTTGCCAAATTAGGATAATTATCCCAGATTTAGAGTAAGAATGATGTCGCATGATAATTTTTAGGGTTAAGAATTCTTTAGGGTAAACTTGAGAGAATTTTAAGGTTTGATTTTGTATTAGTTAATAATATTGCTAAGTTTATGGGCTTTTTGGTAAGCAATACATGTATTTGAATTAAAAGATATTTCTATTGTGAAATTTAAGCATTGATTAAGAAAGAACTTGTTTTATTATTTACTAGCTTCCGCCCGCGGCTTCGCCCGCGTTTTCCGGGATAAAAAGTAGCCTATGTGTTATTCCAGGTCCCAGGCTACCTCTTTGCTAAACATCAAATCCGTCCAGCCGTTTCAGCGTGAAGAAGTAACAAACATTCGCATAACATTCACACACACACAAACTTTCGCATTTATAATATTAGTGGGATCTAACGGTCGGTTACAGAAAGATAATTAAATTTTAATGGAGGCAATTTCTATTGTTAAAGTCTCCTTTAAAACTTAATGACCTTTTCTGCAACTCAATGTAAAACAAAAACTTTAGCCTCAGGGTATTTTTGTATAGTTATTATTTTAGGGTAAAATTAATCAGGCTTTGGGTTAATATAAAAATCTAGCTTGGCAACACTGAATCGGAACTGTCAGAAGAAAAGTCAACCAAAAAAAACCTAACCTAATATAATCCTAAACTAATTAGCTAAAACTACCATAAAATTACACTGATTCCAATTTATTGCATTATTGTTATTAGCGTTTCCTCTAGGAAAAAAATCGAAAGAACTAAAAATGTCTCAAAAAACTGCTCCAAAAAACCCTAAAACAAAATCTAGTGAGGAGATTTTCTCAGGCTTTCAAACTCTTCGCGCTGAACAAAGACAACTCGCTAATAAGATTTCGGAGTTAGAAATGGATCTCAATGAGCACAAGTATGTTTTCAATACTAACTACCATCTCTCGTTATGTGTGCAGCGTGGGTGATTGCTGACTCACGTGTATTCATGTTTCAGAATAGTCATCGAAACTCTTCGTGAGGTGGATCAAACTCGTAAATGTTTTCGGATGGTGGGTGGAGTGCTGGTCGAACGCACGGTCGCAGAAGTGCTGCCTGAGCTAGAGAACAATTGTGAACAGTTGCCGAAAGCCCTCAAAGCGTTGGAAGAACAACTCACAAAGAAAGGGCGCGAGATTAACGAGTATATCGAGTGTCACGACATTCGCCTGCAGCGCGTGGACCGGCCGCCCGCCGACGCGGCGCCGGAGCAGCCCGCCAAGTCCAACGTGCTGGTCGCCAGTGCTTAGGAGGACTGACCGGAGTAACATTTATTTAACACATTCTAGAGTGCCCATTGTATTATCAGTTATCACATAAAGATACCATAATTATAAACTGTGTGGCATTATCAGAACAATAATATTTAATTTAGTTTTAGGTCATTTTTTATGATTTAATATTTAACAACATTGTGTGGATGCTTAAAAAATATCACTTAACAAATACTAGTATAGGTCTAAGGCCAGCAAAGATAGTTAATTTATTGTTGCCATCTTGTTTATATTGTTTTAACAGAAATATATCAACTTGTACTAGGTGCGATACTATTTAATTTGTTTACTTCATTGGCACACTGTATTAATAAATATTTTATTAATACATTTGTAATACCTACTATAATAATATAAATGATGTGACACCATATTCACCGCCTACTTCACAAAATGTACATATTTTGTCTCATGCTGTTGAATTATATACCAATTTTTCAACTTGTCTGGTATGTTTTACTTTGTTTTATGTATTCAAAGATCTACTATAATGAGCAAATATTGCTCAGCAGTTTTTATTCCGAAAGACAATGCCAAGCGGCTATACTTATTTGTGTTGTGGACAACCGATCCAATTGTGAATCTAATCATGCAGGGACCCAAACTGATTATAATCGAAAAAAAAAGGTCATCGTGATTATAATAGGGGGCGGCATAATTGCTATAGCACACGGGCGCTCAAACACCTAGCGGCGGGCCGCGGGCCGCGGGCCTGCTCCCACCCTGTATAAGTACTTAGGTAAGACTAGCTGTTCCCCGCAGTTTCAAAGCCGTTGCTCGGCTCTTAAGGGTCCTAGCGTGATGTTAAATAGCCTATACTAAGGCCGAGATAAATATACGTTCCACGTACTTTGGCTAAGCCGTATCGTTGTCACTGTCGCGCAACTTGCAAGCAAGACAGAGACTGGAACATAGCTTACTCAAAGTACGTGCTAAGTAACGTCTATTTATCTCGGCCTAAGTATTCTTCACGACTGGTTATAATACAAAAGCATTTTTTCCAATGCGACTGGTAGTTCCAGAGATTAGCACGTTCAAACAAACTCTTCAGCATAATATTAAGTATAGATTTTTGTAAAATAATTCTTGTATATGTAGGTACTTATCTGATAAATAGCTACTCTATTGTTATGATTAAAATAAAACTACACTAATGCATTGTGTACACTATAATAAAAAAATATAAACATTATAAATTATGTAACATGTCATATTTTTAATACCTAGCTACGACAATTTGCGAACAGTCTGTTTCTAAGTAGGTATATTGTATTCTTCCTTACTTGTCTTATTTAGTAAACAGTACCTACCTAATGTAAAGCTGTCTTCTACGCTATACTATATAGTGTAGCGCGCCATACAAAGCCATACTATAGCAGTGTAAACATGTCCATAACAATGTATGGTGCGCCATATTGTTGTGCTATGAGCTATAATGCAATATAGTATAGCGTAGTCTGAAGACAGCTGTCTCTTTTTAACCGACTTCAAAAAAGGAGGAGGTTCTCAATTCGTAAGTATGTAGAATTGAAAAATAAAAAATTGCAACAATCGTTTAAATAAGGCAAGTGAGGAAAAATACACTTCACTTAATTTATTGATATTATTCAATATAAAAATATAATATTTATATAAAAAAAAAAAAAACTTTTTAAAATATAGTAAGTACCTAGGTAGTTAGGTATTATATTTAACAGTTTATATTCTAAATATTTTTCACAATAAATAAATATTCTTAAGCTGGACTAATTGTAGATATAGAAAAAAAAAAACGGACAAGTGCGAGTATGCCTCGCGCCCAAGGGTTCCGAAATATGATCACAGATGGCGCTACTGCATACTTCCAATGACGCCATCTATGAGCAGATGGCTCCACTTATGGTCCGGTGACTGACGGCGGACAACAAAGTGATCCTATAAGGGTTCCGTTTTTCCTTTTGAGGTACGGAACCCTAAAAAACAATTACATTATGAATTAAAAAGCACATTACCAATAAAATAGCGCAGTCACAGTTGAATTAGATTGTTGATCTACATAAGGGCGCTCTCGGAATTTTGTCTCCTCTCTCGCTCGCACAGAACCATTTTCAAGAATGTGGAATGAAAAGATGCATTTTTAAAAAAAATTAATCTGACAGCGAACTACAAAATAATATCTTCTATACTTATAATAAATCTGTAGAGAGGTCAACTCTCTACAGATGACAGATGACCGGTGTTGCCGTACATATCTTGCCATGTTTTCATTTAATTATACTTATTATAAAACTATTTGTAGTACGAGATTCCCGGCAGTCGTTACGACTTACAGAGCTTTAGGCACGCCGCACGCACCGATTGGTAACATTAAACGAACAATGGCAGATCCCTATACCTACATGATTTTAGTCGAGGTAAACGTGTAGTGTTTAGAAGTCAAAAATATCTAAAACTATTTAACATTACTTCCTGAGCAACTTTTGTATTGTGAATATTATTTGAGAAAGTCTAGAGATAAAGATATTGCGTTTTGAATATTTTGAGCTTTGATACGATAGTGAAGTTCATCTGATATTTTAGTTCAAAGAGTAATATCGTCACCTTTATGGTAAACTTACGAAACTGCAAAAAACACATTTTACAGGGGAACGTTTTGAAACATTAAATTGACAATAACTTTTTTCAAGAGACAGATGTAATAAACTCTGCGATGCATTTGATTTTCAAAATTCCACTTCTTTTATATACCACAAATGTATTAATCTTATATTACAAAAATAACAAATAAATGCATATTCGTTATTTTACACCTTCATACATGAGAGTTCATAGGTACCTATTATATTACACTTTAGCAAACTTACGGAAGTTTTCGTAAGTTACATAAGAAAAGTATCAAATATATACTTTCTATACTTTGGTAAACTTACGAAAGTGCCACGTTCGTAAGTTTGCTATGGGTTAATTGAGTCCCTTGAAGAATATATCTTACCAATGTGAACTTACGAATCTTACATATTCGTAAGTTTGCTGTGAGTTGCTAAATCGATTTACTACAGTGTGTTACGAATGTTACGATGTAAATTCACGAATATGGCAGATTCGTAGGTTGATCGTGGTGCATTTTTCTTGGACTTCATATATTCGACTACGCCAAAACAACCGATATCAATTTCGTATGTTTAATTTGGGCGTATCACAAAAAAAACCGCACAAGTGCGAGTATGCCTCGCGCCTTAAGGGTTCCGAAATATGATCATAGATGGCGCTACTGCATACTTCCAATGGCGCCATCTATGGGCAGATGGCTCCACTTATGGTCCGGTGACTGACGGCGGACAACAAAGTGATCGTATAAGGGTTCCGTTTTTCCTTTTGAAGTACGGAACCCTAAAAATGGAGATTCGTGCTATAGGATTTGTCTAACCGTCAGATACTGAAATTTGAAAATTTGATACCTTATGTAGTATAACATAAGGTGTAGATTTTATAGATATGTCAAATTTACAAGAACTGCAGATTCGTTAGTTTGCCGTGGAGGTGACGATATATTTTATTAGTTTTTAAAGCAAAGCGAGTAACAGAAAGACGTGTCATGTCAATGACTAAAAGGCCATAAAATACCTAAAGAAACAAGTGGCATAAGACCTTCATAGCATTGATAGACAACAAATATCATAAAGGGACAGCACATTATGAGACGCGTCCCGCGTCCGTAAGTCGCGGTCGCGGCTGACGGCCGCGTTCTTTGCATGCCGATAGTATCACGTCCGAGAATGACTTTGGGTTTGGGCCGTCCCTGAGCGTTCGGACATCCCATAGAAATAAGGCGGTGGGGCGACCGAACAACCGCTCACAATCATCGGTCGCGGCTGTCAGCCGTCGCTTACGGACGCGCCCCATAGTGCGTTTGTCCCTTTATTTATTAAAACGGAACTGAGTAGGTAAGTCAAATAAGTTGTTTATAAATACTATTTTTTTTACAGACTGAAGAATCGTAGAAAATTATTTTATATAGATTACTGAAGATCACATTTTTAAACGCTAAAATTTTTCATAAATTCGATTTCGCCATTTCTCTTTACAACTTGAAAGAAGTAGGTAAGTATTTTGTAGTAACTGTTATTTACGTTACAAGTTGACGTTAAACGTTCACAAATGTTTAATGTGCTCCTCTTTTATAGCTTTATTCAATTCTTTACTCATCAGCATTTCCTAAACGGAAGGAATGTTAATTTGTCCTTAACATCTATGTAAAACTTATATGATTAGAGTTGGAATAGCTCGTGACCACCTGCGTACATGGCGGTATGTGCTACGCTTTGCACTCGTACGAGTACCAGAGTCAGTCGTCGTAGTCCGTCGGCAGCTAGAAGTGCATGACGTTGGTGGGCGCGTACGTCTCGCCCTCCCCCAGCGGCGAGCGGTCGGGCGCGCGCAGCGGCGGCGGCGCGTCGCTGCGCCCGCCCGACTTGCGCACCACGCGCAGGTCCGTGATGCGCATGCCGCGGTCCACCGACTTGCACATGTCGTACAGCGCCAGCGCCGCCACGGCGCAGCCCGTCAGCGCCTCCATCTCCACGCCCGTGCGGCCCGTGGCGCGCGCCTCGCACGTGAGCGCCAGCGCGCCGCCCGCCGCGCACTCGCCGCGCGGCAGCGCCACGCGCACGCGCACCACGTCCAGCGCCAGCGGGTGGCACAGCGGGATCAGCTCCGCCGTGCGCTTGGCGCCCAGCGCGCCCGCCACCTGCGCCACGGTGAGCGCGTCGCCCTTGGGCACGCGCGCGTCGCGCAGCAGGCGCAGCAGGCGGCCGCTCACGTGCAGCGAGCACGCGGCCAGCGCGGCGCGCGCCGTCACCGGCTTGCCGCCCACGTCCACCATGCGCGCGCGGCCCGAGGCGTCCAGGTGCGAGAACGCGCCGTGAGCGTCGTCATCGTCGCGCTCGCCGGGCGGCCGCGTGCAGTAGGCGCGCGCGGCGGCGCGGGCGGGGCGCGGCTGCAGCAGGTGCGGGTGCGGCGGCACGCGGGCGGCGGCGGCGCGCTGCGGCGGCGGGCGGCTGCGCGCTGTGAACGGTCTCACATCTCTGAGCGCGCGGGGGAGTGCGGGGGCGCGGGGGGCGCTAGCCGCCGATGAGGATCATCGGTCGGTTCTCCATGCGGGCCAGATTCTCCATACCTAAAAATACATGTCGAACGGGAACTCGCCGAGCTGGATACCGGTCCTCGCGCATATTGACCCGAACGATAAGTACCTGAGTGACGCAGTCCGCTTCTATGCTACGAGTCAACACCACAAATTACATACATACACGTAGTCCTCGAAGAAAGCCGCGCATCATTCTGCCAATAGCACGCTACGCTAGCGGAGCTGCAACTTGGGAGCCGTATTAACCTTTACGAATCGATTTAAGCTTGGTTCACAAGTATCTTGTGCAATATTAACAAGTAGCACAAATCCAGGGTATCCAGTACTCGTAGTTCAGCCAACAACAAGCGACTCACCTGCGTGGCGCGCCTTCTTGTTGGCGAGCGCGGCGCGCACGAGCGCCAGCAGCTGGTCGTCGCTGTCGCCGCCGCGCACGCGGTCGCGCAGCGACACCTCCGCCGCGCCGAACAGGCACACCTGCCGCACGCACATCACATACTAACACGCTCACACCGCCCGCCACTACCGCCAGAAATTATTCATATTTTTCCGATAATTTCAACATCGTGAATCGCTTTTATACGTAGTAGGTAGTGTAGGTACCTATATAAGTATACATGCTACGTAACATTTCAATGCAATGTTTTTGATTATTAATAAGAGATGTGACGAATATTTGGCCACTATTCGGTATCCGGCTATTCGGCTACTTTAGTCGGTATTTGGCCGAATAGTATGCACTATTCGGTAATCGGCCAAATACCGAATACTAAATCATGAAAGAAAAAAAAACCGGACAAATGCGAGTATGCCTCGAGCCCTAAGGGTTCCGAAACATGATCATAGATGGCGCTACTGCATACTTCCAATGGCGCCATCTATGAGCATCTGCTCATAGATGGCGCCATTGGCTCCACTTATGGTCTGGTGACTGACGGCGGACAACAAAGTGATCCTATAAGGGTTACGTTTTTCCTTTTGATACCTCAAAAGGAAAAACGGAACCCTAAAAATACCGGTACTTTAATACTTTAAATATATCGGTGGTAAATTATGTTGATAGCAAACGACTAATCAATCGTTTGCTATCAACATAATTTACCACAATATTGTGATGTAATAATGAACAAATAATGCATGTCGCGACAAGATCCACTCGAAATGAAACAAATACGTCCGCCCGTAGCCTCCACACGCACCGTAATCAGATAGGTCGTAACCTTCACTCACGAAATGCACACATCTTTTCACAAATCATTATTCGTGAGATCTCTAAGTATTATTAATGTAAACGATGTTAGTTGCAGGCAGCGGCGCACTCACCTTGAGGTTTCCGTCGGCGGTGAGCCGCAGCCGGTTGCAGGAGGAGCAGAAGTGCTCCGTCATGGACGAGATGAAGCCCACGCTGCCGCGGTAGCCGGGCGCGCGCCACACCTGCGGGCCGGGGGGGTGTGAGTGTGGGTGCGAGTGTGGGTGTGAGCGGGCGGGTGCGCGCGTGTGCGGTACGTACGGTGGCGGTGTCGTTGGGGCGCGGCGGCGCGGGCTGCAGCGCGTGGCGCGCGGCGGCGGCGGCCAGCGCGGCGCGGTACGGCACCAGCTTCGAGTCGTCCCACTTGTTGCCCGAGAACGGCATGAACTCGATGAACCTGCGCAACAACACACGTCACCGACCGCTCGGCCGCGCGCTCCGGCGGCGGCGGCGGCGCACCCGCTCATCTTATACGAACCTCACTTCTACGTCGCGGTCTCGCGTATACTCGACGAAATCACATATTTCGTCATCGTTGAAACCTGAAATAAAAGTATGCGTTACCACAAATGCGACTCGAGCTTTATTATTGCAGAATATCAGCGAGTTGATGTACGTGTGCACAGTGTGCGGTACCTTTGATGAGCACGACGTTGATCTTGACGGGCGAGTAGCCCAGCTGCAGCGCCAGGTCCACGCCGGCCAGCACGCGCGCCAGACCCTGACCACACAACGTTAGACTCAACTAGTTTGACATATGGCCTAGGCCGAACCGATTTGAAATTAAGATTATGGTCAGTAAAAAAAAGTAACCTTAGGGTCACTAGGTATACTAGACATTAAATTGAAATATTAGTTGGCAATTTATACTGTACTTCAGTCTTGTGTGGTTGTGGTATTTATACTTATATTTGAAAAACCATTCATTGCAGCTAAGGACTTTGTAGCATAACAGAATGAGCAGTCACGACACTCACGAACTTAACGAATTAGTACCGCCAGTAGGCATTACTAGCTCATTGCATGTCAAGCGTACACGTAGAGGTGGATCAAAACATTGCTCGCATGCTTGGCGCACGGCGATCATCGCATGCTTCGCAATGCGTGGGCGTCCGGATATTCGTGGTGAGGCACGTGCATCGTATCAATGGCAAGGCAGGCTCGTGCATCAATGTATATCGAGTCGTGCGTTGCGAGGCGTGCGTCAAGCATGCGAGCAATGTCTGGATCCACCCTCGCACGTGGTATGTACAGTGTGCGGCACGTACCGGGCGGCGCGCCATGCGCTCGTAGCGCTCTGGGCGCAGCGAGTCCAGCGACACGTTGAGCGCGTGCAGGCCGGCGCGCTGCAGCGCGGGCAGCCGCCGCGTCAGCACCAGCCCGTTGGTGGTCAGCGACACCGCGCGCACGCCCGCCTCCTCGCGCAGACCCTCTGCGGACCGCCCGCGGCACACGCGTTAACATGCAATATCTTCATCTCGTACACACGACCCGCACCACGCGCACTGTAGCGCGCTGGCCCCGCCCCCGGCCGCGAATTTACAAAGGCTATACTATTTCAGTCACGAGTCAGACTCTAATAGATGAGCTTTTGTTTATGCATATTACTCGACAATACCTAATCTATCTCAGTAAAAAAATTGACTCAAATGGATCCGCTTTTTGCCTTGATATTTTCAAAGAAAATGCACGGACAAAACCTAGTACTGTATTATACATATTCACTCAAATAGATAAGCTTTTGTCGAGATATTTTCAAACATTACGTACGAAAAATACTTAGTCGTGTTCAGAAAAATTTAATTCTTTTGCATAATGTGTCATTATACTGCTAGCTGAGCGATAAGTATATTACGTAACATTATTGAAACTAGAAATAAATATTTACAGGTTAAATATCAGTTTTATTTGCAGTAAATACTTATTTTCGTTAAATACATTATGTAAAAAATCAATAAATTACATTATTATCTTTTTGCAAAATTTCTTTAGTTAGTACGAAATTCCGAACGTGTTTGTCTTTGAGGTCGAATTCAAAATCGGAACTTCGAAAGGGCTGGTCTTTGTCTCTCTCTCTTTCTAATGGCGGAAAAGAGATAGTGTGAATGTTTCGAATTGTATGATTAACCCAAGGCTGATTTTTTTTTTTCAGAAGGCCGCGAATATCTTATTCGCGGCTTTCTGAAAAAAATAATTAAAAAGCACTTTGTCTCAGTGAGCAAAATCGCATTTTGCTCACTGATTTCAGGCAGCTAAACCTACATGTTTGAGCTACAGAAGTGAAATAGTATATTATGCAATTAGTGAATAAAGGACGGATTTAAAGCGAGGGCCATAGATGAATCACGAGCTAGTGAAGGATTCTAACGATTGAATCACGACCGTAGGGAGTGATTCATGATGATTGAATCACGAGCGTAGCGAGTGATTCAAGTGTTAGAATCCTGAGCGACGCGAGCGATTCATGGCCCTCGATATAAATCCGTTTTATTCAAGAGTTGCATACTATACTTTATACCATGACTACGAGAAAAAGAAAGATTTAAGTGAAAATATACATATAATGAAGAAAAAGTAAAGTTAAATTGGTTTTGATGTAAACCAGCCGTGATTTTTTGGGTAGCAAGCTTTCCACCTTATATCGGCCGCCCTCTCTTTCACAAACTCAGGTGTTAACACATCTTCATCACTAGAATGCATTTTTAATCGATTAGAACAACACTTAACAAACACAAAATTAAAGATTAAAGTAACACTAAACTTTGTGTTCGTAAAACTTACAGTATTCAAAATAGCGCCAATTTACTAAGGACAGCAAAGAACACAAAACAGTTTTTATTCTAATGCTAAACTCCTTGTCGAAAATGTCGACCAATCAAATTGAATTTAGAACACATCAATATAGGTCGAATACACAGATTACACTTACACTACATACGGCAAGCCACGACCAAGCGTGCCCTGCATGTTCGACTGTTCGTACTAAAAAAAGTCTGTTAGCTCAGTGACGCTTAGTGATTGAAACAATTCTGTTTACTCTGAGCACATCACTAAATGGCTTTTTTTTTTTTTTTTGTGGATGGGAAATCATCAAATGACCCCTCCCGCTCTGGGCGGAGCGGAAGGGAGTGTCAGACTCTTACTGACTAAAACCCACCCATGTTCCTTCCTTAGCCCTTTTGTCCGGGTCAGCGGTATCCCTTTCGGACAATCCCGCTTTCCCGGCAGGCTTGGGCCCTAATGGGCCCCCTCTCTGATGCTGACATCTCTTTGAGGCGCGCGTGGAACACGTACGCGCCGTTCGGCACGGGCCTGGTCCTGATCGGACGGTGAGCTACCCATTACTCACCGCCCGCAGGCCCGCGCCTACGGTGGCCGGGAGTCGTCACGCGGCTCCCGACGCCCGGAGCGTCTACCGCGGCGGCTTGGACGGGAGAATCTCTCCCTCTCCCGTCCCGATCACTAAATGGCTGGGGTGAAGTTATCGTAGGTATAAAAAAGATGACACGTTCGGTTTTCATACAATCTAATAACGTGCCGCATCTAGCATAGGTTCTTTAAATCTGTGGTCGAATACATTGGTGTGTTCCATTTTCAAACATCAAAACAGTGAGTAAAAGTGCTTTTTATTCACTGTTTTCAGTGAATAAAATAAGCTTTTTAGAGGGGGAATGGTATAATAGTATATTATGCAATTAGTGAATAAAGGATGGATTTAAAGCGAGGGCCATAGATGAATCACGAGCTAGTGAAGGATTCTAACGATTGAATCACGACCATAGGGAGTGATTCATGATGATTGAATCACGAGTGTAGCGAGTGATTCAAGTGTTAGAATCCTGAGCGACGCGAGCGATTCATGGTCCTCGATATAAATCCGTTTTATTCAACAGTTGCATACTATACTTTATACCATGACTACGAGAAAAAGAAAGATTTAAGTGAAAATATACATATAATGAAGAAAAAGTAAAGTTAAATTGGCTTTCCACCTTTCCACTATATCGGCCGCCCTCTCTTTCACAAACTCAGGTGTTAACACATCTTCATCACTAGAATGCATTTTTAATCGATTAGAACAATACTAAACAAACACAAAATTAAAGATTAAAGTAACACTAAACTTTTTGTTCGTACAACTTACAGTATTCAAAATAGCGCCAATTTACTAAGGACAGCAAAGAACACAAAACAGTTTTTATTCTAATGCTAAACTCCTTGTCGAAAATGTCGACCAATCAAATTGAATTTAGAACACATCAATATAGGTCGAATACACAGATTACACTTACACTAGATACGGCAAGCCACGACCAAGCGTGCCCTGCATGTTCGACTGTTCGTACTAAAAAAAGTCTGTTAGCTCAGTGACGCTTAGTGATTGAAACAATTCTGTTTACTCTGAGCACATCACTAAATGGCTGGGGTGAAGTTATCGTAGGTATAAAAAAGATGACACGTTCGGTTTTCATACAATCTAATAACGTGCCGCATCTAGCATAGGTTCTTTAAATCTGTGGTCGAACACATTGGTGTGTTCCATTTTCAAACATGAAAACAGTGAGTAAAAGTGCTTTTTATTCACTGTTTTCAGTGAATAAAATAAGCTTTTTAGAGGGGGAATGGTATAAAAAATATTTTAGGTTTATTATTATTTGAACTCGCAACAAGTGTGTAGTGCCCTACCTGTTTCTTACCTAATAATACAAGTTCGTTTTGTTAATTCGTTTTTCTTTTTTTTGTCAAATTGAATAGCATTTGTTGCTGCAATGTTAGAATGAATTTATCTAACAAAGTCTACGCGATTTCGGTCAATTTCTGTACTACAATAGATTAGGGTTTCGTCAAGTTTTTGTCAAACAAAAGCTAAGCCAGTTCAGTTTGCACTTTCACTCTAATGGTATAGCTTTTGTAAATTCGCCCACCGGCCGGGCCAGCACTGTATACTCACGGATGATGTCGGCGAGGTCCTTGCGCAGCGTGGGCTCGCCGCCGGTGAGGCGCACCTTGTCCACGCCGGCGGCCACGAACACGCGCGCCACGCGCAGCAGCTCGGCGCGCGTGAGCAGCGCGCCGCGCGCCGACAGCGGCACGCCCTCCGCCGGCATGCAGTACTGACCTGCGATACGCACGCACTCACACACTAACTGTCACACCCTACTGTCGGAGCAGGTCAGCAGGCCGTGTGCGTGTCGGACCACGCACAGTGTAGGGTTGGAAACAAGGAAGATATGCTAAGTAGGGAATGCAAACCTGGGATCAAGGAGTTTATACGGTTGAACACAGCCTGGGATTTTAATTTTATTTAGATTCAGGAATAAAATCGATTTGGACTTTAAAAAGTATGGACGTCTCAGAGACGTCTCTAGGAACGTAAAAATTTATAGATGCGTTCAAAAATAAATATTTTTTTCCTGCGTTCTGATAGACAAAGTTGTATTTTGAAGACAGTTATCTTTATTATAATTATTTCCCTGCTTTTAAAAATAAACTGATGATATCCAATAATTACATTAACAATGTACTTCATTCTGGTAACAGTTTCATCTCCATAACAATTGAAACAACAGCGCCTATGGGTCACGCGGACGAAGTCACGGGCAAAGTGCTAGTAAAGTAGTAAATAATAAATATATTATCAAGAATAAGGTCAGCGGTCACGGCAAGTAACGGTGTCCCAGCAATCACACCACATGACAGTGACACAGCGCACGCTCTTGTTCATTATTGCATCACCTTACACATTAGCCTCTCCACTAATTTGTTGCTCTCGTTTTCCTTCCATTTTCCAATTCCTTCACAAACAAACTTAGTTATGCGGTCCGGATTTTTTCACTTTATACGTCCAAATATGATACGGAACCCTCGGTGCGCGAGTACTACTCGCACTTGGCCGGTTTTTTTTAGTTTAATCATTCTATTATTTTAGAAGTTACAGGGGAGGGGACATACATTTTACCACTTTGGAAGTGTCTCTCGCGCAAACTATTCAGTTTGGAAAAAATTACTTTAGAAACCTCAATATCATTTTTGAAGACCTATCCATAGATACCCCACACGTATGTGGGGTTAGATGAAAAAAATTTTTTTGAGATTCAGTTCTAAGTATGGGGAACCCTAAAAATTTATTGTTTTTTTTTATTTTTGTGTGAAAATCCTAATATGGTTCACAGAATACATCTACTTACCAAGTTTCAACAGTATAGTTCTTATAGTTTCGAAAATAAATGGCTGTGACATACGGACGGACAGACAGACAGACATGACGAAACTATAAGGGTTCCTAGTTTTACTACGGAACCCTAAAAACCGGGCAAGAGCGTGTCGTTAAATAAGTACTGCCATAGAAATATTAAAACATTACCCTCTCGTTGAGCCTCACCTCAGATCATAGAAATAAGGGAGATGTGCCAAGGCGCTATTGAGCTTGATGCTTTAATTTGCCCACATTGGGCGTAGTACAAAAGTACACGCTGGCGACGAACCGAACACGATCGATGATATAAATACAGTGTTTTAGTTTAGTGCTAGTGTTGAGTGACGACTATCAGGGTTAAATTGAGGGTGAGCGGAATTTTTAATGTATGGGAGATCTTTATATTCACGAGGGGCACTTGTAGTTGTGTTGAAAAATGTACTAAAAGCGGCGACAGTTGTTCCCGTACTAATTTGCTATGATGGCATATCTCCTTGTTTCTATGATCTGAGGGCCTCACCGTAGTCGGGTAAGAAATAAGCAGTTTGAAATGGATATTTTTTCCTTTACCTGACAAACAGTGTTAAATACACTCTACATAAGTATTGTAAAACCTAATATAACACATATAATACAGCTAAATAAATGAGTTTATTGACTCTGTACAGTAACGGCGCCTGATCACCTGCACACACATGCACTCCGCACTCGTACAGGCAATACTTACAGCTAAGTTATCATGTTCAACAAGTTTACTTATTAAACACCTCGAGGTCAGACAATGTTACGCTTCAGTGAATCATCACTTTCGAATTTATTCCACATTAATGAAGCTACATCTGTTCACAAAATAATGGTTTTTGAGTTGTTTGCTTACATGATATTTGTACAGTAAGACCTTGATACTGTAATGCCGGCAGTTGGAACGCACATTTGCTCTCTGTATATATCCATAGGTACTTTGAAAGGAGTACTTAGCTTCAACTTACTAACAGACTGACCACTATTTGGAAATTCTAAGGCTGTGTCCCCAATAGGCAAACTGTGAGCGGCCGACTGAGTTTGCGGCGTATCGGTTTAGAACGCCCTTCCATATATTTGAAATGAAGTGTCCACAGTTTGCTAGTTTGCGCTAACAGTTTGCTAGGTACTGCAATTTGTTAGCGCAAACTCAGTCGGCCACTCACAGTTTGCCTATTGTGGACACAGCCTAAAAAAGATAGAAGCTAAGACCCGACTACGAAAAAAATCGAACTGAAAAGCAGAAACAAGAAATTATCTGATAGCCTGAAATTCTTCATTAGATTTGATTTATTAAGTTTTTCACAACACTGAACTCCTTTAGAGAAGAATTTCAGGCTACAGTTTGGGGTCGCAAACCGGGATCTCGGATTTTGCAAGTACCGGGATACCGGACCAAATGAAGCACTTAAAAACTAAAAAAAAACGTAAAACCCCCTTCAAATAGATCACAATCAATGTTACCTTTGTGTGAAACAGTTTCGGAAGTCGTTGCCTTTGATTTTTGATTCGGTACCTACCGACTTCCGAAACTGTTTTTTAAAAAGGTTTTTACGTTTTCTTTTTGTTATTTTTCTGTTTTGAGTGGCATAATTAAACACACGTGTAGGTAGTGTGAATTCATTACCACTAACCGACTTACACACTTTTATTTATATTATACTACCTACTTAGTACTTATACATTTCTTTCACTATACTGAACACATCTGCGTACCCCTTTAGAGGGAACAGGCTTGATGTTATGTTTATGTTGTGTGATTGCGTAAACAATGCATAGATATGCGATAGCAGGAATCGCGGTTAATTTTCTGGCATTAATTGAAGAGTTCCGTTGTGTCTCCGAAACTCATCATCAGATCTTTACGTTTATATTCTTTTAATTTTTTATTATATTTTACCTCTGAAGTCTGAAGAATCAAAAAAGAATCATCAAAATCGATTTATAATTTGGCGGAATGATCGCGTAACATACATACAAAAAAAAAACATACAATTGAATAGATAACCTCCTCCTTTTTTGAAGTCGGTTAAAAATACCGGTTTTAATTTGACGAAAACCGGTATTATAGTATATTTGATATTTAGTTAAAGTAAAATTCCAATCTATACTAATACTAGCTTCCGCCCGCGGCTTCGCCCGCGTAAAGTTTTTTTAAAAAACTTAATGCTGCAGGGATTAGGGGTACACCACTTGAATGGTTTCACAGCTACCTCACTAATCGTAGACAGTACGTTAAAGCAGGTGAATACTCAAGTGGCCTTCTCCCTATCAGTTTTGGAGTTCCGCAGGGCAGCATACTAGGCCCAACACTATTCATCATCTACATGAACGACATTCTGAACCTCACTCTACCAAACGCTGAATTAATATCCTACGCGGATGACACGGTCATTACGTTTCATGCCTGTACCTGGGAGCAGGTCTACTGCCTCGCGGAAAATGGTTTAGTATAGCCCAAACACTCAACAACAACCTACTAACACTCAACATACAGAAAACCAAGTTCGTCACATTCTGTTCAACAAATACATCTTGTCCTCCTCGCAATCTTACATTAAAATTTTACACATGTCATATTCGTCTCAATACCTCACGTGAAGACTGCTTGTGCGAATGTATAAACCGGACTCATTGCATCCGATATTTAGGTCTACTCATTGATGAAAATCTATCATTTAAAGCGCACATTCAATTCCTATCTGGACGTGTAAGGAAACTCATCTATATAATAAAAAAAATAAGAGACTGTACTCCAAAAGACATCCTACGGATGGTCTATTTCGCCATATGCCAGTCTATTATACAATATGGTATCTCAATTTGGGGTGGAGCAGGAAAAACGATTATGATCGAACTAGAAAGAGCTCAAAGAGCTGTCATAAAGGTCCTTCTAAGAAAACCGTTCCTCTACCCCACTGACTTATTACACAAAGAGTTCTCAGTTCTCCGCGTCTGTCAACTATTTATTCTTAATGCATACCTTCATATACAAAAAAACTATTAAAAATAGACCAGACTATTCCTTAATAACTTCCAAACGTGTCCTCCACATCCCGCTACAACGAACCACCTCTCTCCTAGCCAGACGCTGTCCCGCCTTCCTGCACACCTTTGTGTATAACAAGGTCACCAGCAGTATGCCCTGTGACTCCAATGACCTCTCCCTTTCTACATATAAAAATATTCTCAAAACTTGGCTATTAAGTCTTTCGTACGACGAATCTGAAACAATACTCACACCATAGCTCATACAATACACCCGGACACCCACATATCAACTTCACTCTCACTTACATACACAGCCCCACTTCACTCTAGCACACGGTCACCCTCACATTACTTTCTGTTTACTTATTAATTAAGTTTCTTATCCACTTTGTTACACTGCTTAAATAATCCTAAATTGTGTGTTTGTTTCTTCTCTTTGATTTTTTTTCTTTATAATTATACCTATGTCATCGCAACTCTGGTCCCCAAGATACAGGCCTCGCCTAGTTTGAGGACCACCGTAAAGAACTTAATGATGTACATACCAATGGTTCAATAAATGATTAAATGATTAAACAATATCTTTGTAAAGTATAGCCTATGTATTATTCTGATGTATAAGCTATCTGCCAGTGAAAATCCTGTCAAAATCGGTCTAGCCGTTCTAGAGTTATACTCTAGAACGGCTAGACCGATTTTTTTGTTTCAGCGTAAAGAAAGTTAAGAAGACAGTTTATAAAACCCGAATAAAACAAAAATCGATTTAAAAATCATGAAACTACAAAATATTCCTATCTGTAGTAGGGGTCGCAAATGTCGCAATAGGTACCGAAACTTTTTTTCAAAACATTTTACCACTTAGGAAGTGTCTCTCGCGCAAACTATTCAGTTTAGAAAAAAAAAATATTAAAAACCTCAATATCATTTTTGAAGACCTATCCATAGATAGGCACACATATGGGATTGATGAAAAAAAAATTTTGAGTTTCATTTCAAAGTACGTATGGGGAACAAAAAAAAAATTTTTTTTTTTATTTTTTTTTTGTGAAAATCTTAATGCGATTCACAGAATACATCTACTTACCAAGTTTTAACAGTATGGTTCTTATAGTTTCAGAAAAAAATGGCTGTGACATACGGACGGAAAGACAGACATGACCATGTCCATAAAGGTTCCATTTTTTGCCATTTGGCTACGGAACCCTAACAAAGGTAGCATCCAATATTTTTACTTTCAATTAAAATTGGTATGAACAAGATACCTATGTCAATTACTTTTTAACCAACTTCAAAAAGGAGTTTATCAATTTGGTTCAGTCATTTATAAACCAATTGGGAAAATTGTTTTTTTATTTGAAAGGATAATTCTGTCAATTAAATCGATTTTGATGATTATTTTTTTGTTTGGTAGATCATACTTCAGACTGGTCCCATTTTAATTTCGTATTGATCGATTATGAGTTTTGAGACTGTGGTAATATAATATTAACTCCTTGGTCAATATTGAATGTCCTATATAAAGAAGAAACTAAGTTGTCAGGATTGATTGTGTCATTGTATCGATATGTTGAATTTTGTTAAATAAAACCTAAATATTACGGGTATATTCTTTACTACAATTTATTTAACAAAATGGAAAAATATCTACGACCAGAACGTTTCGACGGAGACCCGTCCTCAAGCCAAGATCTGTCCCCTCAGTGGACACATTGGAAAAACACAATCAATCGTTCGAGACAACAGAACTCTTCAAAAAATGCTAGCAAATCAACCGCAATTGCTGCAATCGCATATCTATGCATTGTTTACGCAATCATACAACAGAACATCACGCCTGTACCCCCTAAAAGGGTATGTAGATTTGTGTGATTATTTTTTTGGTTTTTACATGACGTAGTGCAAACTGCAGTCGGGTTTCTTAAGGCGATTCGCACACTGCCCTGCATCACGCAGCATAGCGCGGGGGTGCGTGATGTTCCGTTGTTTGTAAGCACCTGTATTTGTATAGAAATCACGCATGGTGCAACACACTGAAAACGCAAGCGTAGCGCGGGGTGGTATGTGATTCGCCTTAATATATCGACGCTTGAAAGGCAATCCTTACTAACCGACACAAATTCGTAAAATGAGTTAAATATATCATTCGAACCGCCAGATTTTTCTGCGTCGTTTGGTCTAGGTTTCATAGCTCTACGACGAGCTTTATTGTCGCTTAGATACTGCGTAATTTCGGTCAAATCTACATTTTGTGCTTACTAAACGACCAAAAAAAAGTGATTTTTAGAATAGCCAGCAGTTACGACATTCTAACAATTAGGAATATGAACTTAGTCAGTTTTTCATGTATTGACTTTTTCATATATTTGTAATTACGTATTTTTACTTGCAGCAGCAGTGATAGCCTAGTGGTCTAGCCATGTGCCTCCCACGGCGAATGGTTCGAGTTCGATCCCGAGGCACGCACCGCTGACTTTTCGAAGTCATGTGCGTATTAGAAATTAACCGGAAACCGGCATGTCCTAGAACCAAAAATTCGAAGACTTGTGACGTCCACCAACCCGCACTGGGCCCGCGTGGTGGACTACGGCCCACTCCCTCTCACAGAGGAGGCCTGTGTCCCAGCAGTGGGAACATTATAGGCCGATTATGCTATGCTATGCTTATGCTATTTTTACTTGTAATGAAATTATCCTTTGAAATCACTTAGTAGATTTTACCTACACAAAGCAATTGTAATTTATGTGGTTATGTACTTTAACTTGTTTTTATATTTTGTGACAGTGTCATTTGTATAAGTTAACCTGAAATAAAGTGGAAGAATATTAGAGCTTACATATTTTTACTTGTAAAATATCTTTGCCCGCGACTCCGTCCGCGTGGACTACAATGAACTGACCAGTTTAAATGACCTCCTTAGTGTAGGTTGGATAGTACTACCAAGAGGTCAAGCTGTATCTCTGGTTTTTTTCAGCGGAATCAGATGAAACGTGACTCAGATTTTAAATTGGACCCTTAGCTATCGAACTTTGAAAATCACATCAAAATCCGTTCAGTACTTTTTGCATGATGCGCGCACAAACAGACAAAAATTCTAAAAAAAATCTTTTTGGGTATGGTTACGTCCCAGTAGGTACCCTATCCCGACTGTTTTTTCTGGAATATCTTCAATGTACAGACACGGCATTTTTACAATTTTATAATACTTAGTACCTAAAGATATCTTTTTATCCTTAGATATTGAAATTGATCTCTGACTGAATGTTATGTCATAATAAGTTTCTTTATTAATTTTGTATGGTTGGCACTACGTAGCGTAGTTCTTTAATTTTCAATAAAGAAAATATAATAATCTATTTCATTTATTGTCATGCATTTGTTAATAATTTACCTAAGTATACAGTTCTTAGTTAAATGTCGGTTACGAAGGGAGGTTTGGGGTAATTTTAATAACTAAGATACAATTTCCACAGTCACAAAAATCATTAAATGATGCTTAGGTAAATTTACTTGATGTATTTTAAACTATCAGAACTTTTTAGATCAATGTTCCTATTTCAAAATTCTAAACTAAATAAGTTTACCTATTTTTACATGTTACTGGTACACACTGCAGTGACGATTTAGATAATTTTACCTGTTTATCAAATCAGGTAAATTTTATCTAACCGACACAAACTGGTGTTTTTATAACGGTCAGGTGTCTTATTTTTACAATTTGGATAGCTGTAAAAAAATGATTTCTACGAGTATTAACATAATTTTAATCGAACAATTAGGTGATTTTTTATGATTTTTTTTTTAAATATTTGAACTTTAAATCACTCTCCTGTAAAGGAGGTCACCAATCTTCCAAACAATTTTGGCTAAACTTGTATTGTAGGTACACGTGCATCAAATCGTAGAGAAAAAATAGAGGAATTAGAATATCACTGTATTTTATTCAATAATTCACTATAAACCATTTAATAAGTAATTTAAAGTTTAAAAAACTTGTAACACAATTAAATCATATGGCAACATTGCATAAGCACGTGCAAGCATGGTGAAATGTATCTCGATTTAGTTCTCGATTATTTGATGTGTTACTATTTTTAGTAATTATTTAATTCAACGTTTACTGATCGCAAATGTGTATAATTTTATTACTAAAAATCATATTTTTTAAAGTAATGATTAAAATAACTGCAAACACAACTATTTTTCTGTTAATCTGCAGTTGAAAATGTTGACATTAGTAACAAATGTTACCTAATCGATTAATTTACTAAAAAGTCATTTCCACTTAGTGTTATCTTTGCACATCACCGATAAATGACAAAATAATGTTAATGTTTGTTTTCATTCCGTTCAATTTCAATTCCGTTCGTTTCTGCGTTCCAGGGTGTTTCTGCTGTTCGTTTATGTTGTGTATATTTTTGATAACTTGGCTATACTTTCTAGTATTACGATTGCATCCTCACGATTTTGTTTTTGACGGGTGATCCCAAAAACTTGAGTATTCTCTCTGGACTTTTGTTTCCCACTCGGTGTATGTATGTGTGTATCATTATAGTGTATATAGTGGCATAGTCTAAGCAGCTTTAATTTATAAGCCACTGGTAAGTATCTTAAATTTGCAATGTCATTAAGGAACAAAAGCACATAGAACTCGCGGCGAATGTTTTTAAATTGTGTAATGCCGGTTTCACACACTTGGCATTTGCCGTAAACTACAAATCTCGACAAATGCACTCAACGTGTGGATTCATTGCAAGCGTTTTCTGCAAGCTTCTTTTGATTTGAGCACAAAACCATAAACGGCAAACCCATGTTTAGTTTGTTTAGTAATATTAGATGTCTGTAGTTTTGTCAAGGTTTTACCTAAGTGTGGATACGGCATTAGGTAGTTGACAGGTAGAGCGCCTGAGCGCCATATTGGAGTGCTTTTTATTGAATTATAAAAGTATTTTTTTCTCGTGTCCAGGTGTCGATAAAAAAGAAATAAAAACACAGCATTATTCAGTATAATTTAGGGTATTTTATTCAACTGAGTGTACCTCGGTACTTCATTTAGCCAAATATTGTTGACCTCCTTTACTCAATGTCGCTTAGTAAGGGTTGCCTTTCAAGCGTCGATATATTTTTTTATGGTTTTACTAACACCAAACAAGACACAGTGCAAAGTGCAGTCAGGTTTTTAAAATGCATATTACTTATTTCTAGAGTAGTTTGTTTACTATGCAATCTAATTTACTGTGGGACAATGTACCTAGTTCTCTGAGAGAATACTTGGTCAGATAGTCGCGTTAGAGGTCTATAAATTCCAACTAGATCAAGTGCATAATTACTGAATAATTAACTTACATCGCAAATTACATCGTTCAGTTAACGAAATGCGCAGGTAGTTGTGACGTCGGCCAAAGGAGTCGACGAGAGGCGCCGTCGCAGGCTGCGCCGGCGCCGCCCTCGCGATGCCAATCTCCTGTCAGGCGTACACATATTAAATAAACGGTAAATAAATGACATGCTATGCTGCAATGCAAGTACACGTAACCCAATAATATAATAATATTCATGTTAGTTTGTACTTACATTTGAATACGGTCTATAATTATTGTCCACAAGTCGTAGCCGTGTTCCTAGAAATGATACTTCTGAACTGTTAACTCGTGTTATTGAAATGATTTTATTACTAATATATCTCATTATAACTTTGAATAAGTCCTGTGGTTCAGTGCAGTGGTGTAAATAAAGTAAACCAATACTTCACCCAACAACAAAAAGTAAACTTGTAAGTCTGTTGTAGAACTTGACAAATGACAAATATTATTTTGACATTATATTTTGACATTTCATTGACGTTTGTGACTTAGGGCTACCAGAGGACAGGAATTTTCCTAGCATGTCCGGAATTTTGGCGCTCTGCTAGGGAAACAGGGAAAAACTGTATGTAATAGACAGGTTTTTTTTTTAATTAAAAGAGAAAATAAAATAATATTAAGTAATAAGATATATATATATTTATTAGGTTATCATATCATTGTGGATAACAAACATTAAATAGTAAGTTTTATTAATTGATTTATTATATCAGTCAGTTTCACACGTGATACAATGTGGGCAGAATGGATGCGCAGTTCGCGCGAGTTTAAAAATTAGGTGTGAGGCGCACATTTTTAAAATCTCACTCTCGATCAAGCAAGTTGATCTGCTTTGGGTTTTTAAGTAGGTAAAAAACAATTCAATAATCAATAGGTTTTCCTCCTCTCGACTGAATTTGTAAGAAATCCACTGCACCCTGGACAGTCAATTAATACTTTTCTGATAGCTGATGAACCTGTAAATCATTTTAAAAACAGTCTGACCCAAAAATACTAATAACTTTGAAAAAAAAAGCTTTCTTAATCGCTCACCAAATAATAATAATAATGGCGCATCTTACATAACGTGCTAAATTGAGTTTTATGGCCTGTGTGCCGAATTATCTACCTACTTTTAAACACAAAATCACACAAAAACGCCTCTTCAGATTAAATATACAACTATCTTGTCATTTCTATGCCAATGAATGGAGATGGCTTCGATCAATGATAGCACTAAATTGATCGAAGCCCAGTAATTTAGAATAATTTTGATAAGAAATTAACAATAATAATATTGTGCTTCTATCGTATGAAATTCTGTTTTATTTTCGCCAACGATATAATCGGTTACCTACCGTTTGCCTAAGGTTCACCGACAAGTTAACAGTCCGATAAATTAAAAACGGCTGTTTAATATGAATTTGTAGGTGAACTTGGCCCTTAGTCGGAAAAGGCGTACTTAACGTTTAATATGTTTGTGTCATCAAGTAAATATAATATACCTACAAATCTACGATGTCTATCATAAGTTTCACTCAAAAAATTACGCTCAGGCGGAGGTAGGCGCGTTTGAATACCCTACATGGGGCCCCCTTTTGTGCAGGGCTTGAGCAATTGGGTTCTTGACAACATTGAAAATATGCTACAGATTGTGGTCATCCTATCAGTTCATAGCGTAAATAAACTTATTTCACTTGATTTTCAACAAAAATATGTATATTTTTTACAAATTACACGAAAATAAAATGCAATATTTTTTGTTATTGTAGCTGTGACAAGAACGGCCTGTTGCACTCTGGTGACGTCACACGCTAGTAAGCCAGTGTTGCCAACTTATTTTTAGGGTAAAGAATTCTTCAGGGTAAATTTGAGGGTAAAATTTTAGGGAGCGCCTCCGCAACCGGCGCCGACTAGGCTCCCAAAAATAATGCCGTTAGGAACCGGAGTAGCCTTGGAGTAGCAGTGATACCAGACGAAAATAATTGCAAACTACCGCAGCAGCAGATTAATGTTGCCGTGTTTTAAGTTGAATTAAATACCTTAGATTGACTTTTAAATTAGTGTAAATGTAAAACAAAATACAACTTTTTTGGACTTACAAGGGGGAGGGAGGTGGTCGACGGAGCCCCGGTACGCGGAGCGCCTATTTCTATCTGCAAGGTTAAAAGTAACCTAACACGAATGGGTTGACGGGGGCTTCGTTCGCTCGCTCACTGAAGCCCCCGTTAACCCCTTCGAACCTAACCTGTCCGTGTCGGGGTGTCAAGTTCCCGAGCTCGCTTCGCTCGCTCTTGGACCCTAATTAGGTATGTTACTCAAATGAAACATGAAATGTTTCTTTAATTATGCCAAATTGCCAACTCCTTTTCCCGCTTTTTTTGGCGCTTTTTTTCTGGCAGCGCCCGCTGCCAATTTAGCAACCGGTGCCGGCTGAAAATTCAGGACACGGCGGCGGTCGCGGAATCACTTCCAAAATTTTAAGGTTAGATTTCGTATTGTTGTTATGATTACTAAAGTTTATGGGCTTTTTGGTAAGCAATACATGTAGGTACCTAAGTATTTGAATTGAATTTGAGTTAAACAAATTCAGCATATTTTTATTGTGAAACATGACCATTGAATAAGAAAGAACTTGTTTTATTGTATATCTAAAACCAAAACTTTAGCCAGGTATTTTTGTATAAATAGTTATGATTTTAGAGTAAAATTAATCAGGCATTGGGGTAAAATGAAAATCTAGCTTGGCAACACTGGAGTAAGCATAAGCTAGGGATGCAAGAAGTGCCAAAATGTATCGATATATATCGTATCGATATAAAAAAATATCAATATCGGTTTCGATATATCGAAAAAAAAATATCGATATATCGGTGAAATTTTCAAAAAATATTAGTACTTTACGAAATTCTATTGTGTTTGCTTTTACAAGTCTATTTCAATAAATCTGTCAGTATTATTACTATTCATAAAAGTATGTAGTGTGCGTTTCACTAAGTATTCCTTTCGGCGCTGAATTTCATTAAGTTGCAACGTTTCTAACCGTAGATCATAGAAACAACATAGAAACAAGGGAGATGTGCCAAGGCGCTATTGAGTTTGATAGGTAGGTACTTACTTAAGTTTGGTCATTTTAAGCGTAGTACAAAAGTACACGCTGGCGACGAACCGAACACGATCGATGATATAAATACAGTGTTTTAGTTTAGTCTTTATTGCTAGTGTTGAGTGACGATTAACAGTGTTAGATTGAGGGTGTGCGGAATTTTTAATGTGTGGGAGATCTTTTTATTAACAAGTAGCGCTTGTAATTGTGTTGAAAAATGTACTAAAAGTGGCGACAGTTGTTCCCGTACTAATTTGCTATGATGCCATATCTCCTTGTTTCTATGATCTGAATTTTTAACGATGTTAGAAGAGTGTTCTTTCAGCACCTATTTTCATTCTCAACTTTTATGCGCCTGCCAGACTATGCTCCTTGCGATGCTCATCGCTATGCTCCTCGCGCTGCCGTGCTTTGCCGCGATGTTGCCCTCTCTGCCGGACGAGACGAGAGAGAGAGAGAGAGAGGACGAGGAGCATGACGTGTGGCATGACGAGTAATGTTGCCACACTATGTCTCTGCCTCCTTTCCTCGCTACTTCCCATGCCATTCGTCGAGTGTGTGGCAGGCGCATTAGTGTCCCTGACATTACTTTATCACTTAAATCTAAAAACTGTGACATTTTAATCAATGGTGACTATGGTCTTGCTACTGAAAATATATCGTTTTTGATACGTTTTCGATACTTGATATTTTTTTTTCGATATATCGAAACCGATATTGATATTTTTTTAAATATCGATACTTTTTGGCACTTCCTGCATCCCTAGACAAAGCTCGTTTACTATTACTAGCGTGTTACGTCACTTCCGTCAGAAACAGCGTTTTTGGAGCGGTTTTGGAAATTTATACTTTATCACTGATTTTTATTGATAAATACAGTAGATCTCCCTGAAATATCAATGTAGTGTGCTTATAATATAATGAAGATTAATATAAACCATTTCCCAAAATGAGGCAAATACCGTATTAATTGCTAAGGCTTCAATTCTACTCTTGCTACGTGGTTAATCTGGCACTGCCTTCACACCCAACATTCAAACAAAATTTCAGGGAAACTGAAAATCAGGGACATTGTCTGAAAATTTCATTATTTGGTCTGGTAACCCTACCTTAGGCTAGGCTTGAATATATCGATATATCAAAATATCGATTTTTAAATAAAATAATCGATATAATAACAATGTCATTTTTCGCCGCTGCCGAGTTGCCGACGCCGGCATCACCCAAAAATAACGCCGTTGGAAACCAGCAGTAGCAGTGCCAGATGAAAATTGCCGTGTTTTAAGTTAAATTATCTTAGATTTATTTTTAAACTACCCCCACGGCTTTGCCCGCGTTTTTGGGATAAATAGCCTATGTGTTGTTCTGATGTATCAGCTATATTACTGTAAAGTTTCATCAAAATCCGTTCAGTAGTTTTTACGTAAAAGAGTAACAAACATCCATACAATTCCTCACAAACTTTCACATTTATAGTATTATAGTAGGAAGTAGAACTAACTTCCGCCCGCGGCTTCGCCCGCGTTTTTGGGATAAAAAGTAGCCATGTGTTATTCTGATGTATAAACTATATTACTGTAAAGCTTCATAAAAATCCGTTCAGTAGTCTTTGCGTGAAAGAGTAACAAACATCCATACACCCATACATCTTTACATCCTCACAAACTTTCACGTTTATAATAGCGCCTAAACTACTCATCCGATTTCGACGAATGAGGTGTCAATCAGTGTCAATCGATTCGTTATTATGGTCTTGGTTGGTAACATAGGCTATACCTACTGCCCGCGGATTTGCCCGCGTTTTTGAGATAAAAAGTAACCTGTGTGTTATTCTGATGTATAACTATAAGCTATACAAGGTTATTATAAATACCTTAGCTATTTTCACAGAACCTCTTCTAAATAAAAAATACTATTTCCTAATTTTATTTGTATTTGTTATTTGTTTTCGAAAAAACAGATAATACGTTTCGAAGTTATCCAAAAAAGTAACGAACTTTATTGTCACCGCTCGTCGCTTAACAAAAGGTACATGGAGCGGTCATCGACCATGCCCAGTAGCGGTAGGTAAATTATGCCGCCAGCCATGCCATTATCTTACCTACGTAATTGTCATAAGGTTCAATTTTTCCTTCATACTTTTACGAGCTTAGGACCGTCAAAATACAGTATTCTTTTTCGTATTAAAAATATTGTAATCATCTTATGTGCAATAATTAATAATCAATAAAAATCAAAATGAAAAAAGAAAACGTAAATAAATAAAGTCATTGACACCTTAACATTAACAATTGTTCGAAGTGGAGTCTACAGTCCATTTCTCTAAGCACAGCCTTGCACGTTTGATAACGTTCGACCGTAGCCTTACGAGCACTGCACTTTTTAGTCAAATGCATTAATCATTTTTAGTTTTAAGTCTATACTTTGCAATTCTTCACTGTAAACAAGGGAAACGATACATCTGTTATAATCGTGTAAGTAGAAACGCGAGCGGCACGTAGGTAGGTATTCTAAAAAGTTCGATATGTTGCGGGGTGTACCCCGCAACATATCGAGGCATTGGCACTAAATCGCACTTGATGGTAGTGTTAATGAATCTCGTGAGGGTTTCGGAATGACCACCTATGTTTTGTGACGAAAATGTTGGCGTTTTGATGTTCTAATAACCTCACAGAAAGTCGAGGGATGCTCTCCGTTTCGTAGAGCCTTCGAGCTTCGTAAAGACTTTCACCACTTTGTATGTACACTCTCACCATTTCGTAACACTCCCTAGCTCCCTACTGTACATTTTAATAAAAAGTGTTTTCCGTTAGCGGTTTCCACGCGGTGTACGCGCGAGTAATGACGCCTGCGCTTGCGTCAAAGCTAGGTCGGTGACGTCGGTGACTAATTGGTCAGCCGCGAGTCCGAGTGGCGCCACCCCTACCCTCCCGCGCATTGCCCTGCGTCGTTTACGAAAGATATCTACCTACACAACGTTTGGGTGGACATGAAGCGAAGGTCACTGCACTTTGCAATAATCCAAGTTTCTTAGAGAATTCGGGACAATCATAATGATAAAAATGTTAAAAAAAAATTTTTTTTTTCTTCACCAATGTGTTCTATTATCGATTGTGGTTCAGAGAAAAAGAAATAGCTAAGGATTTTATTATAGCCCTGTATAGCCCTTGAAATTAGATTTGAGGAAAATACGATTATTTCGTGAAAACATTAAGCTCGTCACAAACGTGGCGATAATATATATTAATATGAAACATAGCAAGGCATATTACGACATATTTTCTATATAAATTTTCGAGTGACCACACACGCAGCTATATATTTCTATGACGTCACCAATACATTATACCGATATATTAATTATAATAAAACAAGTTTAAACGGATTAATCGCGTATATTACAGAGTTTTCCTGACGTTTCGAACACTTTGCAGCGTTCGTGGTCGCAGGACGACTTGTCGTCCTGCGACCACGAATTGTTTTATTATAATGTGTAATAATCGCGAAAACCTAAGATATATTAATATATATTATAGCTACGTTTGTGACGGGATAACACGTAGACTAGGTATGTAGCTTTTCTCCCGAAAAACGTGGGCGAAGTCGCGGGCGGATTATACTTTCTGATTATATAAGTAGGTATTATTTGTAATAAATATCGATATCGATATTTTTTTTCTTTTTGCTCACCTTTTATAACGTAAGTCAGTGATCTACAATCATGATGACAAACTTGTGACAGTGACATCAGTGACATTGAGTCATTGACAGAAGTGACAGATGACAGATAGATTTCTATCTACAGGTGAATGGTGATGGGTGAATTGGTGATTTGTTGTGAATTTGTGATTGTGATATTGTGAAGTGTGTTTTTCGTAAATGTTGACCAAATAACTTTGATTAAAGTGAAACTGCCAACAAGAAAATATTGAGAATTTGAGATGTCTCTGTTTCCGGCTTACGCACGAGATTCTAGTGAAAATAAAACAGAATACGAAGGTGATTCAATAACAAAACAAATTAAGCTTATTTTTACCCTAAGGCGACTCTCTGACCCAAAATAGGTACATAAATATAAATTGACAAGTTTCCATATTGCGCAGCGGAGCCATGCAGTGAGTCGTTAGCATTGGAGGCGCAGCTGCTGGCGAGCGACAACGACGAGGAGCGCGAGGCCGCCGCGCCGCCCGCCGCCGGCGACGAACACCACGACTACTACCTCGACCGCAAGTTAGATGTTGGCAACTTGCGGGTGTCCACACTCTACTACCCTGGAAGACCACAGTTAGTAGAATAAAAAAATTATATGAATAAGACTAGGTAAAAAATAAAAATTATGGTAACGACCCCGACGGCTGGTCGAAAGTTTTAGGCCGAGATAAATAGACATTACTTAGCATGTACTTTGGATTTTGTCATTAATTAAATTGCATGCTATCCAAAAATAGTTTCTGTTAGGAAAGATACCAAATCACTCATAACCTGTAGCTGTTGACATGCAGTATGTGCGGCCCAGCCAGCATTTCCAATTCTTAAAAAATCCTTTCTCCATATATGTAGAGTACCTATGCTAGTTTTCTACGTAGCTTTAATTTTGGCTGCATCCACATCATAAAGAGGGATATTAGTGTCATCGGAATCCACTTTAATTAGTACAAACAATCTAAAACGGAGCGGCATTTGAGACTGCATGTCAGTGGTAATTTTATTATTTCTCATTAACTTTGTACAGTTTTATGTAGTACTAGCTTCCTCCCGCAACGTCGCCCGCGTTTTCCGGGATAAAAGTAGCCTATGTGCTATTCTGATGTATAAGCTATACACGGTGAAATGTAAGTGGTTGTTCTCCGGCAGCAGAACGATTTGCCATCAGTAGTACTATCGAAACATAGAGTTCAATTTAAAAAATAATATGTTTTTTTTTTCAAATAATCAAAAAAAATATTCATAGACTCGAAAGCGTGAAAAACAATAGTAACTCACTAGATCTAACGTAGGTATCATTATCTAGTCAAAGAGCACGCCGTCGCTCACGCGGTGCCGACAAAGATCACCAAAGACGATGCCGACTCACAAATGTGCAGAGCAAAATAAGCTCTCGCGCATGGTTATACGGCATAAACTAGCCTGATCGCCTGTAGCGAGTGCCTACCGATGAACCCCCCCCCTGCCCCGCACTCCTAGCGAGTCGTATAATTAAAACAAAAGACGCGCGCACTCAGCGGCCAGCGGGTCAGTTGCGCCGCGAAGTTGATGCCGCGAACATCACGCGATGTCGTAGGTACCTACGCGTAGTGAAGTGAGATAACATTGACACAAAAAAAACAGGTTTTAAAAAAACCGACTTCCAAAAACTACACTAAAAACTATGAAATAAAAAGTTTAAACTTCCATAATTAAAAATCTAAATGTATATTGAAGCCGGCGGGGCCTTTTTTAAACAGGAAGGGTGTGCGCAGTGTGTGCACGTGGAAATTAAGATTTCCTTTTATTCCTTGTTCATCTGCAATTTTGCTTATTTTCATGCTAGGCCCCGCCGACTTCAATATACATTTAGATTTTTAATTATGGAAGTTTAAACTTTTTATTTCATAGTTTTTAGTGTAGTTTTTGGAAGTCGGTTTTTTTAAAACCTGTTTTTTATTTTTAACTTTTTAGTGTAGTGTAACATGTCATGTTTTTTTATAATAATACCTTACGTATATAAAAGTACCATAAAATCATGGATAGAGCGACTTTAATAATATACTGCCTTTGACACACATTTTGTATGTACTTTTACCGAGATCGATTGCTTTCACGAATTTATATAGGTACTTACCTTCTAAGATATTTATGGATAGGTACGTTTCAGTAATCGAAAACAATGTTTTTTCAGCAATAGGCTCTTTCCCTAACTTTCTATCAAATAAGACTTGAACATAAAAAAAGCTGTGTGTACTATACACCTCTGCCTAACCTTGCGGAAAATACTAGCGTGATGTTATGCATGTATAATATCGAGATCGATTGCGTCCAGGAATTCGTGTACCTACATAATATGACTTTTTTATTATCGTCATGATGTCATCGATATACACGAAAAATTCCGTTTATTGAAGCTGGTTACAAAACTATTCAACCTAAGTTAATACAATTTATATGGGACCACCTCGCGAGCTTCTTCTACCATATGAAAAAAAAAATCACGTAAATCGGCTCACAGATCACAGAGTAATCGGTGTACATACATTAAAAAAAAAAAAAAAAAAAAAAAAAAAAACCAACCGAATGCAGAACCTCCTCCTTTTTGGAAGTCGGTTAATAATGGATCGTCATTACAGTTTCTCCAATTTTGAGTACCTCGCTATGGTGCAACTACGCTAGGGTGAATTATGACTCAACAACACTTGGAGTCGCTCAATCTTCGCGGTGTTCTGAAGCCCCAAGTCCCGCAGGCCCGGACGATCGTAGCGGCGACACAGTGCTACTCGATCATGGGGAGTTACAGTGTATGTACCAGAGGTCGATCAGCCGTTCATTTGCGCGAGTTCGGCGAGGAAATCCACAAGTAGGTACTTCAAACGGGATCCTCGTCGAAGTACCTACCTATGTGTATGGCTGTGATGGCTGGGTTTGACGTAAGTCAATACTACGTTTGGAAAGTGCTCAACAATGAAAGACTGCTTAAGTACCTATCATTTTCGTAAAGTTAATCAAATAAAACGTGCTCGATTGTGTTATTGTGTATGGAACGCAGTGGCTTGCAATTCGAAAAATTACTCCGTTACCGGGCCTATAAGCGTAAGTACCTACTTGTACCTTTGTATTGAATACCGAACATTTAAAAGTAGGTAAGTAATTAAAATCATTGTAAATAAGTTTATTCCATTTTTTTGAATACCTACGCCTTAAATGCTTTAATAGTTAATTCAGAAAATATCGTTTTCTAAGATAGGTGCCTACCTACCTATTAATCTTGTTTTTAGTTTCGTGTTCACGTGTTCAATAATTTGTGTATCAATAACTCGGGAATAGTTATCAGCTGATTGATAAACACGGAGGGCAATGACCGCGCGGGCGCGCCCCGCTCGGCCGCGGCCGCTCGCGTCGTCTTCGCGCTTGCGTAGCTATCGTTACCTACTATTGGTTTGAGATTTTGTTTTTCACATCATTCTCATCACACCATTCTGCCATTTTTTGATTCTAATTTTTTTTTATATATCAATCGAATGTACTGCCAAGACAAAATCATTTCGCTACGGTAAAACAACCGCTAAAATTTCGCCGTGTATTACTGTAAAGTTTCATCAAAATCTGTTCAGTCGTTTTTGCGTGAAAGAGTAACAAACATACATCCATAGATACATTCTCACAAACTTTCACGTTTATTAGGATTCCGTAATAAAACTAGGAACCCTTATAGTTTCGTCATGTCCGTCTGTCCGTCTGTCTGTCTGTCCGTCTGTCACACCCTCGTAAAAAAGTTTCATACATATTGGTTATGAACTGTAGAGTTCATAACCAATATGTATGAAACTTCACAGGTAGAATGTCTTCTGTAAGCCGCTATAAAAACCTGTAGCGAAATTATGAAAAATAAAATAATTAAGGGGGGGCCCATACATGAAACCGAAGGATGAAAAAAAATATTTTCGCGCACCCCTTCATGTGGGGTATTGTTGGATAGGTCTTTGAAAATAAGATCAAGGTTTCTAAATTACTTCTTTGTTTAAAAGTGCATATTTAGTGAACTAGAAGCTTCGAAAGTCGTTAACAATTTCTTCCCCCCCCTGTAATTTTCCAACCGCGTTATCAAATAATCTGAAAAAAATCAAGCTAAGGCTGCTTGTGCACCACATACGGTTCCAGTTCGTATCCAGTTTTTAACGGAAACGGATGAAAATTTCCGAATGACGCCTTGTGCACTACATTCGGTTTTTACTGTTTATAGGCCAGGAATGGCGAACCTTTTTTACCCGACTGCGCGACGCAAAGGAGGGTAATGTGTTTAACAGTCTATGTATGTATGTATGTATGTATGTATGTATGTTTGTTTCTATGTGGCGTTCTAGAGACCAAATGCGTAGGCCGATTTTGATAATTCTTACGTCAATCGATTCGTCTTAACCTTGCGAGTGTCACTAAAGTACTAAACACGTGTCACTAAACATAACAGTAATCTAAATTCACCACAGCGACAACCAGACGCCATATTGTCAAAATGAAAAACAAAAAAGTTGATGAACTATGTCAAGTGGGGTGTCGTTGAATAGGTATTTTAAAATCATCTTTAGGTTCCTTTTATCATTTTTCATTTTAAGAAATAGTTTAGGATATATAACGATTTAAAGTTGTTTAACAAAGCAATTATTCTCGCTAATTCTTACTTATTGATTTAAGGGTCCTATATGGCGCAGGCTCGAGTCAGAATCTGTCAAAATCTGTCAAAATTAGGTATTGAAGCGCTACCAACACAGCGATCGACGACAACAGTGGTCTTGTGCGACGATCAACGTGGACATAATAAAATATTAAGTAGCGTAGGTAGTAAGTAGCGTAGGTAGTTAGTATTATTTTGTTTTTTTTTTCTTAATTGCATTTAAAGAAGGATTGGAGAGGGGGTGGTTCAATGCACAGAGTTTTTTTTATGTGTCCATCAATATTTATATTATAGCTATTGCGATTTTCAAAAACAAAGACGATGAGTGTTTGTCAATGTTTTTACCTGACTGCGCGACACAAAGGAGGGTATGTGTTTATCAGCCTATAAGTATATGTATGTATGTATGTTTGTTCCTTTGTGGTGCTCCGGCTCTAGAGACCAAACGCGTGGGCCGATTTTAATAATTATTCTTACGTCAATCGATTTGCCTTATTCTTGTAAGTGTCACAACTCACAATACATGACAGTAATCAAGATTCAATATATCTAGCGAAGTGACAACTAGGCGCCATATTAATTTTTCAAAAATAATGACCGGTCATAGTAATAAACTTATCAATTTGACCGACGCTCTTGGTCATTATTAATACTGATCGGTCCTTATTAATAGAGCCCGGCTAATCAGTGTCCGTAATATAAGCAAAACCACAAAAAAAAATAACAAGACGACATTGCAGACAGTCGGAATCGGGATCAATTTTTTTCGGGAATTATGGGTTCTAGTTCTACTATGGGCGCGTATGGGCTCGCCAGAGTATTATTGTTCTGTGCGTATGGGTGCGTATGGTTCAGTCCTATTAGGGGTCCCGAGCAGGGTACGGAATCTCGGAATCTCGACATATCGGAATCTCGGATCGATTTTTTCGTTATTTCAATTCCGATATTGAGTAATCCAATATTGGAATAAGAAAAAAAAAATTAAAACGTCGTGTCTTGCTCACTCGTGCACGCATTGTATTACAACAGAGATCATTTGCAACCAAATGACCTCTTATGACCCCATGCAAATATCAACTATTTTTATCGAGTAATTTGATATTTGATTTAAAAACGATTGAAGATAATTGTCATTTTATGATTGAATACTATGTATTGAAGTGTTAGCAAGCAGATAATATACTTAAATACATCATTATTTTATCCATTTGAAAAGTTGTATAGCATCTTCAAAAACCGAGCAAGGGCGTGTCGGACAACGCACAGTCTAGGGTTCCGTAGCAAGAAGTATTTCAGTCTGCCGACCGCAAATATAAGTTTGTATTTCATTATATTGCTATGAAATACAAAGTTATTTTTGCGGTTGTTAAACTCAAAACTGAAAATAGTAAATATTTTTAAAAGTTATTGACGTATCTTAGTCAAACCAATTTTCATCGAAAGTATTTATTAGATGCTGTAGGTACCTATAGCTTGATTTTTTTCAGATTTTCGATAACGTGGTTGGAAAATTACAGTGGGGGGGGACATGGTTAACGACTTTCAGAGCTCCTAGTTCACTGAATATGCACTTAAATAAAAAATCAAATTTGAAACCCTTATGTTATTTTCAAAGACCTATTCAAATAATAAAAAAAAAACCCAATAATTATTTTATTTTTCCACTACAGGCCTTTATGGCGGCTTACAAACATCTATCTGCGAAGTTTCATACAAATTGGTTATGAACTGTGGATTTATGACAAGGGTGTGACAGACGGACAGAGAGACAAACAGACGGACGTGACGAAACTATAAGGGTTCCTAGTTTTACTACGGCACCCTAAAAACATAAATTGACAAAAGTGGTTGACATTTGAATAGAGGTCATTTGGTTGCAAATGATATCTCCTTCATCCCCGTAATGGATTGCCAGCATATTACCTACCAGTAACCCTGTCAACTGTACACTTTATCTACTACATTTTTATTGATTCGTAATTGTTGCTTTAGGTAGCGTAAATAAAGTTGATTTTATAAGAAATAAACTGTTGTTTTTTTATAAACTTCATACGTTTATAATACTCTCACTTGATCATGTTGTTTTACATAAATGATTTTAGAACGAAAATAAAAAATCGTTTTTATGCCAGCAATCCCGCCGGATCCGGTCGAATTGGTGGAAATCCGGCCGGATGCGGCTGGATTGAAATTGGTGCCGGATTGCAATCCCTACGCATTACCTATATTATTATCACCAAATACCTATTCGCCTAAATAAAAAAGACACTCACTCACTTCACGTTATTTTTAAAGACCTATTCCTACACTTAGGAGTGCATGAAAAAAATTTTTCATCCCTCAGTTTCATGTATGGAGTGCCTTCCAACACCTCCATCCGAACACTGCACGAATACCGTAAAAGCGGGAAGGCCAAATTTTGCCATAATGTAGGTACGTAGGTACCTACAGGTAGGTACCTGTGGTGGCTACATTAGGTACCTACTCACCTTTTTCGTTTTTTGGAATAATGCACGCATTTCCTGCTGGCGATATGGCTTTTATATTTTGGTTTGACAGCACTCATAATTACGAGTAAGTATATTTCTGTAAAAAAAAATCAAATGCTAAACTGTACATATTTAGTTTAGTTTTTACATAATCATTGTTAGTACCTACATTATTACAGAAATAGGTAGGTTCTATTTTATTAGGTATCCACATAGGTACGTAAACAAAATACTAAGAACAATTGCAAAAGTACCATGGTACATAACCAACAATGAAGTTCACGAACACCTAGAAATGAGAACAATCAAAGAGGAAATTCGGAGTCTGGCAGCAAAATACAAAGAGCGGTTAATCTATCACCCTAATGAACTTGCTCGCCAACTCACCATGGACCAGTATGTGAGACGACTAAAACGTCACCATATCCTAGAGCTAGAAGACCGGCACTAGCTCTGGGCAGCAGACGAGTAGATGCTTCCAATGGGAAGCCACTCCGCATGACAGCATCACGGAACAGATTTGCTCATAGTCCTGGGACTGATTGCAAATACACGCAGAAGAAAAAAAAAAAAAAAAAAAAAAAACATAGGTACTTGTAAAAGATAACAAATAATTAGGTAGTAGGTATAGGTACCGGCATTAAAGATGATCACAGATCGCGCATGTACATTTTTGGCCCAATAGGCAATAGACAGTTGACAATACGTAATAGAAAATAGTCCAATAGACGACAAGCATCGACTGACGAACCAGTCACCCCCCATCTTCTTCATTCCGCCAAAGAGACCGAAAACTAATGCGCAGGTGACGTTTGTGATCATAACTGACGCCGCTAGTTATACCTATAGTTCGTAAAATAGCTTAATTCCTATGACAGATGTCAAATACGTGCATTTTTAAATCATTTTGACATTATTTATTTATTCGTATTTGACATTTGTGTCACACACTCACACTCACAGGACTCAACATTTACATTTTACGAACTGTATGTACCTACTCAACACGCTTAAAATAAGTAGGTACCTATCACATAAACTAAATAATATTATGTATTACGTTGTAGCGTACATACATACATACACACATCATTCATACATAATTATTGAGATTATCAATTCTAGTAAAAGTTTTATGGTACCTATAGACCTCCTCCTAGACTCAAGCTTGACCGTTGCTAAGCAAATAACAAGGTGTAAAAACCTATTTTTTTTTTCCTAGAATTTGGAATGTCGACCTCTGTGCACGGGTGATGTGTAGGTATTATACGCAACGCTTACCACGTGCTTATCACGTGACTTTCTTTCAAGCGACGTGGTCTCTCGTTGAGAGCCCGCAGGCGACTGAGCCACTGAGCTGTAGATGTCTACGAATTGCTGTTGTCAGAAAACGTGTGTCACCATAGTAATTTGTATGGGAAATTCGTGCGAAAAATTCAGAAAGTTTGTGAATTATTTACACAAAACAGAAGTATTGATATGGAAAAAAAAAACTATCAGCTACTACCTGTTCTTTGTAGCTTATAATTAAGTAAATTTTATTAAGTGTTTGTTCTTATTTACGCTAAAGTTATGGTTGCACGGCCTTGCTTTTTGCACGTTTTTAGTGATTTTCAATATTTTTTTTACATTAATCTACAAGATTTATTCTCAATACGATTTCATTAGCCACTAGTGAAACTCTTTAACTAGTCAGACTTTTTTTTTCGTGGCTATTTCTTTACGTTTTCTATATAAAGTTATGGTTCCCCCGTAAGACTTTTGCAAGGTGCTGACCCTTAAGTTTTTATTTCAAGTATTAACGATATACAAACAAAAAAACAGTGAATAACTAAAAAGTATAAAATAAAAAATAATAATTTAAAGAAAAACAAAAAACCCGACTGCGTAAAAACTAATTTTAAAAAATACGTGAAAGAATTAACTTAAATAAAAACTAAAAAGTAAGAAACAAGCCCAGTAGTTTAGAATTCTGTTAAGTAATACTAAATAACAACACAATTGAAATAGGTTTATAATCGATACACACATAAAACAAATCATAAATTCTAATGCAGAACAGAACGACTCACAGTCGGGGCCCATTTAAATTTTACCAATCAAATCTTCCCAAGGGGCCCCGACTGTGAGTCGTTCTGTTCTGCATTAGAATTTATGATTTGTTTTATGTGTGTATTGATTATAAAACTCTTTCAATTGTATAGTTATCTAGTATTACTTAACAGAATTCTAAACTACTGGGCTTGTTTCTTTGTTTTTAGTTTTTATTTAAGTTAATTCTTTCACGTATTTTTTACCCGACTGCGAGACGCAAAGGAGGGTAATGTGTTTATCAGTCTATGTATGTATGTATGTATGTATGTATGTATGTATGTTTGTTTCTATGTGGCGTTCTAGAGACCAAATGCGTAGGCCGATTTTGATAATTCTTACGTCAATCGATTCGTCTTAACCTTGCGAGTGTCACTAAAGACATAACAGTAATCAAAATTCACCACAGCGACAACCAGACGCCATATTGCCAAAATGAAAAAAAAAAAAGTTGATGAACTATGTCAAGTGGGGTGTCGTTGAATAGGTATTTTAAAATCATTTTTAGGTTACTTTTATCATTTTTCATTTTAAATAATAGTTTAGGATATATAACGATTTAAAGTTGTTTAACAAAACAATAATTCTCGCTAATTCTTACTTATTGATTTAAGTTTTTATTTCAAGTATTAACGATATACAAACAAAAAAGAAGATTACGAAAACATACATTAAAAACTAAAAAGCGAAAAATAAAAATAGTAAATTAAAAAAACCCGACTGCCAAAAAACAACTAAAAAGTTCAAAACAAGAGCACTTTTCAAGCAGTCTGATGCAGTTGGTGGCATAAAATCTAAGATTTAACACAAATAATTGCCACAAATAATTGTTTTGAACTTTTTAGTTGTTTTTTGGCAGTCGGGTTTTTTTAAAATCAGTTTTTACGCAGTCGGGTTTTTTGTTTTTCTTTAAATTATTATTTTTTACAATTGCGTGCTGCAATCTTACTTCTTATTAATATTATAAAATAATGTGAAAGTTTGTGAGGATGGATGTACCTACCTATGTATGTATGGATGTATGGGTGTTTGTTACTCTTTCACGCAAAAACTACTGAACGGATTTTGATGAAACTTTACAGTAATATAGCTTTAGCTTATACATCGGAATAACACATAGGCTACTTTTTATCCCAAAAACGCGAGCGAAGCCGCGGGCAGAAGCTAGTTACTCATATTCAAATCGTAGGGCGTTTATACACTTATAATCCGTTTCCAACACGTATTCGTATTTCCCGTCCTATCCGTTTTACCACCAGTGTACCAGTTTTTAAAATGTACGAAAATAACGGTTCGTAAAAAAACGTGTTAGAAACGGATGGAAAACGCTCGTATTCGTGTTTTTTAATTTTCACTAAAACATTTCACAAGTACCTACCTACCTACTTTTACAATTCTATATTAGTTTTTGAATGCCAACCATAGAATTCGATCTCTGCCTTCCTTCCCCACTCCTCCCCGCACGTATTAAACGTGTGACGTCACACGATTCTTAAAAAACTGTTCGAAAAACTCTTTTCTTTCTTTTCTTCTTCTCTCACTCTCTTTTTTTAAACTGGATACGAACTGGAACCGTACAGGTGCACAAGCAGCCTAATAGCATCTAATAAATACAATACAATACAAATTGGTTTGAACAAGAATAAAATAATTAGGGGGAGGGGCCCCATACATGAAACTGAGGGATGAAGAAAAATATTTTCACGCACCCCTTCATGTGGGGTATCGTTGGATAGGTCTTTGAAAATAACATAAAGGTTTCTAAATGACTTTTTTATTGAAGTGCGAACTAGGAGCTCCGAAAGTCATTTACAATGTTTCCCCTGTAATTTTCAAATCGCGTTATCAACAAAAAATCTGAAAAAATTCTAGCTTATGGAATCTAATAAACACTCTCGATTAAAATTGGTTTGAAAAGGAGATGTAATAACTTTTTGAAATATTCACTATTTTCAGTTTTGATTGCAAAAATAACTTGTATTTCATTATAATATTAGGAAATACAAACTTATGTTTGCAGACAGACAGTGCGTGGTTCGACACGCTCTTGCCCGGTTTTTTAGTCTATGGTCGATCGCCATTGTTAGTTTAAGAAATCGCATAAGAAAACTGATTCGTTGTTCAAAATTTTTCACAACTCGTTTTCACTGTTGAAATCAAATATGATTTTTAGGGTTCCGTACTAAAATGGTAAAAAAGGAACCCTTATGGTGCGACTTCGTCTGTCTGTCTGTCACAGCTGTTTATTTCAGCAACTACACATGCTATCAACTTGAAAGGAGATCAACAATATTTGGCTAAATGAAGTACCGAGGTCAGTGTTGCCGTTTTAGCGACTTTGTCGCTAGATCTAGCGGATTTTGGATGTGCTTAGCGACTTTTTTATTCGATCTAGCGACTAAAATAAATTTAGTGACTTTTAGCGACTTTTTGTATGCAGCGCTGACTACCAATACCAACCTCCAGTAGTGTACTGAAATTAAAATAAGAAGCGAACTTTTCTAAAATACAGAAATTTTTAGCACAAATTTGAATGTAGTTACTAGCAACACTACGATTGATAGTACTTGCTAGGACTTTTTGGCGGGAAGTCAAAGAAGGCGGTAATTTAAATTTTCCAAATAGTTTAATTTTTAGTTAATAAACGGAAATACAATATAAATAACTTATAAAAAGACCTCAAACAACCATGAGTGTCACCAGTGGCGGCGAGGAGCCGCCAGAGAAGGGTGAAAAAAGAAAAAGAAAGTACACTCATAGTACTAAAAATCCAGACTGCAATACCAATACGAATAAGTATAACATTTTCACAAAACCAAATTACAAAAGACTCTTCATAGAAAATACCAATTCCGAATATATAGTTTATGTCGAATCTACAGAGCAGGAGAAGATAGGAAATAAGAATCCTATCACACTCACAAACTTATTATCAGACAATGTCAAAGGAGTCATAGGAGTACATCGATTAAATGCACACAAAATAGGCATAACTTTTAAAAAGGCGGCTGCGGCCAACAATTTCCTGAAAATGGAAGATTTCTTATGGAGAAACAAATTTAAGGCTTTCATACCATCATATTTGACCGAAAGGGTTGGTGTATTGAGGTTTGTGCCCAAAGAACTCTCCAATGAGGAAATTTATAAAAACATAGTATGCGACTCAGAGGTGATATCAATTAAAAGATTCATGCGTAAAGTAGAAGGAAAATTAGTGCCTCTCAATACAGTTGCGGTTACCTTTGCCTCAACATCCTTACCACAATACGCCTATATACAACTATTTAGATACGAGGTAAAAACATACATACCACCACTATTGCAATGCTATAAGTGTCTTAAATTCAACCATTCAGCTAAGACTTGCAGAGGTGAGCAAAACTGCTCTTCTTGTGCTGGTCGTCACTCCTATAAAGAATGCGATGTCGAAGAGATCACATGCATCAACTGCGCAGGTAATCATCTTGCCATTTCACGGGACTGTCCCATTAAAAAACAAAAAATTGAGGAGAAAAAAGCCAAATTTCTTATGCAGCAATCATATGCCACTGTTGTGAAACCACCCCCTACATTAAATGAGAAATCTTTCCCTGTTTTACCCAAGGTTACTGATAAGACTAAATCTAATGATACTCTAGATATTAAGCAAGTAGCAAATAATGATATTATAATTAACGCAATTGTTAAATCGTTGGTTGCATTAGGAAACAAGAGTGACTCTGATGGGCCACTCACACATAAGAAAATAAAAGAAATATTTTTATCAAATTTAATTTAAACATGGATAATCATCTAAATATTTTACAGTATAATATACAGAGTTTACAGAGTAAAAAGAGCCTACTACAAAATTTATTAATTGAAAAAAATATACATGTCTGTCTTCTTAATGAGACTTGGTTCAAGTCTAATACCATAATTCCGCATTTTCCCACATATAATTTAATCCACAAAAATTCCATAAATTCTCATAATGGAGTAGCTATTTTGGTGAACCATCATTTAAAATACAAATTAGTTAATACACAATTCTCAGAATCTATTCAAAACTTATGTATAACTATAGAAACACAATTTGGAGCAATGGCTATACTTTGTGTGTACAGCCCTCCAAGTATCAGGTTTGACTCAGTAAAGTTAAAGAATTTAATCAATAGCATACCCAAACCTTGTATAGTTATGGGTGATTTTAACGCTCATAACATAGCCTTTGGATGTCATAGTGATAATAATAGAGGTAGATGTTTATATAATATAATTGATGAATTTGATCTGTGTATTTTGAATGATGGATCACCAACAACTGTTCCTTATCCTAATAGACAAGCTTCAGCAATAGATCTTGCTCTTGTTAGCTCTTCAATAGCTCATTTATGTAACTGGTATGTTCATGACGATCCCATGGGTAGCTATCATCTTCCAACATTACTTGAGATCAACATTCAACCATCTATGTATGACACGTCACCTCCTGTGGATCAAGAGAAATATATTTATAGCAAAGCAGATTGGGACGAATATTATAGCCTATCAGAAACTTGTTTTTCCCACTTGGACTCAATAAATGATTCCCCTATCAATGCATACAACCATTTTATAGAAATATTAAATGATCTAAGGAATAAAACAATTCCAAAACGAAAATTAGGTGCAAACACAGCTATTAAAAAACCAGTACCATGGTGGAATACAAAATGTAGCGATGCTGTTGAAAAATCAAAAGATGCATTAAAATATTATTTTTCTCAACCCAACATTGAAAACTGGATAAGGTATAAAAAACTAGATGCAAAAAAGAAAAGAATTCTGAAGGAAGAAAGATCTTCTTCTTGGCAAAATTTATGTAGTAGCTTTAATAGGTTAACTCCAGTTTCTAGGATATGGGGATACATTAAAAAATTCAAGAAAATTGGAACAAATCGAAACAAAAACATCAATGATGAGTGGGTTCCAAGTTTTTTAGATAACTTAGCTGATTCTACTGAAATAGATGATGATAGGCTTGAGTATTTGTTCGAAAATGCTACAGAAAATGATGTAAATGTGTTTCTTAAGAACAATTTCACTGTAGAAGAGTTGAAAACATCTTTAAAGAGCAGGAAAGATACTACACCGGGATTGGATGACATACCTTATATGTTAATCAAAAAATTACATTTAAATGCACAAACAACATTACTTAATATTTATAATAAACTATGGGATGAATTAGTGATACCAGAGTCTTGGAAAACACAGTGTGTTATTCCAATATTAAAACCTAATAAACCTGCATATAATGCCTCTTCATATAGACCTATTTCCTTGTCATCTTGTTTAGGTAAACTCTTTGAAAATATGTTGAAGTTAAGATTAGATTATTTTGTTGAATCGCAAAGTTTAATTCCTTCTATACAGTTTGGCTTTAGAAAAGGTAAAAGTTGCTCTGAAAGCCTTGTAACTTTATTATCGGATGTAAGACAGGTTAAATTAAGTCACTCTAATGCAATCTGCGTGTTTTTAGATGTAAAAGGTGCTTTTGACAATGTAAATATAGAAGAACTTATTCAAGTATCTCACGATATTGGTATACCTGGTCATATTCTAAAATGGCTTTATTCTTTTTTAAATAATAGAACTGTATTTGTTAAATACAATAATAAATTGCATGGACCTAGGACTGTCAACAAAGGCACAATGCAAGGGGCAACTTTGTCTCCTTTACTTTATAACTTGTATACTTCTGAAATATTAAAATATGTAGATGTACCAGGTGTAAATATTCTGCAATTTGCTGATGACTTGCTTTTGTACAGCATAAATCAGAACATAGATGTAGCAATGGCTAATATTAATGAGGCTTTGTCTCAATTATACAGTTATTACCATAGTAAACTTAAATTAGAAATAAGTCCAGAAAAAAGTTCAGTTTTAATTATCAGTAAAAATGTAAATATTCATAGCAATGTTAAAATTTCATACAATAATGTAGAAATTCCTGCTGTTAAGCAACATAAATTCCTAGGTGTCATTATTGATGACAAATTAAAGTTTGATGAACATATTAAACATATAAGTAACAAAGCACTGAATGGTATTAATCTATTGAGACATTTAGCAGGAAGTTTTTGGGGATCTGACCCCAAAGTTATGAGTATGCTGTACAAAAGTATAGTGAGAAGCCATTTTGATTACAGCAGTTTAGCTTACATGAATGCCAATAGCACCTTGTTACGAAAATTAGATGTAATTCAAAATATGGGACTGAGACTTATTTGTGGTGCTATGCGCTCCACACCTATTAATTCGTTAGAAGTTGAAACATGTATACCTCCCTTGTCATTACGAAGGTTGTTGTTGGCTGAGAGATTTTTATTAAAAGTCATGGCATCAAATGACAATCCTTTACTTAAGAAGCTAACAATACATCCTGAAATCTCACAGTCAATTGCTTCCAATGCCATCTCTGCATCTTCTTTGGTTGGTGGAACTCTACCTGAAATGCCAACAATATTTGAACATATAAATAATAATTCAAAAGATATTGTTAAAAATGATATTTGGCCTATATACAAAATTCCTTATAATGGTATTGTTAACAGCTTTGCAATCCATTTAGACATAGTGCACAATCAATATGATTTTTTACAGTTTAGAGACAATAGACCAGAACATTATGTTATTTATACAGATGGGTCTAAAACAGACCATAATGTAAAAGCCGCTTTCTATGATCCACAGTTGGACTTCACAAAATGTATGAAATTAAACAGGGTGTGTAGCATTTTCACTGCAGAATGCTATGCAATTGATTGTGCACTGCAGCATGTAAATAGTCATGTAAATAATGTACATAATATTTTGATAGTTACAGACTCGAAAAGTGTTTTGTCTGCTCTACATAATGTAAATATTTCTTATAAGTTAAATTATATTGTTTATAATATTAGATTTATAATCCAAAAACTACTTGACAAGTTTATTAAAGTAGAATTAGTATGGGTACCTTCACACAGTGGCATTCGTGGAAATGAAGTAGCTGACACTGCGGCTCGTTCAGTCCATGACGAGGATCGATCCGAGTTGCTCAAGGTTCCATTCACTGATTATTACAGCCTGTTTAAGGAACATAATAGACAGTTATGGAAGGAGTATTGGGACATAACCCTGGAAACGAAAGGCAGATGGTATGCTGGAATACAAAATGAATTACTGATTAAACCTTGGTACCATAACCTCAAATATATCACAAGAAGATTTATAACTATTATATCACGCATGAGATTGGGACATTGCCTAACACCAGCTCACCTGAATAGGATTCACATAATTAACAATAGTCGATGTCATCATTGTGGAGCAGAGGATGCTGATTTGGATCATATTATCTTACAGTGTTCAAGTTTTAACATTCAACGGTTGATTTTGGTCACTGAATTAAATGAAATTAATGACGTTAATGACAATGACATTGAAAGTGAACATCAAAGTGTTCCCCGCCGCGTTCAGGAATTATTAGAAAATAAGAAATATTTTAGTGTGTTGTATAAATATATATGTAATACAGTAGAAAAAATTTAATTAATTTTGTAAATAGAAATGTATATAATGTTAACTGATTGTACATATTGTAATTTAAATTAGTATGAAAACCATATCATTCAGATGTACCCACCTAACCCGAAAGGGCGGCAAGTTGGTAGTTTAAACTGGTTTAAACAGAGTAATATTGAAAAATATTGATGTTTTGTAAGATAAAAGAGTAATGTAATTTTATGTGCAACTTAATATTCTTGTGTACAACTAGGATACTTTATCGCTTTCAATGTTTATGTTATATTTGTTAAAACCTATCTATGTATTCGACTGAAAGACTTGTATCTATGGTCATGAATAAAAATATTAAAAAAAAAAAAAAAAAAAAATAGTACTTGCTATTGGTTTTTCGGGAAATCCCGTACCAGAATGACGTTCAATCTTTAGGTTCAATCGGTTTGATCTTGGTTTGATCCCTCTCACTCTATCAAACGATCCATGATATCGCTTTCTTTCTAACCATTTATTCCAACCGGTTATAACTAATGCTAATAACCAGTTATTAGCATTAGTTATAACCATGGAATATTTTGAAATATTTAGCGACTTCTAGCGGATTTTTTAGTCATTTTTTTTTCAAAATCTAGGGACTATTGCATCGCGGTCTGGGGAGTTTTTTTTTTCCTAAGCGGCAACACTGACCGAGGTACACTCAGTTGAATAAAATACCCTAAATCATCCTGAATAATGCTGTGATTTTATTTCTTTTTTATCGTCACCTGGACACGAGAAAAAAATACTTTTATAATTCAATAAAAAGCACTCCAATATGGCGCTCAGGCGCTCTACCTGTCAACTACCTAATGCCGTATCCACACTTAGGTAAAACCTTGACAAAACTACAGACATCTAATATTACTAAACAAACTAAACATGGGTTTGCCGTTAACGGTTTTGTACACAAATCAAAAGAAGCTTGCAGAAAACGCTTGCAATGAATCCACACGTTCAGTGCATTTGTCGAGATTTGTAGTTTACGGCAAATGCCTACTGTGTGAAACCGGCATTACACAATTTGAAAACATTCCCCGCGAGGAGGTATTTGCTTTTGTTATTGACATTGCAAAAGATACTTACCAGTGGCTTTTATTAAAGCTGTTTAGACTACGCCACTATATACACTATACACATAATGATACACACATACATACACCGAGTTGGAAACAAAAGTCCAGAGAGAATACTCAAGTTTTTGGGATCACCCGTCAAAATAAATCGTGAGGATGCAAACGTAATACCAGAAAGAATAGCCAAGTTATCAAACAATATACACAACATAAACGAACAGCAGAACGGAACGCAGAAACGAACGGAATTGAAATTGAACGGAATGAAAACAAACAATACCATTATTTTGTCATTTATCAGTGATGCGCAAAGATAACACTAAGTGGAAATGACTTTTTAGTAAATTAATCGATTAGGTAACATTTGTTACTAATGTCAACATTTTCAACTGCAGATTAACAGAAAAATAGTTGTGTTTGCAGTTATTTTAATCATTACTTTAAAAAATATGATTTTTAGTAATAAAATTATACACATTTGCGATCAGTAAACGTTGAATTAAATAATTACTAAAAATAGTAACACATCAAATAATCGAGAACTAAATCGAGATACATTTCACCATGCTTGCACGTGCTTATGCAATGTTGCCATATGATTTAATTGTGTTACAAGTTTTTTAAACTTTAAATCTTATTAAATGGTTTATAGTAAATTATTGAATAAAATACAGTGATATTCTAATTCCTCTATTTTTTCTCTGCGATTTGATGCACGTGTACCTTGCGGTACAAGTTTAGCCAAAATTGTTTGGAAGATTGGTGACCTCCTTTGGAATATGGCGCCTCAGCGGTAATCATCAACATTACACACTTGTACCTTAATGTATTACACAGTTATGTTTCAACAAAATAGTTATTGTTGTGCACAATGCGCAGGTACAATTCACTGGCGCCGCGCTCGGCGCTGGGCGGGCGCGGCGGGCGGCGCGGCGGCGGCGCGGCGCCGCGGCCGCGCCGCTACCACGCCGCGCCGGCGCCCGCGCCCGACCCGCGCGCCGCCGCCGAGCTCGCGCAGCGCACGCGCGCCTTCCGCGACATGCTGGCCGACCACCCGGCGGACGAAGCTCTCTGGCTGCGATTTATAGAATTTCAAGTAAGCTTCTGTTGGTTCCCAGCGATTCGTTCGTCCCCTGCGGATTCACTCAGAAGTGTAATGACTATGAGCAGGAGCGGTCGCGCGACGCGGACGCGGCGCTGGCGGCGGCAGGCGAGGCGGCGGCGCGGCTGGGCGGGTCGCGCCGCGTGCGCGCCGCGCTGCACCGCGCGCGCGCTCTCGCGCTGCCGCCGCACCGCCGCCTCGAGCTGCTGCGCGAGGACCTCGCCGCCGCCGGCAGCGGTCAGTACCAGTGCGTCGAGCTGTCTACCAAGGCACAGTGTGACAGCGTGTGTTGTTCGGCAGGCGAGGAGCTCACGGAGCTGTGGCTGCGCGTGCTGGCGGGCGCGGGCGAGCGCGGCGGCGCCGAGCCGGACGCGGCCGCCGGCGCCGCGCTGGCCGCCACGCGCGCGCACGCGCTCGCCTACCCGCACATCCTGTACGCGTACGGTGAGTGCGCCGCGCGACTGTGTCGCACGCAGGCGGTGCGTGAGCGCCGCCCGCTGACCCCGCTCTGTCGCAGGCGCGTACCTGCGCGCCGCGGGGCTGTGGGAGCGGCTGGTGCTGCTGCTGGAGCTGACGGCCAGCATGAACTTCCCGCCGGCCGGCTTCCCGCCGCGCGACAACCCCCAGCGGCACGCTGACCGGGAGCGACATTTGCAGGACCTGGAAGACAAGGTGACTTAGGCCATGTTGTTTCATCTTACAGTTACGTATCTGTAACCGTCAAATATGGCGGCTTGTACGACAATTTCATACTGACTTAACGATTACGTACTGACTTACGGATACAGATGGTTTGAAGCAACCCGCCCTTAGCTGCTTAGTCGGACCTACTCGATCAACTTTTAAACGTTTGAGCGGATTACCAACAAAAAATTTGGTCACCTTTTTACATTTTTAGGGTTCCATAGTAAAACTAGGAACCCATAAAGTTTCGTCATGTCCGTCTTTCCGTCTATTCACACCTTTGTCAAATCAACAGTTCGTAAGTTGCTCAAATTCATCGCATGATTAATAATTTGTCCCGATAATGCGAACATTTATCGACTCCCGATGGCGCAGTCAGTATGACAGCCACGGAATAATAAAAATTCTTTATTCCGTGATGACAGCACAGTGCATGATCTGTTTTCAAACGGGAACCCCTGGCAGGCCATCAGCAGCGGGCTGCCGCTGAGCACGGTGTGGGTGCGCGTGGAGCGCGCGCGCGCCGCCGCGCACTGGCGCGCGCCGCCCGGCGCCGGCGCGCACGCCGACCCGCAGCGCGCGCCGCAGCCCGCCGACGTGGCCGAGCTGCTGCGCGCCGCCGCCGCGCCCGCCGCCGCCGCGCTGCTGCTGCTGCACGCGCTGCGCCTGGCCAAGGTGCCGCTGCTGCCCGCCAGCCAGCACGCGCTGCGCGCCGCCGACGCCGCCAACGACGCGCGCGGCGACGCGGCCGAGGCGGACGGCGGCGAGGCGCTGCTGGCGCTGCTGCGCGCCGCGCGCCGCCTGCCGCCCGCGCACCCCGCGCGCGCCCCGCCCGCGCTCGCCGCGCGCCTCGTGGCGCAGTTCGCGGACCCGCCGCACTACTTCGCGGACGACGCCGGCTACCTGGGCTGGGTGACGGCGCTGTGGGACGCCGCGTGCGAGTGGACGCAGGGCGAGCGCCGCGCGGCGCTGCTGTGCTGGCGCCTGCGCTGGCTGCACGCGCTGCTGTTGCTGCTCGATACGCAGGTCCGGTCGCATTGTTCATATTTTAGGTACCCTGGTTGTACTAGAGAACCGTTATAGTTTTGTCGTGTCCGTTTATCTGTCTGTCCGTTTGTGATAACATCATAAAATGTACCTACCGCTTAAGCAATGGGATGTTCATATTGATATAAATATCGGTAAGTAAGAATATAATTAGTACCTATATCAACTTCAGTGTTTCGTGCATTTCCTTGATCCATCTCTCACGGTCTTTACATGACTTTGTTGTCGGGTGTTACGTCGACCGCAATAACGTGTACCGCGCGCAGGAGGAGGCGGGGCGCCGGGAGGCGAGGCGCATGCGCGGCGAGGCGCGCACTGCGCTCAAGCGGTTCGCGGGCACGTCGCCGCTGCCCTTCGCGCACTTCGCGCGCATCGAGCACGCGGCCGGCGACGCGCCCGCCGCGCGCCGCGCCGCGCTACACGCACTGCGCGCCGCCCTGCGCGACGCCGCCTGCGCGCCGTACCAGCGCCTCTACGTGGCCCGGTACGGTTTTGATTCATTATTAAGCTCGCTCAATCCGGACGGTCCCATCGGCGTATAGGTTAATAAAATAGTATGCGTGCGACGTCACAGGGTGGCCGGCGAAGTGTGCGAGGAGCGGGCGGTCGACGAGTGGGCCACCGCGTGCGCCGCGCTCGGCGACGCGCTGCCGGCCGACGCCGAGCTGGGCGCGCCCCCGCCGCGCGCCCTGCTGCAGCGCGCGCTGCAGGCGTGCGAGGCGCGCTGCGACGAGCTGGAGCGCGCGCCCCTCCCGCCCGCCGCCTGCGCGCTGGCTGCGCTGCTGCCCGCGCCCGCCGAGTGGGCGGCGGCGCGCGCGCGCCTGGCCTGCCCCGCGCGCCGCGCCGACCTCGTGCGCCGCGCGCGCGCCGCGCTGCACGCCGTGAGTACCGCCCTGCGCCCCCCCCCCCCCCGCCCGCTGCCCGCCAGCTCATCCCGAACGTGTGTTGCAGGGCGCCGAGGCAGACCGCTACTGGGAGCAGAGCGCGTGCGCGCTGGTCACGGCGGCGGCACGCGAGCATCGTCTGGCCCAATACGCGCGCACGTTCGCACCGCTCTTTCCGCACAACGCGCTGCTCGCTTTAGGTATTCACATAAATACAATACTTTCAAGTTTGAACTTAGCATTATGTAATAGTACGTTCGCTCGTAACCGATGCGACGCGCTCCGTCCGCGATGGTGAAAGTGTCTATATGTCGGTGCAGCTTGCAGCGGCGCGCCGCTGTGGGCGTGGGACAAGGAGGGCACGCAGGAGGAGCGGCTGCGCGCCATGTCGCTGGGCGCGCGCTCGCACCGCGCGGCGCTGGCGCACGTGCTGCCGGCGCTGCTGGCGGCGGGCGCGGCGCGCTGGGCGCCCGGCGCGGCGGCGCGCGTGGCGGCGGCGTGCGCGCGCGCGGGGCGCGGCGGCGCGGGCGGCGCGCTGCTGCACGCCGCGCGGCTGGAGGCGGAGGCGCGCGCGCCGCGGCCGCGCGCCGCCGCCGCGCTGTGCGGCGCGCTGGACGCGCTGCCGGCGCACAAGTGGCTGGCGGTGCGCGGCGCGGCGGCGTGCGGCGCGCAGGCGGCGGCGCTGGCCGACGTGCTGCTGGAGCGCCAGCTGCGCGCGCACGCGCTGCTGGACGAGCTGACTCCGCCCTCGCATCCTGATCTACCGCAATAAATATTCACTTCTGAACATCTAAACTCCTCTTATTTTCCGTCCTTATCGATACAGTGGCACCGACCAACCTTTTCTTCTCTGCAAAGCCACCGTACCCCTAGCAATATCCTTGATGGTACGGGTGGATCCTTGGCCGTAGGCACCCAGGTGGTACGATGGGTATCTTAATTTTTTCAAACTCTACCACCATAGTGAAGCGCTCACAGGAAAATTATTTGCACATATAGGTATCTCCCACATAATAATAAAAATATTTTTTAGATTACGAGCGGAACGATATACCTAAGTACTAGGAGAACAGAATCATGCGGAAGATATCAGGCAATATTTTTTCCTTTATCATCATCATCATTCAGACTTAACACGACCACTGATGCTGATGGACATAAGCCTCTACCAAAGAACGCTACAAAGACCGGTCTAGCGCTGCTTTTTGCAATTACCAAGCTTGGTAGACGAATAGGGCGTTTGTGCACTACACGTTTCCAGCACGTTTATTTACTGATCGTTTTTAGGGTTCTGTACCAAAATGGTAAAAAGGAACCCTTATGGTGCGACTTCGTCTGTCTGTCACACCTGCTTATTTCAGCAACTACTAATGCTATCGACTTGAAATTTGGAACAGTTATAAAAAATGCTTGCCCAATTTTATTGCAAATGAAAAAAGTCAAAAAATATTTTTATTAGGGAGCGCCTCCGCAGCCGGCGGCGGCTCCCAAAAATAACGCCGTTGGGAACCGCCGTAGCCTTGGAGTAGCGGTGATACCACACGAAAATAATTGCAAACTACCGTAGTAGCTGATTAATGTTGCCGTGTTTTAAGTTGAATTATCTACTTTAGACTGACTTTTAAATTACAGTGTCAATGTAAAACAAAATACAACTTTTTTGGACTTACAAGGGTGAGGGAGGTGGTCGACGGAGCGGGCTCCTTTTTCTGTCTGCAAGGTTAAAAGTAACCTAACACGTAGGGGTTGACGGGGGCTTCGTTCGTTCGTCAAATCCTTCGAACCTAAATTGTCCGTGTCGGGGTGTCCAAGTTCCCTAGTTAGGTATGTTACTCAAATGAAACGTGAAATGTTTTTTTAATTATGTCAAATCGCCAACCCCATTTCCCGCTTTTTTCCAATGTCAGCGCCGGCTGCCAATTTAGCAACCGGCGGCGGCTGCAAATTCAGGTCACGGCGGCGGTCGTGGAGTCACTGCCTTTTTATTATCATTGCAAAAGGGGCTGGAGTGGGGGTCCGAAATTTTAAAGTGGGGTTACTAGTTCAAGTAACATATCATATGAAAGGGCTTGATTTGCACATTTCAAAATATATTTTCATTTTATTTTATATCTTACAGTTTTCGACATATGATGAAAAATTTCTGAAAAAATGCCATCCCCGCCCCCCCTTATCACAGAAGTTTGCGGAGCGAAAAATCTGAAATAATTAGAGTTGATAGGACTTGACCCAAATATTGCACCAAAAATAAAACGATGTTCCAAACTATTAACATCCCTTGCAGGGCGGCTTAGTTCAGCCGCATATGCAGTTAGGAAAGTTCGGCAACTAACAGACGTCGATACCGCGAGACTGGTCTACTTTAGTTACTTTCATAGCATCATGTCTTACGGTATATTATTGTGGGGACGAGCTGCAGACATTGAATCTATTTTTATTCTGCAAAAGAGAGCTATCAGAGCCATTTATAAGCTTCGCAGTCGCGAATCTCTTAGGGAACTGTTCAAAGAAATTAATATCATGACGGTGCCTTGTCAGTACATATATGAAAACATTATGTATGTTAGGAAAAATCTACATCTATTTGGTAAAAGATGCGAAAGACATCATTACAGTACTCGAGATGGAAACAAACTAGTCCAACCACGCTACAGATTATCCAAAGTACATACATCTTTTATGGGGTACCTACTGCGTAAAATTTTATAATAAACTACCTCTCAACGTTCTTCAATTAAATGAGAATAAATTCAAAAACTGTATAAAACGCACACTATGTAGGCAAGCATATTACAAATTAGAAGATTATATTGCTGATAAGAATGCTTGGCTTAATGCTGGTCCTGCTCCACAACCACTTAGACTCATGTAATCGGAGTTATCTGCCCTTGAAGCTCTTCTTTATGACTTTGTAAATTACTTTATTATTCTGACATTTACAGGTAATCTATTCAGAAATTGACATGAATTAATATAATAATTTTCAATAGTAAGTTTGGTTTTGTTGTACGCATATGAATAACGTTAGTTTTGTAATTGAGTAACTTTCTTTGTGTATTGTGAATGTGAGTGCCATGTACCTAGCTATTTAAGTTTTAAGCTTATAGTATGGCAGTTGAGAGCATGTCATGCTCGCTTAAAAATGTACCGCTGATGGTGGCGTGTGTATTGGATCGTTCGATTCCCTCCAAAATGGTTGAGTTGAACGGTGCTGATGCGCACGTCATGTCCGTGAACGGGCGCTGTCAGTTGGTGCTGGTCATCTCTTGACTGCCTAAACAATGTTTTTTCACTTGTCTAGTTGATAATTATTATTTTGTACCTTACTAAACATAGTTCTCACATATTAGGGCATCACTGTAATCAAAGAAATTGTAACAGAATTTATTGAAAAAGAGTAACCATGGAGTTTCTTGTCCGTTCTTCTCCATAGGAATCTACGTTTTGGAACGGACAACTAGCTTCAACTAACGGACAAACCGACTGACAACTATTGTAATATTGTTTGACATTTCAAAAGTGCCTGTAAATGGTCTAATTGAAATAAATATTTTTGACTTTGACTTTGACTTAGATTACAGTTTTTTCAAAATCATCAAAATTCCTTGAAAAACAAACTTAGTTATGCGGTCCGGTTTTTTTCACTTTATACGTACGACGACTCGCACTTGGCCGGTTATTTTTTTTATACATTTCGACACCCACCAGGCCACCAGTTTTTAAAATGTATGAAAAAACCAGCCAAGTGCGAGTCGTACTCGCGCACCGAGGGTTCCGTATCAGTTTTGGACGTATAAAGTGAAAAAAACTGTGAGACATAAAATTAAATAAAAATATATTTTTAAATGTGCAGATCAAGCCCTTTCATATGATATGCCACTTGACCTAGTAACCCTACTTTAAAATTTCGGACCCCCACTCCAGCCCCTTTTGCAATGAAAATAAAAATATTTTTTGACTTTTTTCATTTGCAATAAAGTTAAGCAAGCATTCTTTATAACTGTTCCAAATTTCAAGTCGATAGCATTAGTATTGCTGAAATAACCAGAGCGCCTAACATGCGCGCCGCGACAAAATTTTGTCAACGCTTTTAACGTGCATTTGTCTCGTTTTCGCATGAGTAAGAGCGAGACAAAACAGTCGACAAAACTTGTCGTGGCGCGCATGTTAGCCCGGCAGGTGTGACAGACAGACGAAGTCGCACCATAAGGGTTCCTTCCTTTTTTACTATTTTGGTACGGAACCCTAAAAGCGGTCCGTGAATAAATGTGCTGGAAACGTGTAGTGCACAAACGCCCATACACTGACTAGGATATTCAAGTCCAAGTCATTCAGAGGGCGGAAAATTCGAGCTTGGTAGACGAATACTTACACTGAGTAGGTAGTGCATGGTAGACGAATACTTACACTGAGAGTACCTAGGTAGTGCATTCGTCTACCAAGTTTGAATTTGCCTTCCGGGGCACGGGCCCCGGCTTGCCCCCCTGGATCCGAGGATGTAAGTAGGTATGTACTTAAGTACTTAATATCAATAGTTCTAACTTCAACACTGAGCACGAGAACTCAATTTGTTTGCGTCTTTGCGAACGTTCGAGGGAGAATGTCACGGTGAAATTCTCCCTCGATAGTACAGAATAGACAGGCAGGGCTCAGCCAGACTCGTCGTCAGAATCAGAATCATCATCTCTGGCTTGTCACTGTGGGGGAACTCGCGGCTGCAGACTTTAGGTAGCTATACTCTGGCTTCCGCTTGAGTTACTTGTTGGCGGATTAGAGGAGGTTAGTCAGTCATAGATCCTTCTTGTTTTGCTATTTATGGTCTTCAAAAATATATTACATCGTGATACTCCTTTTTGGTACAGTTGTGTTGGAAAATGCCAAAAAACAGTGGACAAATTATTATTCTGAGGATTGGACCTTGGACATTTTGTTGGACATAAAATAGAATATTTTAGAGTAGGTAGGTAGGTATTATAGTGTTAGCAGGTTATTTTTGATATCTATAGGTACCTAAGTAGGTATTATGTATGTAGTTATTGTTCGATACGTGTTTGTGATCCGAAATGGTTTTGTTAGAAAGCGGCGCAGTCAGACGATGTGATGAGGAGCGCGTGGCTGGCGACTCTGCTGGTGTCGGCCGCGGCGCTCGCCGCGCGCGGTCAGTACCTGGTCTACATCATTTACCTTTTTACCTACCTATGCCTACACGCAGTGCTACAATTATAACCTAGGTAACCTAGCTGTCCGTGTCGGGGTGCCTAAGTTTTCGAAGTTCGCTTCGGTCGCTCTTGGACCCTAGTTAGGTGTGTAATTATAAAATGAAACATGTAATTTTACACATTACCGGTGGATCAGTAGGTATTCTATACAATCCCTAGGAATCGTAGGTATACATACCCAGGTAAACTATGATAATATTCATAAAGACTTTTGCCCGCGACTCCGTCCGCGTGGACTACAGTGGAATTACCAGTTTAAATGACCTCCGTAGTGTAGGGTGGCTAGTACTACCAAAAGGTCAAGCTGTATCGCAGGTTCCTCCCATCAGATAAAACGTGGCTTAGATTTTAAGTTGGACCCCAAGCTATCGAACTGTGAAAACCACATCAAAATCCGTTCAGTACTTTTCGCGTGATGCGCGCACAAACAGACAAAATTCCAAAAAAAATCTTATTGGGTATGGTAACGTCCCAGTACCCTATCCCAACTGTTTTTTCTGGAATATCTTCAATGTACAGACACAGCTTTTTTACAATTTTATAATACTTAGTATAGATATTTCATACATTGTCTGGACGGCCCAGCTATTCTATACATTGCCTAGGAACAATACCGGATTTTTCAGTTTGCTGGTAACATTAAATACCGTATAGGTAGGTAGGTATAAACTTATGTTTATTTGTGCGCCAGAGAGCAGTACGGCGAGGGCGGGAGAAGAGCTGCCCGAGCCCGAGCAAGACGACGAGAGCGACTCTGCGCCGTTTATGGTAAACTAACATTATAGTTGTAGGTATGTATCGACCCACCGACTCGTCCAGCCGGCCTAGCATGACCACGATAGAAACGGGTTTTGTCTACATAGAAATAGACAAAGTGACAGATTGTAGAAACATTTCTACGTTTTATGAATGAAATCTGTCACTTTGTCTATTTCTATGTAGACAAAACCCGTTTCTATCGTGGTCATGCTAGGCCGGCAGGAGTACGGGAGGATGCGTTGCACTGGACAGCAATGAGAGGTTTCCCCGCAGCCGCACACAGGACATCCGACCGTTCAGTGACCCAGGAAGCGGCGGAGCTTTTTTATCCGACTGCGGCGAAGCCCAAAAGGAGGGTATAGTGTTTCACCTGTATTTTAGTATCTATGTATGTATGTGGGTAGGTATGTATTTCCGTTTCTGTGTTCCCTCCTATAGACTAAACGAGCGAACGGATTTTAAGGCGCTGATTACTGCCAACGGCCTTGAGTAATTTGGGTGGTATATAGCTTGAGTGTTCTGCGCTGAGCTCAAGCAACGCGACATACGTCCACCGAGCAATACGACTCACCTATCAAGGAGCGCGCTGTGCTTCGGCATAGCGCGTAGACGTATTATTACTTTTTTAACCGACTTTCAAAAAGGAGGAGGTTCTGCATTCGGTTGGTTTTTTTTTTTTTTTTTTTCATGTATGTACACCGATTACTCCGTGGTGTATAAGCCGATTTACGTGATTCTTTTTAGGGTTCCGTACCAAAATGGTAAAAAAGGAACCCTTATGGTGCGACTTCGTCTGTCTGTCTGTCTGTCTGTCTGTCTGTCTGTCTGTCTGTCTGTCACACCTGCTTATTTCAGCAACTACTTATCCTATCGACTTGAAATTTGGAACAGTTATAAAGAATGCTTTTTCAACTTTATTGCAAATGAAAAAAGTCCAAAAATATTTTTATTTTCATTGCAAAAGGGGCCGGAGTGGGGGTCCGAAATTTCAAAGTGGGGTTACTAGGTCAAGTGACATATCATATGAAAGGGCTTGATCTGCACATTTCAAAATATATTTTTATTTTATTTTATGTCTCACAGTTTTCGACATATGATGAAAAATGTCCAAAAAAATACCATTCCCCCCCCCTTATCTCCGAAGTTTGCGGGGCGAAAAATCTGAAATAATTAGAGTTGATAGGAATTGACCCAAATATGGCACCAAAAATAAAACGATGTTCCTAACTAGTACAGTTTTTTCAAAATCATCAAAATTCCTTGACAAACAAACTTAGTTATGCGGTCCGGATTTTTTCACTTTATACGTCCAAAAATGATACGGAACCCTCGGTGCGCGAGTACGACTCGCACTTGGCCGGTTTTTTTTCATATGGTAGAAGAACCTCGCGCGGTGGTCCCATAAAAAATTTATTAACTTTGGTTGAGTAGATTTTTAACCAGGTGTAATAAACGGTATTTTTGGTGTATCTCGATGACATCATGACGATGATGAAAAAAAAAACCGACTTCCAAAAACTACACTAAAAACTATGAAATAAAAATGTTAAACTTCCATAAATAAAAATCTAAATGTATATTGAAGTCGGCGGGGCCTCTTCTTCAGGTTTTTATTTATTTATTATTATTTTATTTTATTATTTTATTATTATCGAAAAATCTGGAAAAAATCAAGCTTATAGAATTTAATAAATACTTTCGATTGAAATTGGTTTGAACAAGATACGTCACAAAATTTTTGAAATATTCACTATTTTCCATTTTGAGTTTGACAACCGTAAAAATAATAATATTTCATAATAATATTATGAAATACAAACTTGTATTTGCGGTCGGAACACTGAAATACTTTTTGCTACGGAACCCTACACTGTGCGTGGCCCGACACGCTCTTGCCCGGTTTTTAGGGTTCCGTACCAAAATGGTAAAAAAGGAACCCTTATGGTGCGACTTCGTCTGTCTGTCTGTCTGTCTGTCTGTCACACCTGCTTATTTCAGCAACTACTTATGCTATCGACTTGAAATTTGGAACAGTTATAATGTAAAGAATGCTTGTTCAACTTTATTGCAAATGAAAAAAGTCCAAAAATATTTTTATTTTCATTGCAAAAGGGGCCGGAGTGGGGGTCCGAAATTTTAAAGTGAGGTTACTAGGTCAAGTGACGTATCACATATGAAAGGGCTTGATCTGCACATTTCAAAAAATATTTTTATTTTATGTTTCACAGTTTGCGACATAAAATGAAAAATGTCTAAAAAAATACCATTCCCCCCCCCCTTATCTCCGAAGTTTGCGGAGCGAAAAATCTGAATTAATTAGAGTTGATAGGAATTGACCCAAATATGGCACCAAAAATAAAACGATGTTCTTAACTAGTACAGTTTTTTCAAAATCATCAAAATTCGACACACAAACAAACTTAGTTATGCGGTCCGGATTTTTTCACTTTATACGTCCAAAAATGATACGGAACCCTACACTGTGCGTGATCCGACACGCTCTTGCCCGGTTTTTGTTTACTGAAATGTTCTCATCCACCAACATAATCTATGAATATAAGTACCTATTTAAATTCGTGGAAGTAATCGATCTCGGTAAAAGTACATAAATGATCAAAGTCGCTCTGTCCATGATTTTATGGTACTTTATTGTAATAAATTAACAACAACAAAAATGGTTACACAACACTAAAAAGATAAAAATAAAAACAGGTTTTAAAAAAACCGACTTCCATAAACTACACTAAAAACTATGAAATAAAAATGTTAAACTTCCATAAATAAAAATCTAAATGTGTCCAGTATATTAACGTAGCTACGTATGTTGTAAAAACAGTCGCAAATAAATCATCGTCAAGCAAAGACGTTAGTTTGTTTTCTACACACCGTTCCATATCCGCAATAAGAAAGTGAACCTTATATACATAAACATTTGGTCCAAATCGACCCGGATTAATTAGTGAATGGAACGGCCAGCGGACTCGGCGCGCGAATACAATAGGGACCGCATTCCTTAGATAAGGATTCAAGTTGTTTACAAGTTAATGTGAAAACTCAAAGACTATTAAAAACTTATAGAAAAAACCGGCCAAGTGCGAGTCGTACTCGCGCACCGAGGGTTCCGTATCATTTTTGGACGTATAAAGTGAAAAAAACCGGACCGCATAACTAAGTTTGTTTGTGAAGGAGTTTTGATGATTTTGAAAATACTGTACTAGTTAGGAACATCATTTTATTTTTGGTACAATATTTGGGTCAATTCCTATCAACTCTTATTATTTCAGATTTTTGGCTCCGCAAACTTCGGAGATAAGGGGGGGGGGAATGTTATTTTTTCAGACATTTTTCATCATACGTCGAAAACTGTGAGACATAAAATAAAATAAAAATATATTTTGAAATGTGCAAATCAAGCCCTTTCATATGATATGTCACTTGACCTAGTAACTCCACTTTAAAATTTCGGACGCCCACTCCGGCCCCTTTTGCAATGAAAATAAAAATATTTTTTTACATTTTTTATTTGCAATAAAGTTGGACAAGCATTCTTTATAACTGTTCCAAATTTCAAGTCGATAGCATTAGCAGTTGCTGAAATAAGCAGGTGTGACAGACAGACAGACGAAGTCGCACCATAAGGGTTCCTTTTTCACCATTTTGGTACGGAACCCTAAAAAAGGTGGTAAAGAGTTTAGCTGACAAATTATCTATACCTACTTAAATAAAATTATTCTTAGCTACAAAAACAACAACTTTTTTAGGGTAATGACCTGAGCCCATAATTTTTTTGCCAAATACCTAGTCTTTCCCAGACAGGGGCAAATATCCTAAAAACATATATAGGTGCCAGAAATCTGGCACGTAGCGCTAAATCGAAAAAACTATGACGTCACGCGTCTGGCGCCCAGACGTCGAGACTGCAAACATTGATTGAACTGTCCATGCTTCCTATCCAATACCTATAAGTTATAATAGAGCTAAGCGTTAATAATGGAATGTTGGCTCATTATCCAAAGTTGTGGTCATCCGTCATTCCAATAAGGAATATAGGCGCAGTATCCGTTCCGCTATCATACGCAGTTACTAAATAAACTAAGGTTTCATTCAATGTGGAATAAATAAGATTTTAAATACATAGGTAGGTATGTATTTAAAATCTTATTTATTCCACATTGTATGAAAATCTAAAAAAACCTAAAATATTCTTCTTCTCCCGAGTCGGTAGTTCAGCGCAATTTTTTAGGGTTCCGTACCAAAATGGTAAAAACCGGCCAAGTGCGAGTCGTACTCGCGCACCGAGGGTTCCGTATCAGTTTTGGACGTATAAAGTGAAAAAAACCGGACCGCAAAACTAAGTTTGTTTGTGAAAAAAATTTGATGATTTTGAAAAAACTGTACTAGTTAGGAACATCGTTTTATTTTTGGTGCCATATTTGGGTCAATTCCTATCAACTCTAATTATTTCAGATTTTTCGCCCCGCAAACTTCGGAGATAAGGGGGGGGGGGAATGGTATTTTTTTGGACATTTTTCATCATATGTCGAAAACTGTGAGACATAAAATAAAATAAAAATATATTTTGAAATGTGGAGATCAAGCCCTTTCATATGATATATCACTTGACCTAGTAACCCCACTTTGAAATTTCGGACCCCCACTCCGGCCCCTTTTGCAATGAAAATAAAAATATTTTGGGACTTTTTTCATTTGCAATAAAGTTGAACAAGCATTCTTTATAACTGTTCCAAATTTCAAGTCGATAGCATAAGTAGTTGCTGAAATAATCAGGTGTGACAGACAGACAGACAGACAGACAGACAGACAGACAGACAGACAGACAGACAGACAGACAGACAGACGAAGTCGCACCATAAGGGTTCCTTTTTTACCATTTTGGTACGGAACCCTAAAAAGTGATTTAAAACATTGCAGTGAACGTGTTTGTGCAAATAATTGGGACTATTTTTAAATCTGCAAAATGACGTCACCAACTTCGGAACAGTCTAAATATTTAACTACGTTGGAAGATGTGGCTGGAATGATACAGAAGGCGCAAGTTAACATTAAAAAGTGCCCGAAACAGCGATAAACTGCAGGTTATGTTCAAGCGCGAATAAAATGTATTGAAGAATATTGGGATACATTTAAACAAACGCATAGCAGCCTTATGAAGTGTACTCCACGTGAACAGCGGGGCGTTTTGCCATATTCTCTTAATGAAGAATATTACACATATGAAGAAATGTATCTCTGTTTACAGGCGGATTTGAGCGATCTCCTAACGAGCTTGGAGTCGCAACGGAGATTAGTAGAAGCATCCAACATATCTACTTCATCACACGATGGCCAGCTACCGTTTGCCAAGCTACCGAGAATACAATTACCCACCTTTTCGGGGAGATATGAAGAATGGCCCACATATTAAGACATATTTACAGCACTCGTCCATAATACTTCTATTAGCGATGTACGCAAGTTACATTATTTAAAGACTAGTGTTGGAGGAGAAGCAGAAATGTTATTACGACATATTCAAATTACAGAAAGTAATTATGCACAAGCATGGGAACTACTTAAAAAAACCGGCCAAGTGCGAGTCGTACTCGCGCACCGAGGGTTCCATATAATTTTTGGACGTATAAAGTGAAAAAATCCGGACCGCATAACTAAGTTTGTTTGTGAAGGAATTTTGATGATTTTGAAAAAACTGTACTAGTTAGGAACATCGTTTTATTTTTGGTGCCATATTTGGGTCAATTCCTATCAACTCTAATTATTTCAGATTTTACGCCCCGCAAACTTCGGAGATAAGGGGGGGGGAATGGTATTTTTTTGGTCATTTTTCATCATATGTCGAAAACTGTGAGACATAAAATAAAATAAAAATATATTTTGAAATGTGCAGATCAAGCCCTTTCATATGATATGTCACTTGACCTAGTAACCCCACTTTGAAATTTCGGACCCCCACTCCGGCCCCTTTTGCAATGAAAATAAAAATATTTTTGGACTTTTTTCATTTGTAATAAAGTTGAACAAGCATTCTTTATAACTATTCCAAATTTCAAGTCGATAGCATAAGTAGTTGCTGAAATAAACAGGTGTGACAGACAGACAGACAGACAGACAGACAGACAGACAGACAGACAGACAGACAGACAGACAGACGAAGTCACACCATAAGGGTTCCTTTTTTACCATTTTGGTACGGAACCCTAAAAACGTTTCGGTAACAAGAAAATGATTGTGTCGGCTGTTTTAAAAAGATTTTGCAGTCAGAAAAGGGTAAACAACCAATCAGCTACTCAAATTAAAACTTTGCTCGATACTACTGTCGAATGTATCAATAGTCTCAATAATATGAACATAAGCACTGCCACTTGGGATCCTCTCATAATATTTCTAGTGACGCAGAAATTGGACTCAGAGACGTTAAAGTGTTGGGAAGAGGAAGCTTATAAGATGAATAGCGATGAGTTGTCTTCATGGGAGGAGTTGAAAAAGTTCCTCGAGTCTAAGTTCCGTACGCTCGAGCTAATTGCTCCCGTCAGTAGTACTGTTACAAAGGAGAAGACACAAGGTCACAAAGCGTATCATGTCGTAGCAAAGGATACTGAGAATGATAAATGTCAATCTGCGCACGCCAATATCGGTTCATCACCTTGTTGTGTATATTGCAAGGGTAATCACTATATCTTTAGTTGTAAAGAATTTGCAAAACAATCTGTGCAACAACGACGTGAATTTGTGAAGAACAAAAACCTTTGCTACAATTGTTTGGTACCGAATCACATTGTCTACAAATGTAAACAAAAGAGGACATGCCGAGTCTGCGGAAGGAAACATCATTCTCTTTTACACGAAGTTAAAGAAACAACACAAGAGAGTGACACACAGGAGAGTAACAAATCAGAAGAACAACCTGAACAGAAGGTCACAAGCGCACACTTCTCTAAAGAACAACCTGGTCGCCAAGTCTTATTGGCTACAGCACAAGTAAATGTTAAATCATGCGATGGTGAAACATAATATATGTACTTCGAGCATTGATCGACCAAGGCTCAGGGGCTTCATTCGTATCTTCGAATTCGTATCTTAGTAGTCGAACTCTTGGGATTGAAGAGGATATGCATCAACGGTGTAGTCTCAGGAGTGGGAGAAGGAAACCTGGTTGCTATTAAACATGTAGTTGACCTGTCCGTGACATCGCGATATAATAGAAAAGAAGCGATTCCAGTGAAGGCTTATGTTTTGAAATCACTGTCTGCAAGATTACCTTCAAAACACATCTCGATGAACTGGCCAGAACTCCAAACATTACTATTGGCTGACCCTACGTATAACACACCGGGTAAAATTGATATATTACTCGGTGCAGACATCTTTTGTAAAATAATAGAAGTTGGTTTGCTAAGATGGCCTGATGGCATAGTGGCTCAGAAAACACGTTTGGGGTGGATACTTTCAGGTCAAAGGGAAGACCAATCAGTTAGCGACAAACACAAAATAACAACACTACATCTGACAAATGTAGTATCGGAAGACAACGATTTATTGAGAAGATTCTGGGAAATAGAGACAGAATTATACAAGAAAAGAAAACTATTTACAAAGGAAGAAGAAAGATGTGAAGAGATTTACAAAAATACAACTAAAAGAGTAAATGGTAAATACATAGTACACTTACCTTTAAGACAAGGAATAGAAGAGACGCTAAAATTATGCGGAGACACGAAACAACGAGCTGTTTATAGGTTCAAGCAATTAGAAAAGAAGTTACAAAATTCACAAAAATTAAAGTCAGATTATTCTAAAGTGATTCATGAGTATATGGAAATGGGTCATCTGAAAAAATCAGACCCAAATGATGACTTCAAATCAGTCTATCTTCCTCACCACGCTGTAATACGCGAAGACAAAGAGACAACAAAGGTTCGAGTAGTATACGACGCATCTGCAAAGGGTTCTAATGGTCATTCTTTGAACGACACTATGATGATTGGGCCCGTTTTACAACCCGATCTGCGAAGCTTAATTATCACTTGGCGAACACATAGAATATGTGTAGTGGGAGACATAATTAAGATGTATAGAATGATTAATATGACACCAGAACACACAAATTTACAACGCATTGTCTGGCGAGACCACCCAGACGGAAAACTAGAAAGCTATAACTTGATGACGGTAACTTTCGGTACAGCTGCAGCACCCTACTTGGCTGTACGAACGTTACATCAACTCGCCGATGATGAAGCACTTGAGTATCCTGATTTGGCACCTGTAATTAAAGATTCATTTTATATGGATGATTTAATATTGGGTAGTGAAACTGAAGAAAAAATGAAAAAAATGTGTCAGGAAATAAAACTGATACTAAGTAAAGGAGATTTTAAAATGCAAAAATGGTCTAGTAACTCTGAAGAAGTGTTAAGGTATTTACAAGAGGGAGACAGTACAAACAGTACGAAGGATGGAATAGAGATAAAGCTAGATAAGGTCATAAAAATTCTGGGATTGACATGGGATAGAAAGGATGATAATATTTAAATTCACAATTAACTTACCTGAAATTCGAAGTCCCGTAACAAAAAGATCCATTCTGTCTGATGTAGCAAGGCTGTTTGACCCGTTTGGATGGCTGTCACCGGTGATCATTAACGCTAAAGTTCTTATACAGAAATTGTGGCTATGTAACATGGGATGGGATAACGAATTGCCGTCAGAGTTAACAGATGAGTGGATGAGATACAGAGAAGAATTGATACACCTGCAAAACATTACAATACCACGCTGGTTGAAAACTACACCGATCAATTATGCAAACATTGAATTGCATGGTTTTGCAGATGCATCTACTCAGGCATATGCTGCAGTCACTTACCTTAAGATTATTGAAGAGGACACAGTATATGTCACGATCATCGCATCTCGATCCAAGGTTGCACCATTGAAGCAAATGTCAATTCCTAAATTAGAATTGTGCGCCGCAGCATTACTAGCAGAGTTAATCAATGATCTTGTAGACCTGTTGAAAATACCTAAAAACAAAATCTTTGCGTGGTTGGATTCCATGGTCGTGATGTCGTGGCGGCAATCTCAACCCAGTCGTTGGCGTACATTTGTCGCGAACCGAGTGGCAGACATAATACGAGTTCTAGATAATGATCGATGGAGACACGTTCAGTCTGCCGATAACCCAGCCGATATTGCTACAAGAGGCGTAAAAGCAAGCGACCTGGCTTGTTTAGACTTATGGTGGACTGGACCTGAGTGGTTAAAACATAGATGTTTCGAACTGGACATGTGTGCTATTCCTCAAACTGAATTAGAATTGAAGGGTTCATCTTATCACACCAATTTAGAAGTTAAACCAATCTGGGAACATTTTTCTACAATTTCAAGAATGAAAAGAATATTGGCCTACTGCAGACGATTTACAAAGAGAGAAATAAAGGAAGGATATTTAACAGTTGACGAGCTAGACAAGGTATTAGAATCATGCATCAAGTATTATCAGAACTTAGTTTATCAGAAGGATATTGAAGATTTACAGAAAGATGGAAGCGTGAGGAAACGAAGTTCTCTTATCACACTCGCCCCTTTTTTAGATAAAAATGGGTTAATAAGAGTAGGAGGGAGGCTACAAAATGCCTGTTTGGCCGATATCACAAAACACCCTATTATTATACCTGGTAATCAGCATATTTCTAAGTTATTAGTTCAAGAAGCTCATATTAGAACACTACACGGTGGGATTCAAGCTATGTTGGCTTTGTGAGAACTAGATACTGGGTGATAGGTCTGAAGTCTGCCGTAAGGAAATGTATTCACAATTGTAAGATCTGTATTTTAGATAAGGCAAAGGTGAAAACTCAGTTCATGGGTCAGTTGCCTGCCGTTCGAATCAATCAACATCGACCATTTATGAATAGTGGGGTTGATTACGCTGGACCCGTATTCATAAGGACATCGAAGGGCCGCGGACAGCATGCAACAAAAGGCTACATCTGTTTATTTATATGCATGGCCACTCGCGCTATCCATCTTGAAGCGGTCACAGACCTAACTACACAAGCTTTTATAGCCGCATTTCGGAGGTTTGTGGCGCGCCGAGGCCAATGCTCAAACTTATGGAGCGATAATGGCACCAATTTTGTTGGCGCTGCCAAAGAATTAAGAGACATGTTCCAGAAGGGAAAGAATAATATCGCAAAGGAAGCGGCTGAACTTCTAGCTAACGATAGTACAAAATGGCACTTCATACCACCAAGAATGCCCACATGTGGCGGCCTGTGGGAAGCTGGAGTTCAGTCTGCTAAAAGACACCTCTACAGGATAAATAAAGACACAAAACTGACGTATGAGGAGATGTCTACGCTTTTAGCACAAATCGAGGCATGCCTCAACTCTCGCCCTCTTTATCAAATGGACAACAATAGTATCATGCCGCTTACTCCAGGGCATTTTTTAGTTGGCGAGCCTTTGATTTCAGTTCCTGATACATGCTACGAGTACCAACCTGTCAGTCTGCTAACAAGGTGGCAAATTATTCAGAAAATGACTCAAGACTTCTGGCATAGATGGCGTACAGAATATCTTAACACACTCCAACAGAGATACAAATGGCAAGTAAGAGTTCCAGAGCCGGCTATTGGAGATGTTGTCATTGTGAAGGAAGATCTGCCTCCTACGAAATGGTTATTAGGACGGGTAAAACATATGCATCCTGGAAAGGACAATCTTGTAAGAGTGGTAACAGTCCAGACTGTGGGAAACAAGGAGTTAAAAAGACCCCTGTACAAATTGATACCGCTGCCCAAAGAAACAAGTTGTCAGTGAGTCATGGTGGGCGGTGTAGGAATAGTTTGTGATTAGTAAAGTGTTGATTGCATGTCGATAAAATCAAATATAATGTATGTGATGAGAAATTATAAATATTTACAGTCCATTGTTCAAATTGCATGTTAAGTACAAATATTAATTAAAAACTAATGTTTTTGGTGGGCGGTATGTCCAGTATATTAACGTAGCTACGTATGTTGTAAAAACAGTCGCAAATAAATCATCGTCAAGCAAAGACGTTAGTTTGTTTTCTACACACCGTTCCATATCCGCAATAAGAAAGTGAACCTTAAATACATAAACAAAATGTATATTGAAGTCGGCGGGGCCTAGCATAAATATGGCAGTCGGCGACTTCGCCGACTTCAATATACATTTAGATTTTTATTTATGGAAGTTTAACATTTTTATTTCATAGTTTTTAGTGTAGTTTTTGGAAGTCGGTTTTTTTTAAACTGTTTTTATTGTAGGTACAACTAGAATTAATTTTACAAGGAACAATGTATAGGAAAAAAAACAGTTTTTAAAAAAACCGACTTCCAAAAAGGAGGAGGTTCTGCATTCGGTTGGTTTCTTTTTTTTTTTGTTTTTTTTTAATGTATTTTCACCGATTACTCCGTGATCTCTGAGCCGATTTACGTGAAAGTGCGAGTAGTAAGTACTCCATGCATGAGCGACCTGTCGACCTGTGCTTGGTACAATTGAATCAACTATTCCGACGTGAAGTACCGCCGCGTCTTCGAGAGGATACCCAGCTTTTTAGCAGCCAATTGAGCTTTGAGCTCAATAAAGGAGCCATAGTTGAGGGTTGACGTCAGAGTAACGCTCCCTGCCGCGCGACCCTGCCTTACCCGCGGAGGTTCGCCTATAAGTATTCGTATGCGTACGCAGATCGTGGTTGAACATTCGAACGGGCGGCGCTGCGGCGGGTCGCTGGTGTCGCTGCGCACCGCGCTCACGTCGGCGTGGTGCGCGCGCGGCGAGCGCGGCGCCGAGCCGCACTCGCTGTGGGCGCTAGCGCCGGGCGCGGCGCGGCGCGTGGCGCGCGTGGCGCTGGCGGCCGGCGCCGGCGCCGACCTGGCGCTGCTGCAGCTGGAGGCGCCCTTCGGCGGCGCGCGCTCGCAGCCCATCCTCATGGCCGCGCGGCCCGCCGACTGCGCGCCGCGCGCCGCCTGCCACGTGGTGCGCGCGCTGGGCCGCGCGCCGCGCCTGCGCATCGTGGACGCCGCGCTGGTGCCGGGCGAGGCGTGCGGCCCGGCCGGCCCGCGCGACTCGGCGCTGTGCCTCGCGGGACCGACGCTGTGCTCGGTGGGTGCGCCGCGCGCCGCAATGCCCGCGCGCGCCGGTGGACGCTGACGGCCGTCTGTCCGCAGAGCGACTGGGGTGCGGGCGTGGTGTGCGCGGGCAAGCTGTGCGGCGTGTTGAGCCGCTCGGTGCGGGCGGGCGAGGCGGGCGGGCCGCGGGACGCCACGTGCGGCGACACTCACGTGGCGCAGAGCGTCGCGCACTGGCGCCGTTTTCTTCATTGCGCGCATACGCTACGCGCATGCGGACGGTAAAGTTACAAATTAAATTAATTTATTGTGGATCATATCATACGAGTACCTACCTATATTAGGTTCATAATATGTTTTGTACCTAAGTACCTATCTTGTTTGAAGTTTCATACTGTTTCTCACAAAAACTTTGGAAAATTTTCATCATATCACTCCGAAATTCCGAAAGTTCTTCCCTGATGCATAGTTCTGGATCGGGTTGTTTTCTTTTAAGTCTCTGGGAAACAAAACTTTCCTCAGTTTGAGTTGTTTGTAGGGTGCGTAAATCAGGAAAGCAACCGCTCCCGCTTCCGCTCATGACGACTCCGCTAGGCGGAGTTCTTTGTAGACTCATCCTTATAGCGCGGCGTATTGGATGACGTAGTGCGTGAGCGTCTTATAATATACTCTGTCTCGTTCCCCCGAGGTGGTGAAGAGCGGTTACCGCAGCCGCGTACACAGCTGCGCTTTGTACAACCGGTGCAACAGATATCACTGGATGGTGCAATTTTCTGTATTATTTCAGTTTTTATAAGTACCACTTTTGCAAATCATACTTTGGTTATACTTTTTAATCATATAAGTTAAGGCCCCGGTATACGCCAACGGCCTTGAGTGATTTGGGCGGTATAGCTTGAGTGTTCTGCGCTGAGCTCAAGCAACGCGACATACATCCACCGAGCAATACGACTCGCCTATCAAGGAGCGCGCTGTGCAGAATTAGACGTATTATTACTTTTTAGTATCTAAAATATAAAATAAAAAAAAAAGTAACAGGCAATATTATAGGTAGTAACATAGTCCTATCACACAAAACAAATCATGAAAATATCTTAAGCGGTTTGAAAGTAATTACGTTTTTATGTTTTGGGTAGACACGAATTCATGAATTTATTTCATTAAGTATTTTACTACAATAGTTAAATATTCACAGGTACGATTGATGTATATATGTTCTAGTTTAACATAAAAAAATTGCACAACTAACCTGCATTATTTGACGGCGAAATAAGAGATTTAAAACTGGCCGTTACCATTTACCTTCGCCTTAAACGATGTACACGTCTGATCACTATGGGAGTCGTACGTCGAAAAAAAGATAATGGTACAGAACCCTTCGTGCGCGAGTCCGACTCGCACTTGACCGGTTTTTTAGCTGTAGAGAAGAAGAATTTTAATGGCTTTTTAGAATATAAGCGATGGTGATCAGGCTAGACATAATAATATAGTACGCATTCCGCCGCGTGTGAATTTGAGTGTTGTTGTGTCGCAGCGGTGGTGATTGCGCGCCACTGTGCAGCGAGCGGCGCCTGCTGGACACGGACGGCACGGATGGCACGGATGGCATGGACAGCGCGGACAATTCGTCGACACACCACCTCGACCTCACCGAGGCGACCACCACCGACACCGTCGAGACCAACGCCGACACCGTGACGTTGGCTTACTCCCGATCGTCCACGCTACATGCTCGTGTCCAATCTTGTAAACATTTGTGTACCTAGTACCTACCTACCTACTTATTTCATTTTCGCCATATCAGCTGAAAAACGTTCATTGCTGGGACATAATAGGCCCCGCGCTGACCATATCCTGGATTCCGACGACCTTCGCTAAGTCGCTTGTTTGCTTTGAGCCCTTGAGGGTCGTTACTTGAGAATTTCTTAGATTTACTTCACTATAATGTGCTTAGATATACAGCGTGTCTCGTAAAACCACTGTTAAGCCGAAAACCCCATATTCTGTTGTGCATTGTTGATTATTGTATGAGATCCCCAACACTGTTTATTAAAATTTTTTAATGTTTTCGACATGTCAAAGTTTTTTTCATATTTTTGATGGAGTGAACCCTGAAATTGGTTGACCTCTGTTGAACTTCATCGATATAGGGATAAATGCGACAGATAGGACACTTAACACATAATGGTAAAAAGCCTATCATTTTCTTGCATCAGAGAGGCAAGTTGTATTTTTTATTTCAAGATCGAATTAGGTCTTGAATACCGGTATGGTATGCGACATACCTACGCAGAGCAAAAGTAGATGTACCTACATACATTTGCATAAAACTGTTAGTTAAAACCAGACAACTAGGTTTTTATAAAAATACAAGTTAAAAAAAAAACCTTTTAGCTCGCTATGTAATGTAATTCCCTTTGTTTATTAGAAATCCACCCTTAAAAGTACAAATAAAATAATACAAATCGAACGACCTGTTTCATTACTCTTTTTTTTAAGCTGAAATTATTTTGAATGTTATTTTATCATTAAAATAAGATTCAAAATCTTTCAGCTTACAAAAACCCTTTGCTAAGCCGCCTTTGCTAATGCCGCGGACCGACAATCGTTTGAGCCTCGCCGCCGCGCCGCCGCGCCGGCTCGAAAATTAATTTACTAAGTTCCGTACAATTGTTAGGGTTCCGTACCAAAATGGTAAAAAAGGAACCCTTATGGTGCGACTTCGTCTGTCTGTCTGTCTGTCACACCTGCTTATTTCAGCAACTACTTATGCTATCTACTTGAAATTTGGAACAGTTATAAAAAATGCTTGTTCAACTTAATTGCAAATGAAAAAAGTCCAAAAATATTTTTATTTTCATTGCAAAAGGGGCCGGAGTGGGGGTCCAAAATTTTAAAGTGAAGTTACTAGGTCAAGTGACATATCATATGAAAGGGCTTGATCTGCACATTTCAAAATATATTTTTATTTTATTTTATGTCTCACAGTTTTCGACATATGATGAAATATGACCAAAAAAATACCATTCCCCCCCTTATCTCCGAAGTTTGCGGGTCGAAAAATCTAAAATAATTAGAGTTGATAGGAATTGACCCAAATATGGCACCAAAAATAAAACGATGTTCCTAACTAGTACAATTTTTTCAAACTTAGTTATGCGGTCCGGATTTTTTCACTTTATACGTCCAAATATGATACGGAACCCTCGGTGCGCGAGTACGATTCGCACTTGGCCGGGTTTTTTTTTTTTTAACTAAGATTTACAAACTGAACATTTTTCGAAACAACTAGTTATAACCGGGATAAAACAAATATCATTCTAACTTTTAATTTATTCGTGCGTCAAGTACCTGCATAAGATTAGTGTAATGATGATGGGCAATCTTTATCAACTTTTCGAAAACTGTATTCGATTATTCCGAAATTAGCATTGTTTCGTAATAAGCGATATTTTTTAGTTCACAAAAAAATCAGAAAATAGGTAAAAAAAAAACCGTAACACTTGAAATTAATGCTACAAATAGTCAACCTCGATATCATAATTTTGTCTCGCTCCTTATCATATCGACAGAATTACCGTAGGCATCACAGTGTAGGTATGTCAGGGGTATGCTTTATCCACAATGAAAAGAACGTCTTATTTTATTTTAAAAATAGTATTTATTGGAATTCACATAATATCATAACGATCTCTAAAATTGTGTACATTTTTATTTGTAGGCTAGTTAGATAAATTACGTATTTATTTCGTTAGTTCGTTTGATGCTTCCGAATCGGATGCTTGTCGTCATGTCGTCTAGTTTCGCGTTGGATTGCAGTGAATTTAGCGAGGAATCATGAGTAATCATGACGGAACTACTAGGTAGGTAGGTACCTACCTACCTAGTTGCGAATGAAAATAATCTTATCAGCAAGACAATGCTACAGGCGGCAGCATTTTCGCAACAGAAGAATTCCGTAGTAGGTACGATTGCTTCAGTGGGTTGGTGCATCGCCTTCACTCCACTGGGACCTTTCATCGTACAACCCATGGTGGTATTAAGCATTGATTAGCCAACCAGCACAACGAGAATGCCCACCCGTCCCGCCAATTTTTGTGAAGACTAATAAATTAGAGTTATGCGACTCTTTGACCGAGTACTGTGTGGAGTTCTGTGTTCAGGTAGGTACCTACCTACTAAAACTATGAGTGTACGCGTACGTGTGTAAAGCTACGCGGGATTAAAAAAGGAAAATGGTAGACCCACAAACTTAATAATTACTGATAATTTCATTCATAATATGCGCCGATTAGACACGGTGTAGGTACCTTTGTGTTTTCGAGCGACGCGCGACCAGCCGGGCTAACATGCGCGTCGCGACAAATTTTGTCGACTGTTTTGTCTCGCTCATACTCGTGCGAATATGAGACAAATGCACGATAAAAGCGTCGACAAAATTTTGTCGCGGCGTGCATGTTAGGCGCTAAGGTCAAAGGACGCGCCAGTGCCTACTTATACATTTGTACAATCTTTGTTAATAATTGGCTCCGCCCATCGATTAGGGTTGCTACGACATGGCAAAGTTAAAATATTATTAGTACTTTGTAAGAGAAAAACAAAATTACTTAAAGTTGAGATACGACCATGGCGACCTTCCAGAATAACTACTAGTGTACAGAACAATGCAGGGTTTACGGCTTAACAGGGGTATATTAATCACCCTACATACATACATTACATTAAATTTATGTGTGTAGGTACGGTTACGTAGGTATGCTCTTCGATTTTGGGATCGTTATTGGCAGACATAATGACCAAAATTTTATTATTAAGTATGTAGACATAAGACAGTTTTCTCAAGTACGAATGTTTTCACCGCGCTAGCGCCGCGGCCTGTAAGTCCGTGGAGCATGACGCCGCCCACGCGCAGCCCGTCGGCGCGGCGCAGCACTGCGGCCGCGCCGCTCCCGGCGCCGCAGCCGTCGCCGCGGCCCGCGCTCGAGTTCGAGCCCAACCGGCCCGACTTCAAGGTAAAAGCTATGCGTCCGCCGCGTGCCGCCCCGTCTCGGGCGCCGCAGTGCCGCGACCGGCTGTTTCTAGGATGAGCCCGCGCGAACCTCACGCGTGTACTTGAAGGCGGGCGACTACGGCGACAACGGCGCCGAGTACGGCGGAGAGGAGGCGACGCCGCCGGCGCCGCGCGTGCCGCCGCCTGCGCCGCGCGTGCCGCCGCCTGCGCCGCCCTCACCGCCCGCGCCGCCCGCGCCGACCACACCGTCCGCGCGTGCCGCCGAGCTGCAGGCGCGCGTGTCGCCGGCCACGCGGCCCTCGCGCGCTGCGGCCGCCTCCGCACCGAACACTCTTCTTTATGTTCTTGCAGCGATTACAAACTTTGCAAATTGACTTGGCACTTATTTATTTCAAAACGTAGGTAGGTACGGGTTAGCGTTGCCAGACGTCGACGTCCTATATTTTTCGGGACGTCCTGTATTTTAGGCATAGTTTAAAAATGTCCCAATTACAATAATGTAACCAAAAGCAGCAACATTTTTAACCGACTTCCAAAAAGGAGGAGGTTCTGCATTCGGTAGGTTTTTTTTTCATTTATGTACACTGATTACTCCGTGGTCTATGAGCCGATATACGTGATTCTTTTTTCATATGGTAAAAAAAGCTCACGCGGTGGTCCCATATAAATTATGTTAACTTAGGTTCAGTAGTTTTTTAACCAGCTTCAATAAACTGTATTTTTCGTGTATATCGATGACATCATGACGATAGTAAAAAAGTCATATTATGTAGGTGCAGGAATTCCTGAACGCAATCGATCTTGATATTATAGATACATAACATCACGCCGTTATTTCCCGCTAGGTTAGGCAGAGGTGTATAGTACACACCTTTTTTTTATGTTTAAGTCTTATTTGATAGAAGGTTAGGAACCACCCCACAGAGGTCGCGGGTTCAAATCCCGCTCGGGTCATATGATTTTTGAGAATCACTTATATATTTAATAACTTAATATAAGCATAACATGGCTTTGACATGTTTCAAATTCACAAAAAATATACATTTATAATGTATAGATGGTGATATCGCATCGATGTCCGATAACTGCAAAGTAATTGGCATTGAGTTGGAAATACTGCATAAGTTTTCCGATAGATGTCGCCAAACGCTCCTAAGAAGCGTATTACAAAGGGGTCTCAAATTTCGGATGAGTCGGGCGGGACCCGGTAGCTCAGTTGGTTCCACAGAACAATAATACTCTAGCGAGAAGAATATCAACTTCATAGTAAAAATGTGAGACGAATTTGCACGCCATCTAGTGGGATCCCACTAAATCCAATGAAAAAAATTATATGCCCACCTAGAATAGATATTATTTTATTGACAGTTTATGACAATAAAATAATATCTATTCATAAAGGTGGGCATATAATACAAATTCACAAGTGACGCACTTTCCTATGTTATACTTTTGATTAATTGCGAAACCTCGTTCTCACAAAGAAATCTCGAAAGAGTCACTATCTCACTCAACACAACACTTTTTCACCAAAACAGTGCAACGGCGTAACAGTATGCCGACTCAACGTTATGATGGAAAAATCATAACAGTTTATCGTTTTATAGCACAACAAATTAACAGAAACAGAAAAAACTACCAACCGTAACAGCAGACATTTATCTTGTAGTGTTGCCAGAGCAAACTACCAGAGTCCATTTTTTAAATTCAATTTTTTTCTAACGATATAATTATTTTTCCAAATTTCGTTTAGAATTCATAATTTTAATTATATAACCGAAAAAATAATACGTGTTACTTAATCAGCTACATTTTACATTAAATTAATCATGTTTAAGTCATAATTTTTTACACGATATTTCATTTTATTTTACTTGGTATCATTGCATTGTAATCAGCCTGTAAGACAGAGTCGTCGATATTGCTATGTTTTTCATGAACTGGAACCCGCCTTGTGTCCAAGGTCACCCATACACAGTTGACCGAGCCTGGTTGGTTCAGAGCACTAGCCACGGTTCGGCAGAGGTCGCGGGTTCAAATCCCGCTCGGGTCATATGATTTTTGAGAATCACTTATATATTTAATAACTTAATATAAGCATAACATGGCTTTGACATGTTTCAAATTCACAAAAAATATACATTTATAATGTATAGATGGTGATATCGCATCGATATGATGATGATGATGATGATGATGATGATGATGATGATGATGATGATGATGATGATGATGGTGATGGTGATGGTGATGGTGATGGTGATGGTGATGGTGATGGTGATGGTGATGGTGATGGTGATGGTGATGGTGATGGTGATGGTGATGGTGATGGTGATGGTGATGGTGATGGTGATGGTGATGGTGATGGTGATGGTGATGGTGATGGTGATGGTGATGGTGATGGTGATGGTGATGGTGATGGTGATGGTGATGGTGATGGTGATGGTGATGGTGATGGTGATGGTGATGGTGATGGTGATGGTGATGGTGATGGTGATGGTGATGGTGATGGTGATGGTGATGGTGATGGTGATGGTGATGGTGATGGTGATGGTGATGGTGATGGTGATGGTGATGGTGATGGTGATGGTGATGGTGATGGTGATGGTGATGGTGATGGTGATGGTGATGGTGATGGTGATGGTGATGGTGATGGTGATGGTGATGGTGATGATGATGATGATGATGATGATGATGATGATGATGATGATGATGATGATGATGATGATGATGATGATGATGATGATGATGATGATGATGATGATGATGATGATGATGATGATGATGATGATGATGATGATGATGATGATGATGATGATGATGATGATGATGATGATGATGATGATGATGATGATGATGATGATGATGATGATGATGATGATGATGATGATGATGATGATGATGATGATGATGATGATGATGATGATGATGATGATGATGATGATGATGATGATGATGATGATGATGATGATGATGATGATGATGATGATGATGATGATGATGATGATGATGATGATGATGATGATGATGATGATGATGATGATGATGATGATGATGATGATGATGATGATGATGATGATGATGATGATGATGATGATGATGATGATGATGATGATGATGATGATGATGATGATGATGATGATGATGATGATGATGATGATGATGATGATGATGATGATGATGATGATGATGATGATGATGATGATGATGATGATGATGATGATGATGATGATGATGATGATGATGATGATGATGATGATGATGATGATGATGATGATGATGATGATGATGATGATGATGATGATGATGATGATGATGATGATGATGATGATGATGATGATGATGATGATGATGATGATGATGATGATGATGATGATGATGATGATGATGATGATGATGATGATGATGATGATGATGATGATGATGATGATGATGATGATGATGATGATGATGATGATGATGATGATGATGATGATGATGATGATGATGATGATGATGATGATGATGATGATGATGATGATGATGATGATGATGATGATGATGATGATGATGATGATGATGATGATGATGATGATGATGATGATGATGATGATGATGATGATGATGATGATGATGATGATGATGATGATGATGATGATGATGATGATGATGATGATGATGATGATGATGATGATGATGATGATGATGATGATGATGATGATGATGATGATGATGATGATGATGATGATGATGATGATGATGATGATGATGATGATGATGATGATGATGATGATGATGATGATGATGATGATGATGATGATGATGATGATGATGATGATGATGATGATGATGATGATGATGATGATGATGATGATGATGATGATGATGATGATGATGATGATGATGATGATGATGATGATGATGATGATGATGATGATGATGATGATGATGATGATGATGATGATGATGATGATGATGATGATGATGATGATGATGATGATGATGATGATGATGATGATGATGATGATGATGATGATGATGATGATGATGATGATGATGATGATGATGATGATGATGATGATGATGATGATGATGATGATGATGATGATGATGATGATGATGATGATGATGATGATGATGATGATGATGATGATGATGATGATGATGATGATGATGATGATGATGATGATGATGATGATGATGATGATGATGATGATGATGATGATGATGATGATGATGATGATGATGATGATGATGATGATGATGATGATGATGATGATGATGATGATGATGATGATGATGATGATGATGATGATGATGATGATGATGATGATGATGATGATGATGATGATGATGATGATGATGATGATGATGATGATGATGATGATGATGATGATGATGATGATGATGATGATGATGATGATGATGATGATGATGATGATGATGATGATGATGATGATGATGATGATGATGATGATGATGATGATGATGATGATGATGATGATGATGATGATGATGATGATGATGATGATGATGATGATGATGATGATGATGATGATGATGATGATGATGATGATGATGATGATGATGATGATGATGATGATGATGATGATGATGATGATGATGATGATGATGATGATGATGATGATGATGATGATGATGATGATGATGATGATGATGATGATGATGATGATGATGATGATGATGATGATGATGATGATGATGATGATGATGATGATGATGATGATGATGATGATGATGATGATGATGATGATGATGATGATGATGATGATGATGATGATGATGATGATGATGATGATGATGATGATGATGATGATGATGATGATGATGATGATGATGATGGATGAGGTGATGGTGATGGTGATGATGGTGATGGTGATGGTGATGGTGATGGTGATGGTGATGGTGATGGTGATTGTGATGGTGATGGTGATGGGTGAGATGGTGATGGTGATGGTGATGGTGATGGTGATGGTGATGGTGATGGTGATGGTGATGGTGATGGTGGTGATGGTGATGGTGATGGTGATGGTGATGGTGATGGTGATGGTGATGGTGATGGTGATGGTGATGGTGATGGTGATGGTGATGGTGATGGTGATGGTGATGGTGATGGTGATGGTGATGGTGATGGTGATGGTGATGGTGATGGTGATGGTGATGGTGATGGTGATGGTGATGGTGATGGTGATGGTGATGGTGATGGTGATGGTGATGGTGATGGTGATGGTGATGGTGATGGTGATGGTGATGGTGATGGTGATGGTGATGGTGATGGTGATGGTGATGGTGATGGTGATGGTGATGGTGATGGTGATGGTGATGGTGATGGTGATGGTGATGGTGATGGTGATGGTGATGGTGATGGTGATGGTGATGGTGATGGTGATGGTGATGGTGATGGTGATGGTGATGGTGATGGTGATGGTGATGGTGATGGTGATGGTGATGGTGATGGTGATGGTGATGGTGATGGTGATGGTGATGGTGATGGTGATGGTGATGGTGATGGTGATGGTGATGGTGATGGTGATGGTGATGGTGATGGTGATGGTGATGGTGATGGTGATGGTGATGGTGATGGTGATGGTGATGGTGATGGTGATGGTGATGGTGATGGTGATGGTGATGGTGATGGTGATGGTGATGGTGATGGTGATGGTGATGGTGATGGTGATGGTGATGGTGATGGTGATGGTGATGGTGATGGTGATGGTGATGGTGATGGTGATGGTGATGGTGATGGTGATGGTGATGGTGATGGTGATGGTGATGGTGATGGTGATGGTGATGGTGATGGTGATGGTGATGGTGATGGTGATGGTGATGGTGATGGTGATGGTGATGGTGATGGTGATGGTGATGGTGATGGTGATGGTGATGGTGATGGTGATGGTGATGGTGATGGTGATGGTGATGGTGATGGTGATGGTGATGGTGATGGTGATGGTGATGGTGATGGTGATGGTGATGGTGATGGTGATGGTGATGGTGATGGTGATGGTGATGGTGATGGTGATGGTGATGGTGATGGTGATGGTGATGGTGATGGTGATGGTGATGGTGATGGTGATGGTGATGGTGATGGTGATGGTGATGGTGATGGTGATGGTGATGGTGATGGTGATGGTGATGGTGATGGTGATGGTGATGGTGATGGTGATGGTGATGGTGATGGTGATGGTGATGGTGATGGTGATGGTGATGGTGATGGTGATGGTGATGGTGATGGTGATGGTGATGGTGATGGTGATGGTGATGGTGATGGTGATGGTGATGGTGATGGTGATGGTGATGGTGATGGTGATGGTGATGGTGATGGTGATGGTGATGGTGATGGTGATGGTGATGGTGATGGTGATGGTGATGGTGATGGTGATGGTGATGGTGATGAAGCTGTTTATGCAGTAGTTTTACATATGTTATTCCGTTACTTATATCAATTCTAATTCTTAGTCTACGTTTATTCTATTTCTATAATTTTCGTAGTGCTATATTTTAGTATTTTATTGCTGATTACTTATACAGTATTGTTTTACATATGCTATTCTATTATTTATTTCAATTCTAGTTTCTTTGTCTAACTTTATTCTATTACCATAATTTCTTAGTGCTATAAACAGTTGTATTTTTATTTACTCAGTACTTTCTTATACATGATTATTAATAGCATTACATGTATGTATTTTACTATTATTTGTTTCGACTACTACTTCTTAATCTAACATTATTTCTATTCACATAGCTCCTTAATACTAATAACAATTAAATCTTTAATACTAATAACAATTTAATCTTTAACTACTGGGTACTTTACAATTTTGTTTTCCTAGCTTTTATATACCATTACTATTTACTACAGGTTTAATTTCGTGGACTAACATTTTTGTATGCACTTTATTTTCTTAACTTCTTGAACCAGTTTTTACTACCCGCTAGTTATTCACTTAAACTTATATCCTATTTTTATTTTCTATACATTTCTGGCAATATTATATATATACATATTTTATATATATTTATTGTCATTTCTTTTCCGGTTTTCATTTCTTGTCATGTTTTGTTGTTTTTGTTGGGGGATGATTTTAGTGTTTGTGTGTGTATTACTGTTATTATATTCATATTATGTTCATTATATATTTTATATAACTGTGTTTATTTGTTTTTTGTTTTCCGGTTTCCATCATTTTGTTTCCACCATTGTGTTTCTGTTTTCTGTACTCCCGGTTTGTGTTTATGCATGTCGTGTTAGTGTTTGTGTGTCTGTTTCTCCCGATATATTCATATATTTTTAAAATATATTTTTTATATCTGTATGTGTTTGTTTTTTGTTTTCCGGTTTCCATCCCTTTATTTGCTCCACCATTATGTCTCTGCTTTCTGGGTTAGGTTAGGTTAGGTTAGGTTAGGTTTTTTTTTTTTTTTTTTTTTTTTTTTTCTTTTTTAATCTTCTACCTCCAACAAGATCGGAGTCTATGTCTGTCTACGTAACTCTTTCGTACCAGTTCTCACTTTTATGCCTCTCGTACTTTCATTCTTCATCCTTTATCTTTCTTTCATTCATCCTCATTCTTCTCTTCGATGGGTGGGGTTCCCAACTATTCTATTCCTTTCCATATATCTATCCTTGTTTATTTATTTTCTATTTAGGGTTAAAGAAAACAGTGACACAGTATTTATTTGACAATATTTAGACATTCTTACTTTCTCTAGGCTTATTCTATTTTACACTTTTTAAAACGTTTCTTAACTTATGCTCTTATGCTCATTTCTTAGTTAAACAATAGTTCTTATCTATCTTATTTATTCCTACACAATTTTCCTATCTAATTATACTAGTTAACAATTTATTTACTATCTTTATTATTCTTACTTAGGGGGGAGCTTATGCTCATTTCTTACTTAAGCAATAGTGCTTTATCTATCTTATTATATTTCTGTACCATTTTCCTATCTAGTTTTACACTAATTAACAATTTTTAATTCCTATCCTTATTACAGTAGGGGGGAGCAGTTCTTAGTTGTTTATTTACTTATTCTAGCAAATTCATTACAATATACTTCTTATTTACTATTGGCCTTAATATTATACAGCTTATTATGTGCTATGCTATTCACTAATATAATGCACTATACTATGATAGCATAATTTTCTTAACCTGTTTTATTTCTTTCTATTACTTTTTTAATAATGCTTTTACAGTAGTCAACCAATATTTCTGCATCTTTACTGGTCATTATGTCCTTTATGCTACTAGGTGTGATTTGCGTACCCAATATGTTTTCTGCGGTAAAACGGTGTTTGGCAAATTGTGGGCAATCAAACAATATGTGCGGGACCGTCTCCCTTGCGTCCGGGTCGCAGATGCACGATGGACTCTCCTTGCGCTTAAAGCGGTTCAAGTACTCGGAGAATCCACCGTGCCCTGTCATTATCTGGGTATTTAAGCTGCTAGTTCCCAGTTTGCGGATTACGCCGTAGGCTACCCGCACATCCGGGAAGAACAGCTTGGTGACGGCTGCAGTATCACTAGTTTGATACCTTCGATTCCACTCATCAAGCGTTGCTACGCGTATGCTACGCTTAATAAATGAAATCGGACACTGATCGTAATCAGGTTTTCTTTTGGGATTCTCAGCGGCTTCTTTTGCGAGCTGGTCAGCTCTTTCGTTCCCAGGCAATCCTACGTGAGCCTTGATCCAGAACAAGCTTATAGCTTTGCTCTGGCGGGATGCAGACCTTATATTATCCCTGGCTTCTATCGCAAGAGGATGGTGAGAACCGGGGTTTGTTATTGTCTGAAGAGCTGCCATCGAGTCGCTGAAAATCCCAAAAGAAGATGCTCTGATCTTTGTCACCTCCCTAGTAGCCCTTTCTATTGCAAGGAGCTCGGCTTGATATACCGTGCAGTACTTCGCCAGGGTAAGTTTGAGTGCTCTGGTCTCAGCCTCGCTGTTCCATATTGACAGCGAGGCGCCAACCCCTCCTCCGAGCTTGCTCCCGTCCGTGAAAATGCGGATGTCGGGATTGGTGATATTATCCAGTTGGTCCTGGTTTTCTATGCTATCAAACCGCAGGATGTCGCGCTCTGCGGGATGGGGATCCCCTATTGCTGCCGACATTCGCTCGACCTCCCTGTCTCGCAGCACCGCCTGGGGCACCCCCCTCCTGGCCTCATACAACAGTGCAGCCTCGCGCACTCGGAGGTCAAGAGGGAGGATCCCAGACAGCACTAGTGCTGAGCACAGGGAGACCGTGCGATATGCCTTGCACATCTTTTGGGCGATTCCACGTTGGACGGTTGCAAGCTGTCTTATTACCCCCAGTTTCTTAGCGGCTGGTGCCCATACGCTAGCAGCGTAAAGTATTATGGGCTCTACGGTTGCCACATAAATTACCCGGATGACCTCTGGATGTAGCCCCCAACTCACCCTGGCGGCCCTACACAACTGTTTATGTATTGCAATTGCCTTCCTGCAAACGAGCGAGACGTGTGTATTAAATGTTAATTTCTCGTCGATAGTCACTCCGAGGAGCTTTATTTCCTTCGACATGCCGATGCTGATCCCACCCATGCTCAGGCGTGGTGTGTCATACTTTAACTTCCTCGTAACGACCATGGCGGTCGTTTTGTGTGGTGCGAATTTAAGTTTATTTTCGACCCCCCACGCCAGAACATGACTGAGAGCAGCATTTGCACTTGTCTCCAACTCTTGCGCGGTCTCCCCGTCAAAGACCAAAAGCACATCATCCGCAAACGCCTGAATATAATGGCCACTAGCCTCAACCGTTTTTAGGAGGGGGTCTAGGAGCAAATTCCACAGGATTGGGCCCCCGATTGAGCCCTGGACGCAGCCCTTGTTTGTGCCCTTGCTAAATTCTTCCCCACCGTACCTGAGTGACACTTTCCGATTTCTAAGGTAGCTGTCCATGACCCGCCTGAGATTTATGGGAACTTTTTCCTCCGCCAGACGGACCCTTATTGCTGGCCACCAGGCACTGTCGAAGGCTCCCTCTATGTCCAGAGATACGAGCGTTAGCATTCTTTTTTGTGCTAGTTTCTCGTTTATATGCTGCATAAGGGCATAGAGGGAGTCTTCGGTGCTCTTTTGCGGCATGAATCCGTACTGGCGGGTGCTCATCCTCGGTATGAGATGGAATTTCAGGCGGGCCACCAGCATCTTTTCAAACATTTTTCCTAATATAGGCAATAGCCCAATCGGCCTATATGATTTTGGGGTACAGTAATTCTCCTTACCAGGTTTTCTTAAAATCACCACTGTCGCCTCCTTCCAGGCGGTGGGGAAGTGATGGCATTCCAGGCACTTATTTAAGAGTCCTAAAAATAACTCTGGATCGTTACCCACGGCATGGCAACATATGTCGGCGGTAATGCCTTTTTTGGGTTGAAAGTCTCCATCGAATTCTTCAACTCTGCCATTGTAAACGGTGGGTCACAAAAATCATTTTGCTCTTCAGAGTTTACGTATTCGGCTTTGATTCGAATGGAGCGGTGATGAGCATTGTCGCTTTCAACAAGGTCTTCGGGATAAAAAGTTTCCGCTAGCAGCTTCACCGAGCCTTTCGCATCCAACACATCGCCATTTCTCTCCAGCGGCAAGTCCTCCTCCCTGCGCCGGGTCCTACCTATTACCCTATAAATTCCTTCCCAGACCCCCTCCCTATCCTGTTTCCCACAGAACTCTTTCCAGCTCTTGGTTTGAGCTTTTGCTGTTTCCAACTCATACTCTTCTTTTTGTTTTAGGTACTCTTCCACGACCCTCGACCTCCGGATTGGGGCGGCACAGCGGATTCTGCGCTTCTTGGTCGCGACGGTCTTCTTCATCTCAGCGAGTCTCTCGGACCACCACGGCAGGGTAAGTTTTTCTTTAGCTTTTTTAATCGGTATTGTTTGCGTACATGCTTCGTCTATTGCTTTGGTAAAATTTTTAGTTGCTTTGTCGATTTGTTCTATACTATTGATTTTATCTATTTCGGTTTTTGTGAACTTATAGTCTCTTTTCAATTGGCCAAATTTCTCATGAAATTTGGTCCAATTTGCTTTATTGGTGCCAAATTTCCTAGTTGTTCTTTCAACCTTGATACCCTTTGATTTCTGTAAGAGAATTTTGAACAGGATGCCGTTGTGGTCCGAGCTCGTGAGCGTTTCATCGACCCTCCAATCATCTATCATATCTAAGATGTCGTCGGAACAAGCGGTAATATCCACATGGCTGCTGTACCTTTTCCCACCCCGGATTGTGTCGAAGGTCGGAGTATTTCCCTGATTGAGTATGTTTAAGTTCAGTTCACCAAGAGTTCCAACCATGTCTTCTCCCCTATGGTCAGCCATAGGGCTACCCCACCAGGTACTTTTTGCATTAGCGTCCCCTCCAATGATCAGTTTTCTAGAACCAACTACTATCCCTATTTGTTTTAGCTGTTCCAAGTAGGGCTCGATAGGCTGGTCTGGCTCAAAGTAACAGGAGACAAGCGTGATCTCCCAGGCACTGGTCTGGATTCCCACCACTACGATGTTAGTCGTGTTGAGTTGCGGGTACTGCTTGACCGTGAGGTCACTGTTAAATACAGCTATTGCTGCTTTCACAGTCCCGTTTCCTGTACCAGTGCTCTGGAAGACCCTAACGCCCCTGTAACTCCTCATTACTTTGGCTCCGGCCACGTAGGGTTCTTGCAAAAGTGCCACTGCTATTCCACGCTTTGTGGCTTCTATCAGAAGCTCGTCTGTGGCTAGCTTCTTGCGTTGGAGGTTAGCCTGTACTATTGTGTATGCGTTGCCTTGGGTGCCCTTAGCAGTATGCAACCGTCGACCTCGCTATCTCGTCCCATTTACGGCGTGTTGGGCATTCCGAACTGAAGGCGTTATGGCCGACGTCACCGAGCTTGGCTTTTGTACAGTTTTGACACTTTGGCGGCACTCCCGTTAGGAAGTCGGCACATTCCGATCTCATGTGCAGGCCACCGCAGTGACTGCACAAGTCCACTGATTCTTTGCAGAATCGTCTGCCATGTCCGTAGCCCAAACAGCGCGTACATTGCACCAGCGGAGTCTGGTCCTCCACCCTCACGCGCTGAAGGTCCACATGCAGACATCCTATTTCCATAGCCCGTCTCCATATGGTTGGCGAAACACAGACCACCACATGGCAGGTGTGTGGGTTCCTGGTTCGCCTCCGGAACTTCACCACCACCCTGTCCTCCTCCTTGTCAAGGTTGCGAAAGACATCCTTATTCTGATTTCTCAGTGCCATCATTATGTCCTCGTCTGAGTTGGCTGAGAGGACGCTCCTGAGAATCAGCATAGGGTCCTTGTTTTTTACCTCCTCGACATGGAGGTCTTGACTTTCCCTGGCCAATTTACCCTTCAGTTTGTCCCTTTCTTCTATGGTTTGGAAGCCCATAATAATCTTCCGGTCTTTTGCCTTCCTAACCCTCTCCACCTTGACCCAGCCCTCCTTCGCATCTGCTACCCTCCGTACTTTGTCAAGTACCGCGTCACCTGTCTCACTTTCGTCTTTGGAGGTAACGACTATCGAATGAAGCGTACTCCGCGTTGGATTCACTTTTCCGCTTTGATTCGCCACTACCCCCGCATACGTCCTGGTAGCACTGCTATCTATGTGCTCTCTATGCTGTTCAATTGCCAATCTCAGTTGCTCCATACTCTTCGTATGGTTCTCTAACAGCACTGAGTGGCTCTTTATCTGGGCCTCGAGTTTACTGTGATCCTGGGTTGGGTCTTCTGGGCTCGTGTAGGTGAGGTCGGCGGCTGCTTTTTCTGGCCGTAAATTCCCATCATTTCCATCTCCTTTGGCTTTGGCGGACCTATCCGCCTCCTTAACCAGCTGAAAAAGCCTATCCAGCGCCTCGAATACACCGGCTTTAATCTCATTCTTCGTGTTTCTCGAGGCATTGAGAAGGAGTTTAGCCTTTGTCAGACAGGCCTTCGCTTCTGCCGCTCTATCCGCATAACGGGTTTTCGGCGGCGAGTGCACCTGTATTAGGCTCGAGGGTGGCGGCTTCAATACTGTCTTGGCAGGGCCAGCCTGCATCGTCTTGGCCACTAACGGGGGCGTTACGTTAGCGCTGGAGGGCCCCGCCGCCTCCAGCCTTTCAGCCAGTTCTCCGACGCTACGTCTCACATTCGGAGGCGATGTCGTTGTCTTCGGTGATTTCTCACCCTCTACCGGCCTCGCCTTGAGTGGTGTCCTGATTCCGATCATGTCGTTGGTAAGCGTCAACTTGTATAAACCGAAAATAAACAAAATGTATAATAAATAAAGTAAAGATGGTGTAAATTTGCTTGAGATTGTAAAGGATCTCAAGCAGTCAGTCTTATTGTAGAGTCAAGGTCAAAAGAAGGGTCAAATTAAATACGCAAAAAACGCAAACGTAAAAAACCACAAGTTAATGTAGAGCGGTTTTTGTCGGGGCTCTATGTAGAGTCGTTCGCTAGGTCAAAGGATAACCCTTGACCGTCCCTACAGAATGACCTCAATCCGGTGAGGATACGCCGGGGGGTTGCGGAGATATAACACTTTGAAAAAACTGCTCTATGTAGAGTCAGTTTTACCGGCCCCCCAGATAGTTCTCCTCGAGCCCTTCAAAATGACCCCAAGCACGGCTCCGTAGCTCCAAGGGTTTGGGCGGTACAGCCTTCGGAAAATTCCGGATATGTTAGGTGAAAAACCCGGGTAAAGGCTGTATCTCCCGAACGCCCCGGCCGAAAAACCCCGAGCTTGGGTTTAAAATAAAGTGCTCGACGAGACCTACCCGTTGCGCAGGTTTTCAGCGCTGAAAAATTTTTTCAGCCGGAAAACTCCTGAAACCGGTCCCAACACACAGCCCAGGTCCGGCCGATGCCAACACAAAAAACCCCGACCTTCCACGACCCACCGTTCCGGAGATAACGGTGTTTTAATTTTTTCAAAATGGCCGCCTCAACTGTCAAAGACCAACTTTGACCTGCGATTTCTCCGGTCGTATGTGTCGTAGAAGATCCGAGTTTGGGCTTGTTAGCCTCAGCCCAACCCGCCCTATCCGCTGAGACCGATTTCAGGAACCTGAAAATTTTTGGCCTGAATCCTCCTGAAAACCAGGGGGGGGGATAGATATTATGTCCCTGAGTATAAATCTAAAAACCAAATCGTTGTATCCCCACTGGTTCAGGAGTTACAGCCAATTCAATTTTGCCAAGATGGCCGCCGAACTGTCAAAAGTCAGTTTCAACCGCAGTTATCTCCGCAACCAATGGTCGTATTGAGCCCGGGTTTCGAGTTAACAAGTCAGCTTCGCCCCCTCTATCCAGCAAAGCAAGTTTCAGGCCTGAAAAAATTTTCAGCCTGAAACTCCCTGAAACTTATTTTGTACAAAACTACAGACCACGCTCCCTTTAGGTCAAAAAACCGCAATCCTGTACTCCCAGCGGTTCTTGAGCTATAAATTTTTGAAAAGATACCCGGGTCCTAACAAAATGGCCGAATTTTTCAATTTCCGCCAATTTTGACGGTATTTGGGCCGAGTTTCGGCTCAAATAGGTCCGGATAGCGCTAAAGAACACAATAACACAGTAAAAATGCAATTTTTTCCTATTTATTAGGAATTATTAAGAAAAAACATAAAAAATTCAATAACTATAGAACGGCTTGCCTGAAAATTTTGAAAAAAAATACCTAAATTATCTATAAATAAGCCTCTACAAGATTATAATAACAATTTATTTTTGGACTAAATTTTGATGCTGAAATTCAGGATTTTACAATTTTTTCAGTAATTTAATTACTGTGCTTACCCGGGTTGGTCAAAAAATCTAAAATTTAAAACTTAAGGTCTACTAATGAGCGCGCAGCAGGCTGCAGTTGCAGATTTCCAATCGAAGTCCTCAGTCCGGAGTTACAGTGGTCGAAACTTTCAATGTTTCAACCGTCATAAAATAATTTCCAGCAGTCTTAAAATTCTAATTTTTATTTCACTCGCCTTGTCAGATGTGGGTCCAGTCCTGTGCCGAGTTTCGTCCCGCTATCTTCACCCCTTCAGGTTTTTCAGTCCACGTGTTTTTCAGAAATTCCTGAATATTTCCCGAAAACGGGATGTCGCGATGTTTTTGAGCACGCCAGATGATGTGCGGCTACGTTGTCCTCAGGATGCAAGAAGAAAAACAGGGGGTCGTCGATCTCGTTTAGCCACAGTTAAGTAAAATGTCCTCAGCTAAGGGAACTTAACCTCAAAATTTCGGGTTTTCCTGTTTTTCACGGCACTGCACTGAAATCCGGGTTTCCACTATAACTTATGAGGATCGGGCACACTTTCCTCTACACACTGACACTTTTTTCATGAAAATCGGTGCACTTTTGACCACTTTTTAGAATTTTTATGTGCGGAGCGACTGTAAAAATGATCCGACCGGCGCGAGAGCTGGGGGGGAACTGGGGTTAGGTTTTTTTTTTTTTTTTTTTTTTTTTTTTTTTCTGCTTTTCCCCGTTCGGAAAACGAGACCTTTTTATTCTGAATAGCTCATTCATACTAGTTCTCGCGTCTATTCATCTCGCACTTTCAAGCTTAAGACAGTATTCTTCTTTCATCCATCATCTTACACACTTGGCCAGGTGGGATTCCCGGTTACTGTCTCTTTTTTAGATGTTAACACATAAGCATTATTTTCCAGGTATTAATTATTTATATTAATTTGTTACTTACATTATTTATAAAAAATTTACTATTTACTATTAACTAAGGATATTTTATTATTGTTCTACATGTTATGCTATTTACTTTACTTATTTACCTACTTACTTTACTTTACTTTTAAAATTTTACAGTTACTACTTCTTAATTTAATTTTTCTGTACATTCAATTTCTTGTTTAATTTAACACCAAATTGAACCCTTAACTGCATCTTATATCTCACTTTTGTTGGGGTGCGTGTGTAGTTTTGGCGTTGTTGTGTTTGTATGTTGCTGTGTGTGTGCTGTTTTTGATACCGTCGTATATTTATAAAATATATGTTGTGTATCGGTGTGTTTTGTTCCGGTTTCCGTCACTTTGTTTCCGCTTTTGTTTTCCAGTTTTCTGTACTCCCGGTTTGTGTTTGTGTATGTCGTGTTGGTGTTTGTATGTATGCTGCTTGTGATACCATCGTATATTTTTCAAAATATATGTTGTGTATCGGTGTGTTTTGTTCCGGTTTCCATCACTTTGTTTCCGCTTTTGTTTTCCTGTTTTCTGTACTCCCGGTTTGTGTTTGTGCATGTCGTGTTGGTGTTTGTGTGTATGTTGCTCTGATATCATCGTATATTTTTTATAATATATTTTGTATATCTGTGTGTTTATGCATGTCGTGTTGGTGTTTGTGTGCGTGTTGTGCTTGGTACAGTAATATATTCTTATAATATATGTGTATCTGAGCACTCCTGTCGTGTCTGTGTCTATATGTGTTGTTGTGTGTATTACGTGTCTCCCAACTCGTGAGTTACGGATAAGCTGTATTCGCGCGGGCCAGGTAGTCCCATTTTTGCCTAACAGGGCACTCTGCGCTGAATGCGTTGTGGTCGGTTTTCTGCTGTCTTGAGTGTGAGCAGTTGCAGCACTGCGGTAGGTTTCCCGCAATGAAGTCTGCGCATTTTTCGCGCAGATGCGGTCCGCCGCAGTGGCTGCACCTGTCCACACCCTCAGTGCAAAATTTCCGACCGTGCCCAAACGCCAGGCATTTTGTGCATTGGATGAGCGGGGACTGATCCTCTACCCTGACCCTTTGTAGGTCAAGGTAGAGGGCACCAGCCTCCGTCATCCTCTGCCATACTACTGGTCCTACCTGGACCACGACATGCGCCGTTTTCGGGTTCTTTGTTCTTTTTTTAAATTTAATTTTGATTTCCTGGTCGCTTTCGTTAAGTCCCATGAATATGTCCCTGTTTTGGGAGTGTAGCGCCTTAACCATACCGTCGTCGTCGCTGTCCAAAAAGACGTCTTTCAGGACGACGAGCGGATTTTTATTGGCCATATGCGCTACCACTAACCCTTCGCCCTGGCTCCCTATCCTGTCTTTAATTTTTTGCAGGTCCGCTTCGGTGTCGCACCCCAGGATCACAGTTTGGTTTTTGGCCTTTCTTATTCTACTGATCTTGAGGCCAGTTGTCCTGGCATCGACCGCCGTCTTCACCCTCGCAAGCACCTCGTCGGCTGTCTCGAGACCGCCTTCGAGGGTGACCGCTATTGAGTGAAGCGCCGGTCGACGCCAGGGTTTGGTCGCCGCAACATTGGCGTATGTCCGCTCTTCATTTTTGGGCTCACGATATTCGCGCGTCAAGGCCTCCTTCACGCCTCCGGCAACGGCCGCGACATCACCGGCAATGCCACCGACTCTGTCCCCGAGGTCAGCCACGGCACGGCCGACGCCGTCAAGACCCCCTGTCATGTTGATATTGACAGCGCCGACCGAGCTGATGGCCTCGTCGACCCTGTCGATGACCTTGTCGATGACGTCGCTGCCACTATCGGAGACGTGATCCATCACGTCCTTGAGGCCTTTTGCAATCCTATTTTCAAGGTCGCTGAGCTGCACCTTGATGGTAGCCTCCACCTCTCTTAGCCTCTCCAACGTTTCTTCCGATGATTCGGGTGTAGGCACGGTCTTTCCTGCAGGTGGGGCTACTTTCGGTGCCGTTTCCAGGACGTTCATTCGCTTGCTCAGTTCAAAGCAGGTCCGTAGACATTTGTCTGACTGGTACTCCAGGTAGGTCTTTATGTCCTTCCTCATCTGAGGGTAACCTTTGACCTTGGTCGGGATGTCTTCAAAGGTCTTCATGACCTCCTGGAGTAGTTCGCTGCTTGTCAGCGTGTCGTATATCATTGTTTTATATAGTTCCATATTGTCTACGGACCTCCTCTTTCGTTCCGGCCTGCGAATGAACGTCCTGGCAGCATCTTGCGCCTGGTCCTTCGAGCTCACGGGGCTTGGGGTGATGGTGGGAGCGGTAGCTCCAGCGGATCCCACCGACGATGACAGCGGTGTTTCCTCCGTCTTCGCAAGGGTCCCCCGGGTGGCGTTACCTTTGCCGAACTTCAGGGATATCCCCTTCGGCTCTTCACGCACACCCGAGGGTCCCCCGTTTCGCGGGTGAACTGGCGACGTCGGTTCCTGAGATCCGCTGGAGCCAGCTCCTGCTCCTTTTCCTTTCACTGGGGTGCGAATCCCGAACATGTTGTATGTCCTTCAGTTGTGTGTACAGGGCACAACGAAGGGAACGGGGAACGTTGTCTAGTTATAAATAAGAATGTCAGTCTGACCCTGTATAGGGGGGTCAGCGTATATGTGCAACAATTTATAATTAAAATAATAGATTAAAATAAAAATAAAATTTTGGTCAAAACAGGGTGTATAGTCCCTTTGGCTTGTCTGAATTCCCGTAGAGGGGTTGTCCGTGTGTCACCATGAATTTGGTAACAGATTCCCAAAATAAAATTTTTTCGTCACCTCAGTTCAGGTTTACCACCCTAGCCACTACAGGGAGGGTGGGCGAGGTCGTTCAAAACAATATTATTTAATTCCAGGTGTTTCCCGGACGCTATCCCGACGTTCGAGGTGTCAGGGGATGCGGCTCGACGCGGCCTATCTAGGGGTATGAAAATCTAGGTAAGTACTGTGAAAATTTGGAAAATTTTGAAGGAAAAACTGTTTTTTGTAGTAAAAATGTCACCCTGAATCTACGTTAGAAACTTTTTACAGCCCTTACGGGTCCCGAAACGTGCACCCGGACGAAGCCCTGACAGGTACGCAACGTTTGTGCTATAAGGGATCCCGAGGGAAGCGACTATTGTTCTACAATTAAATATATAAGCAAAAAATTTTGAAGAAAATATTTACGTAAAGTGTTTGAAAATCGACTTTTTTATTTTTGCACCCTGGATGACGGGGATGCTTCTAGGGATTGGTGGGAGCCTAGAAACGATCAAAAACGCCGAAAACCGCGTGTAAAAAGGACTCCTAGTCGTCAAATTATCTACGAACGTGTGTTTTACTCGTCCACTAAGGTAAGTTTTTGCAATAGCAATAATGTATGGAATAACAATATTATTATTTAATTTCAGGTGTTTCCCGGACGCTATCCCGACGTTCGAGGTGTCAGGGGATGCGGCTCGACGCGGCCTATCCAGGGGTGTGAGAATCAAAGGTAGGTTCAATGGAAATTTTGAAAAATTTTCGTGAAAAACTGTTTTTTGTATAAGATTTTAACACTGAAACTACTTTAAATAATTTTTACAACCCTTACAGGTCCCGAAACGTGCACCAGAACGTGGCCCTGCCAGGTACGCAACGTTCCTGCTATAGGGGATCCCGAGGGAAGCGACTACTGTTTAGAAATTAGAGATTTAAGGTGAAAAATTTTGAAAAAATATTTACGCAAAGAGTTTGAAAATGAACTTTTTTAATTTTGCACCCTGGATGACGGGGATGCTTCTAGGGGTTAGGTGGAGCCTAGAAACGAACCTGGACGCCGAAAACCGTTTGAAAATGTGACTCCTAGTCGTCGATATATCAACAAATGTGTATTTTACTCGCCCGCTAAGGTAAGTCTTGCTGTTGTATGAAATAACAATATTATTTAATTCCAGGTGTTTCCCGGACGCTATCCCGACGTTCGAGGTGTCAGGGGATGCGGCTCGACGCGGCCTATCCAGGGGTATGAAAATCTAGGTAAGTACTGTGAAAATTTGGAAAATTTTGAAGGAAAAACTGTTTTTTGTAGTAAAAATGTCACCCTGAATCTACGTTAGAAACTTTTTACAGCCCTTACGGGTCCCGAAACGTGCACCCGGACGAAGCCCTGACAGGTACGCAACGTTTGTGCTATAAGGGATCCCGAGGGAAGCGACTATTGTTCTACAATTAAATATATAAGCAAAAAATTTTGAAGAAAATATTTACGTAAAGTGTTTGAAAATCGACTTTTTTATTTTTGCACCCTGGATGACGGGGATGCTTCTAGGGGTTGGTGGGAGCCTAGAAACGATCCACTGGGGTTAGGTTAGGTTAGGTTAGGTTAGGTTTTTTTTTTTTTTTTTTTTTTTTTTTTTTTTTTTTTCTGCTTTTCCCCTTCCGTGAGAAGAGTTCTTGTTATTCTAGGTAATCATTCGTGCCAGTTCTCACTAGTATGCCTCTCGCACTTACATGCCTCATCCTATATCTTTCTTTCTTTCCTCATCTTACTTTCTTAGCCGGGTGGGACTCCCGCTATTCTGACTACTTTTCTCTTTTGTTTACCGGGAAAATAATTTTACTACATATGTTAATATTTATTATAGCCTTGGTGCTTTACATGTTTTGTTTGCTTAGTAGCATTTCGTAACACAGTATAGATACAATATTTCTTATTTCTATTTTCTTACAGTACATTTGTATTGTTACTATATGACTACTATTTCTTATTTCTATTATCTTATAACAGTATTATTTATCTAGAGCTTACTATCTATTTCTTGTTTTATACATTATACTTTATCCTAACACTTACATAATTCTTAACATTTTTAAAAACACAATCTAACTACAATGTTTGTTATTCCTATTTTCTTCAGTACATTTGTATTGTTACAATGTGACTACTATTTCTTATTTCTATTATCTTATAGCGATATTATTCATCTAGAGCTTACTATCTATCTCTTGTTTTATACATTATTCTTCAGCCTAGCTCTTATATGATTCTTAACGTTTTAACCACAATATAGCTACAATGTTTTTCATTTCTATTTTCTTTAGTACATTTGTATTGTTACAGTATGACTACTTTCGCTTATGACTATTATCTCATAATTGCTTGTAACTTATTTTTATAATTCCTTCGGTATTAACATTTTAAGATTATTCCATCTAAAGCTTAATATCTATTTCTTATTTCATTACAATTTTTATCATATTATCTCATAGTTCTTAACGTCTCGTTTCCAACAATACAGATCTTTTCTAGATTACAGTAGCTTGTTTCTTTCTAATTAGCAATATTTGTAATTTATTTTTATGGTTCATTCTGGTATTGACTTTATACGATTTTTAGTTTTTATTTTACGACTACGGGTTAATGACATTATGACTCGGTGTGTTGAAGTGACTTTCACGTGATTTCTTTTGTTTCTTTGTCAATAATATATAATTATTCATTAATATATACACTTATTGCCATTTCTTATACGAGATTATTTCTTAGTCTGTTCTCTGTTTTGTTATCTGTGTACGTGTTCAGTGTTGTTTACATGTTTTAGATATATTCATATATATTTATTATATACTTTTATATCCGTGTGTATTTGTGTTCCTGTGTTGTGTGTGTGTGTTCCCTGTTTGGATGAGTCATATGTATGCCGTGTTTGATCGCGCCAGGTAGTCCCATTTTTTACGAGTTGGGCACTCAACACTAAACGCGTTGTGGTCCACACTCTGCAGCTTAGAGTGTGTGCAATTGCAGCACTTCGGTTCAATTCCCGAATTATAGTCGGCGCATTTATCGCGCAAGTGCGGGCCTCCACAGTGACTGCACTTGTCCACACTCTCGGTGCAGAGCTTGCGGCCATGGCCAAAGGCAAGGCACTTCGTACACTGAATGAGCGGCGACTGGTCCTCTACCCTGACCCTTTGCAGGTCCAGGTACAGTGCGCCAGCTTCAGTCATTCTCTGCCATACCTTTGGCCTTACCTGGATGACAACGTGGGAGGTCTTCGGGTTCCTGGTCCTCTTTTTATATTTCAACGTCAAGTCCATCTCATCTTGTGATAGGCCCATGAAGATGTCGGTGTTTTGGGCGTAAATAGCCTTTATCACTTCGTCATCCTCGCTGTCCATAAAGACGTCTTTAAGGACAACGAGTGGGTCTTTATTCTTCATGGGCGCTACTGTTAACCCATCCCCGCGGCTTTCTATCGTCTCTCTCACCCTTTCCATTTCTGCTTCCGTATCGCATCCTAAAATCACTGTACTATTTTTGGCCTTTCTCACCTTATTTATTTTAAGGCCAGTAACCCTGGCGTCGACCGCCTTCTTCACTCTCGCGAGTACCTCATCGGCAGTCTCTTGGCTGTCTTCAAAGGTCACCGCCATCGAGTGAAGCGCCGGCCGACGCCCGGGTTTGGCTGCTGCGGCGCTGGCATACGTTTTGGGGGGGGCCGTGTTGCACTCGGATGTCAGTCCTTTTGCCAGCTCGCTTAATTGCGATTTGGCTTCGGCGACATCTCCAGCGATAGTGCCAGCCAGTTCTTCGATGAGAACCTGCGTTCGTCCCACGACTCCCTCAGTTGTTATGTCTAGCTCGTCCTTTGTCTGGTCAATTTTGTCGAATATTTTGTCGAGCAAATCGCTGCCTCTATCGTCATTCATCACACCAAGCTCCTTTATTTCGCTCTTCAAGTCGACTTCTATTTGGCTAAGCCGGGTAGTTAGACTGTATTCCACCTCTCCCAGTCTCTCCAGCAGTTTTTCCTCTTTCCCGGAAGATAAGACTACTGTGTGTGCACCAGCCCCGGGCGCTGCCCCTTCCAGAGACTTCATCCGCTTACTCAGCTCGAAGAGTATGCGAATGCATTTGTCCGACTGTTTCTCCAGGAAGGTTTTGATGTCCCGCCTCATCTGAGGGTACTCCTGGACCTTAGAGGGTATATCCTCAAAGGTCTTCATCACTTCCTGGAGAAGTTTGTCGCTCGGCTGTTCAGCGTAGTTCTGCTGCTGCTTTATATATGCTTCCATGTTGTCGAGCGACCTTCTTTTTATTTCTGGCCTTTTGATGAAAGTTTTGGCAGCGTCCGGCACTGCCACAGGTGAGGTAGTAGGGCTGGGGGTGGTGGGTTTCTTGGCCACGCCGGATGCGGATGGTTTTGGTGTGCGGAACATTGTGTGTGATGTGTGTGAGTGAGTATGATGTGATGTGTAGTGCGAGTATGAAGGGGAAAATTGTCAAGTGTATGGATGTATGTCTGGCCCTGTATAGGGGGGTCCGTATCGAATTGTAGATACAATTAAAGTTAAAGAAAAAATGTGTAAAGCACAGCTATGGTTAGGTTAGGTTAGGTTAGTAGTTGTCCTTTACCTCCTACGCGATTTTAATCGTCTTTAGTTATTAACCAAAGGAAAAGAAAATTAAAATAATAATATTAGTCAAATTTTTAGGAATTTCCTAAGTCTACCTATGTCTAATCTAGAATTAAGTGTAACCCTCTACCCGTTGTAAATAGTCGTAGTCGATTCTACAACAAAATATACAAAAATAATTTTTGAGGGGTGGGGGTGGGGGGGGGGGGGGTCAAAATTTGGGGGGAAGTAGTTATAGGGTTAGGTAGGATGGTTTGTGATGTAGGGGTATATGGGGTGGTTGGGAAGGGAGCTTGGGTAAAGATGTTTTTTAGGAAAAAGGTGGGGGGGGTCCAAAAAAAAAAAAAGGGGGGGATGGGTACCTCGTAGGCGACTTTTGCCGTGAAGGCAGAATCTGAAGTCGAAAAAATTCTATCGCCTCTAGTTTTCGAGATACTGAGTTTTGAATATGTAAGGGGTGGGGGAAGGTCCAAACGGGGGGGGATGGGTACCTCTTAGGCGATTCTTGCCGTGGTGTCTTCGACACCACAAAGGCAGAATTTGAGGTCAAAATTGGTCTAGGTCACTCCGTTTAGGAGATATGGTAGTTTTAGGTTATGGGAAGGGGATGGGCAGAGGGAGAGGTTTGGGTTAGGAATTTATACACAATATGTATTTGGATCAATTTAACTGTAAAGGTGGGTTTGATATCTGTGATGGCTCGAATAGAAGAAAAGAGGGGGTAGTAGGAGGGGTTGGGAGGGGGTTGTTGGGGGGGGGGGAGGGGATTTCGTGCAAACCTGATTTCCTCAGACGTTCCCGTACTATTGGGTTGTTTGAACTACGCCCGGTCCGATCAGCTGTTTGCAGGGTGGGGGGGGGGGGGTGTCAGGGTTGGATAATTAACTGGTTTCTTGGAGGGGAGGTTAATTGTAGGGTTGGGTAGGGAAGTTTGTGGTGTAGGGAAAGGTGGAGTGGTTATGGAAGGAAAGTTTGGGTAGGGGTGTTTTTAGGAAAAAGGGGGTGGGGGGAGGTCCAAACGGGGGGGGATGGGTACCTCTTAGGCGGCTTTTGCCGTGGTGTCTCGACACCACAAAGGCAGAATTTGAGGTCGAATTCGCTCTAAGTCGCCCCGTTTAGGAGATATGGTCCTTTTGGGTTATGGGAAAGGGATAGGCAGAGAGAGAGGTTAGGGTAAGGAATTTTTACGCAATATGTGTTTATATCAAGATAATTGTAAGGGTGGGTTTTGTTAACTGTAGTGGTTAAAATAAAAGAAAATAGGGGGTAGGGGAAGGGGTTGGGAAGGGGTTGTAGGGGGGGAGGGGGGGGGTATCAGGGTTGGGTAGTTATCTGGTCTATTGGAGGGAGAGGGTTAGTTGTAGGGTTGGGTAGGGTGGTTTGTGACGTGGGAGGGGGGGGTGGTTGTGGGAGGGAAACTTGGATAGGGGTGTTTTTTAGGGAGGGGGGGGTGAGGTTTATACGCAATATATATTTTAAGTCAAATTAAATTAAACTATAAGGTGATTTTAAAATAGAAGAAAGACGGGGGTGGGAAAGGGGATGGGAGAGATTATGGACAGATTAACAAATGGAAATATGGAAATTTTTTAAAATTTTGAAATTTGTTTTGCTCTGTTACATATATTATAATCCCGGTCGTTTCCGAATTTAATGACTTTACGCGACCGGGTGGGGATGGAGTGGGGGGGGGTATATAAGGGCCCAAGGGGTTTTGTTTTAAATAATAATATACTATAATAATTATTACTTCTATTAGGTATTTTATACTAGTGTTGGAAAAATGGTCGAGTGGGGGTAGGTCGAAATGGGGGGGGGGGTCTTATATAAATATAGGTGCACTTGGGAGGGGGTTATAGAGGGTGGAAATTTTTATATTACCAGTCGTTCCAGAATAAGTGACTTTAAGCGACCGGGTAGGGGTGGGGGGGGGGGATGAGGGACCAAGGGGTTTTTAATTTAAATAATAATAATATACTAAATAATTATTACTTCTATTAAGTATTATATATACTAGTGTGGGAAATAGTCGAGTGGGGGTGGGTCGAAGTGGGGGGGGGGGGGCGTCTTATATAGATATAGGTTAAGTTGGGAGGTGGATATTTTGTCTAAATTTAGATATTCCCAGCCGTTTCCGATTAAGTGGCTTTAAACGACGGGGTGGGGGGGGGGGGGGGGTTTGGACCAAGGGATGTTATCGGGATTACTCAATTTAACTTGATATTGGTATACTAATTGGATGTACTAGATGTTTTTTTGCTAATGTTAGAGAAAGATGATCTGGTGGGGGGGGTCAAAGTGGAGGGGGAAGGGTCTTATATAAATCTAGGTACAGATTGAGAGGGGGTTATAGGGGGGGGGAAATTTTGTCAGAATTTTGAAATTCCCAGCCGTTTCCGAGATATTTTGATTTTAAGGGGTGGGGGATGTTTTCCAGATTATTTAATAATATATAGGGGTGCTATGGGTTTGTTGAGTTCGCAAAATTTCGTCTATTTACTCGGCTAGGGATTTTTCAGTTAGGGTGAGAAGGGATAATCTTAAATTTAATAAGTGCAGTACCTAACTGTGGCAATTGCTTAGTGAAGGCGGGGCGGGGGGGGTATCAAATATAAAAATAAATACAAATAATAGGGGGGTGACACAGAGGGTGGCTCGAGGGACTTTGCTGCATATACTTTACGTAGTAAAGATATGCGGTCTGGCGTCAAAAATGGGCTATCTCGCTCCGTTTCCGAGCTACGAGCGTTTTTATATTTTCAGGGGTCCCAGGTTCGGTTCCCAGTTTGCGAATAACAATTTGAAAATTTAAAATTTTGATAATGAAATTTATTTGACAAAGCTTACGTATATAATCTTCTGAGTCTAATTCACCTAAAAATTTAATATGTAATTTTGACAAAACTATATATACTATATAAGTACACAGCTATATGACTTGTTTACCACTACGGCCGAACGAGGTAACAATTTATTTTGCGGCCGGAAATTTTTTCTTAGTTCACTAAAACTTTTATATGTTTTACAATTATAGTCCAAAAAATCTGATTTTTCGTACACGCCTTAAGGGATATCCGAAGAATATATTCTGAAAATTTCAGACTGGGTCACCGCTGAAAATTTCAGTTTTCCGCGGCCGAAAGATTTTTCCTATTTTTCCACAACCGCACGTCAGTTTGTACTTTTTATTAAAAGGTAATTCACTATGGAAATTTGATTTTGAAAATACCTCCAGGGTCTTCTCTTCTTTCTCCGTCTAGCGCAGTTTTCACCGGTGTCGGGAAATGTTCCGGGACAAAGTTATGCCCCGAAAACGGGACCTCGTCTCGCGCGAAGGTTTTTTCCTTGTATTTCCGCACTGGAGCACGGAAAAATTCCGGGCTTTTTTCTGGATCGTACCTCTCGCTGCGGCGGTCCTGATGGTGTCGCAAAAACACCACGTCACCGATCTGGATCGGGAGATAACCGGCGTCACAAACACTGTGGTCCCGGAAATTCACTTTTTCGAGTGTAACTTTCTCGCACTTTCACCGATCACAGCGATTTTTACACGACCGTGTTCGCGGCGTTTTTGCGCGTGTTTTGATATATCACACCGGTATTTTTATGCACTTTGTCCTATTTTCACTATTTTTGGCGAACGGAGCGTGGTTTTTTTTTTTTTTTTTTTTTTTTTCGTGGCGCTCGGGACGGCGGGTGAAGCCAGACTCGGTTAGGTTAGGTTAGGTTAGGTTAGGTTAGGTTAGGTTAGGTTAGGTTGCGAGAGCCCTCGCGTCGCTGTATCGGTGGCGCGAGGAGGCGCGGACGCGGGGCGAAAGACTGGTGCCGCGGCAGATTGCGCGGCGCCGGTCCGAGCTCCGTAGGGCCCTGGTGGCGGAATGGCGGGACAGGCTTTCGCGCCCTACCGCCGGCTTCGCAACCGTCGAGGCGATCCGGCCGGTGCTCGACGACTGGCTCGGGAGGAGGCACGGCTCCCTGTCGTTTCGGGCGGCGCAGGTGCTCTCGGGGCATGGTTGCTTCGGGAAGTACCTGTGTCGCATAAACAGGGAGCCGGACGCTCGGTGCCATCACTGCGTCCATTGTCGGGAGGACACGGCGCGGCATACGCTGGCAGAGTGTGCCGCATGGGAGGAGCCGCGCCGTGCCCTCGTTGCGGAAGTGGGACCCGACCTGTCGCTGCCGGCCGTCGTTCGCGCGATGGTTGGCGGCGCAGAGTCGTGGGACGCGGTGATCTCCTTCTGCGAAACTGTCATGTCGCAGAAGGAGGCTGCGGAAAGGGAGAGGGAGATGACGAGTGCTCTCCCGGCCCGCAGCAGGCGCACCGGGCGTCGGCGGAGAGCGGACAACGCCCTCTTCCAACCCCCCTAAACGGGTCCAGGGGCGGCGGACTCGGGGACGTCCGCCGCCCCCCATCCAGCAGGACCCGAGGCGGTGGCGCGTAGTGTTCCACGCGCGCCCTTCAGAGACGTGACGTCACGGGGGGAGTCGAACACCTCACTCCCCCCTTTGACCGGGACGGGGCCCGCAGTGGCGGGCCGGCACTAGTCGGAGGCTGCGGAAGAATACTTATGTGTTCCCGTGGCCTCCGGTTCACGTGTGTGACGGAACACCGGGGTGGTTTTAGTCAGTAAGAGTCTGACAGACCCCCCCGCCCTCCCCAGGGCGGGGGACATCCATGAGGATTTCCACCCCGAGAACAAAAAAAAAAAAAAAAAAAAAAAAAAAGGTTAGGTTAGGTTAGGTTAGGTTAGGTTAGGTTAGGTTAGGTTAGGTTCCCCACCGAGGGAGGGCACGCCGCAATAGCGGCGGTAAGACCCGTCATGAAGGAGTGGCTGGAGAGAAGGCATGGCGCCCTCAGCTTCCGGCTCACACAGGTGCTTTCCGGACATGGGTGCTTCGGAAAGTACCTGTGCCGCATAGGTCGGGAGCCGGCGCCCGGTTGCCATCACTGCGACTGCCGCGAAGACACGGCGCAGCACACCTTGGAGGTGTGCCCAGCTTGGGCAGAGCAGCGTCGTGTCCTGCGTGCGGCGGTCAACGCTGCGGGTGACCTCTCGCTGCCGGCCGTGGTTCTATCCATGGTCGGCGGTGAGAGCGCTTGGAACGCCGTCGCCTCCTTCTGCGAGGAGGTGATGGACGCCAAGGAGGCGGCGGAAAGGGAGAGGGAGGCACTATCCCCTCTCTCCACCCGCAGCAGACGCACCGGGCGCCGTAGGGCGGCCAATGACCTCCGGCCACCGTAGGGTGCGGCCTGCGGGCGGCGAACTAGGGGGTTCGTCGCCCGACCAGATGCAGGCCCTGTGAAGGTTGCGCGCCGTGTTCCGCGCGCGCCTTGGGAGTGCGGCCGTAGGGTGACGGCCGCATAGGGTGACGGGGCCCGCCTTAGTTGGCGGGCCAAGACCTGCCGGGGGGTGCGGAAGAATGTGCGAGTATCTCTCGGCCCCCCCCCGCTTAAGGTAGATGGAGGAACACCGTGTGGGGTTTAGTCAGTAAAAGTCTGACAGACCCCCCCGCCCCCCCTAGGGCGGGGGACATCCTATGAGGATTCCCCACACGTACAAAAAAAAAAAAAAAAAAAAAAAAGGTTCCCCACCGAGGGTCCCCACCGAGGGTGTCTCCACGTTGTCGTCGTGGTGGGGCTTGCGTGCTTTCAATGATCCTTGGGGCTATGCCGAGTAGAGTTACTCATGCCGGACAGGTCCAAGGGGAGGGGCCAGACGAAGAGAGACACAGGGCGGGCCGCTCCTGTTCGATCGACCATGGTCGATTGGCATGGATGCGGCTAGGCCGCTGCGGTGCAGGCGCACCAAAGCGGCACGTGTGTTTGCTCTTTTTAGAGCAAACTTTTTCGGCGGGTCCGCTGAGTCGGGATGGTCGGACAGCGGACGGAGGCATGCCTAATGCCGCCGTCGGGGGCTTGGCTTAACCGCCTGGCCCAGAGGAAGGACACCTCTAAGATAAAAAACCACCCAATCCCAAGTTTCGAAGCGCGGCGAGGGGATGAGTGGCTGGTGGGAATCCGGTCGCGAGCGCTTCCCCTGTAGATACCTGCCGCCCTCTACAGTATATAGGCTTACCTTTTTAAGGGCATGGAGCACTGCCCGGGTTGACTTTTATTTCTTCCTTACTCGTGGGAATCAAATGGAATCTTTAATTAAAAACAAAAACATAACGACGTCGGTACCAGTGGTACAGTTGGAGAGGTGTGATGCAGTGTCAGATTCGGACACTGCATCCATGGTTAGTGTCGCTAGTGCGATGAGTGCGGAGAGCGGTCGCTCAAAGCACCTGCGGAAGCGCGCGCGCACTGGCGTAGATCACTCGGGGTCGGACACGGCCCTGAGTGATACGGAAGATCCGGCCGCTAAGGTCGCGGCCAAAACATCAGGCAAGTATGTCGGCCTGGCCAAGGCCAGAAGAGAACTGAAGGCCGCCCAAAAGGCAGCAGCGGCTGAGGAGAAGCGCGCGGAGGACGAGCGGCAAGTTGCAGCACTGACAGAGAGAGTGACCATTGGTCGAATTACCAGACTCTCAGAGTCCTCTGCGGCCTCAATGACGAATGAGGTCACAGCAGTTGACATGACTGCTGCTGACCTCAACACGGGGATGTTGGAGGCTGTAGCGGCCATTAAAAGGGTTGGCAAGGTCTCCAAAGGCCTCAGCGGGTGTAGCCAGAAGGCACTGAAGGAGGCAACGGCGTCAATTGTTGCCTATACCGAAGTCCTCCTTCAGCGCACTTCCTCTGAGGAGACCCTAAAGCTGCAGGCAGAAAACGCCCGGCTAGCAGCCAAAGTGGCGGAGCTCCGTAAGGAGCACGACGCGTTCAAGGCGGAAATGGAGTCCTTCCGCCTGAACCGTCTTCGGGCGGAAATGGGCCTTCCACAGCCCCAAGAGTCAGAGCTGGCCTCCCTGCTCCGAAAGGAACTGGCCAGTCTCAATACTCGGTTTGGGGTTTTGGAGGGCAGGCTTCTGCGCCCGCCCTTGGCTGCAGACAACCGAGGGGCACCGACGCCAACTAATTCGGCTAAAGCTGCGGCCACAACGGCGACCTATGCGGCCAAAGCTGCAGCTGTACAGGCGGAATCAAAGACTGGTCGAGCTGCTACCTCATCGTCTTCCTTGACAACCCCGATGGCCTCAACGTCAAAGAAGGGCAAAGGGAAGGGAAAGAAGACGGTGGTCCCGGTGGCCCCGAGCACATCCACCCAAGGCCCTTCACAGGGGCACTCCGAGGCTCCCAAACCCAGCGGAGGAGAGTGGGAGGAGGTCGGGGCTAAGAAGAAAGCCAAGAAGGCCAAAAACAAGGCAAAGAAGGCGGAGAAGAAAGCGGCAAAAGCGGCCAAAAAAGATGCCACCAGGCTCCGTGCCCCCCGATCCACAGCGGTCGTGTTGACACTGCTGCCTGGAGCGGAGGAGCGGGGCCTTAGCTACGCCGGCATCTTGGCGAAGGCCAAAGCCGAAATCTCGCTCCCCGATCTTGGCATAGCGGGCATCCGGTGCAAGCCTACTGCAACCGGTGCCCGTTTGCTGGAGATTTCCGGCGCGACTAGTGGTCCAAAGGCTGATGCACTTGCCGAAAAGCTGCGGGCGTCGCTTTCTGCGGAGGATGTTAAAGTGTCCAGGCCAACAAAATGTGCGGATCTGCGCATCTCTGGCCTGGACGATTCCGTCACGCCGGAGGAGGTCGCGGGCGCTGTCGCAAGAGCCGGAGAGTGCCAGCAAGACCAAGTCAAGGTGGGCACCATACGTGCGGGCTTCTCCGGCCTTGGGACAGTACTAGTGGGCTGTCCCGTTGTGGCAGCCCACAAGATCACAAAAGGCTGCAGATTGCTTGTGGGCTGGGTCTCGGCGCAAGTGAAACTCCTGACGCCCAAGCCCCTGAGGTGCTACCGGTGCATTGAGGAGGGGCACGTCGGAGCACGGTGCACCGCGGGGGTCGACCGCAGCCAGCTTTGCTTCCGCTGCGGTCAGCCCGGACACAAAGCCGCCTCATGCAGTGCCCCGCCGCATTGCGTAGTTTGTGCGGCGGCGGGCAAGCCGGCGGAGCATCGGGCGGGCAGCAAGGCTTGCGCTGGGACCAAGCGCAAAAAGAAGCCTGCCAAACCAGGATTGGGAGCAATTGATTCCTCGCAGCCGACTCACCCACCGGCTGCGGGCAATAAAGAGCCGCAAAAGGCTGTGGAGGAGACGATAGCCATGGAAACCCAGTAATGGCCCCACACCTTCGTCTCCTCCAAGCCAACATCAACCACTGCGCCAGAGCTCAGGACCTTTTGCTCCAGAGCATGGCGGAGTGGTTCGTCAATGTCGCCATCGTCGCCGAGCCCTATTTTGTCCCCCCCAGGAATGACTGGGTGAGCGACACTAGCGGCTCGGTGGCGCTACTCACGCACGTCGCCGCTGGGTCCCCGTCCCTCGAGACCGTCACCCGGGGACGGGGATATGTCGCGGCGATGTGTGATGAGATCATGGTCGTGGGGGTGTACTTCTCCCCCAACCAATCTCTCGCCGACTTCGAGGGCTCTGTAGCAGAGCTGGGCACTGTCGTCAGTCGCCGCCGTCCTCATCCCGTTCTCGTCGCGGGGGACTTCAACGCCAAGTCTACGGCTTGGGGTTCCCCGACGACGGATGCACGAGGGGAAGTGCTGGAGGAGTGGGCTGTGGAGTTAGGCCTACTTCTCCTAAACCGGGGCTCCGTGCAAACGTGCGTGCGCCAGCGGGGCGGGTCCATAGTGGACATTTCGTTCGCTAGCCCCGCTCTCGCGCGCCGTGTGCAGGAGTGGCGCGTATTGGAGGAGGTGGAGACGTTGTCGGATCACCGATACATTCGGTTCAACGTCTCCGCCCAGACCTCGAGCGGTCCGCTCCAAGCGGCCCCGGTTGGGGTGGGGGACGGCCCGCGTTGGGCACTAAAACGGCTGGACCGGGAGGCCCTTCTGGAGGCTTCAATCGTGCAGGCCTGGTTGGAGTCGCCCGACAGGCCTGTCGACATAGACGTGGAGGCAGAGTGGTTCCGGAAGGGCATGTCGCACGTCTGCGATGCGGCAATGCCCCGTGTTCGGCCGATACCTGCCAGGCGCCAGGTGTACTGGTGGTCGCAAGAAATCGCGCAGTTGCGCATCGCCTGTGTGGCAGTGCGGCGCCGGTACACCAGGTACCGCAGAAGGACCTATCGCGACGAGGTCGAAGAGGCGGAACTGTACGAGGGGTACAGAGTGGCGAAGAAAGCCCTCAAGCTGGAAATAAAGCGGGCCAAGATCCAGGCCCGCGAAGAGCTGCTGGCGACTCTGGACCGTGATCCGTGGGGACGCCCTTACCTCATGGTGAGGGGTAAACTACGCCCGTGGGCGCCCCCACTGTCCCGTAGTCTCCAGCCGCAGGTGCTTGGGGGCGTGGTGAGCGCTCTGTTCCCTTCCAGGGCGGAGCACACGCCACCGCCCATGGTTCCGCCTCACATGGTGCCTAACGCGGAAGTCGACGACGACGAAGTGCCCGAAGTGACCCGGGTAGAGCTGAGAGTGGCGGTGGATAGGCTTCAGGCCAAAAACACCGCCCCAGGGCCCGACGGCATTCCAGGCCGTGCATGGGTCCTGGCCTTAAGGGCTCTCGGGCCCCGATTAGCGGGACTCTTTAGCGCATGTTTGGAGCGGGGCCGGTTTCCACGCCGGTGGAAGACGGGGAAGCTGGTCCTGCTGAAGAAGGAGGGGCGCCCTGCGGACAGTCCGTCCGCCTACCGGCCCATCGTGTTGCTGGACGAGGTGTGTAAGCTCTTCGAGCGAATTATCGCGGACCGCCTCGTCCAGCATCTGAGTGGCGAGGGGCCGGATCTGGCGGACAACCAGTTTGGTTTCCGCCGGGGGCGCTCCACGGTTGATGCCATCATGCGCGTAAGGGTCCTGGCGGAGGAAGCAGTTGCCCGGGGCGAGGTCGTCTTGGCGGTGTCTCTGGACATCGCCAATGCCTTCAACACCATGCCCTGGAGTTGCATTAGGGAGGCACTCCTCTATCATGGGGTGCCGAACTACCTCCGTAGCATCATCGGGGCCTACTTGACGGACAGAGCCGTCATATACCCGGGTCGAGAAGGATGGGGTCGGCGAGAAATGTCGTGCGGTGTTCCACAGGGATCGGTACTGGGGCCGCTCCTGTGGAACATCGGGTACGACTGGGTGCTGCGCGGTGCGCTTCTCCACGGTGTCGGCGTCATTTGTTACGCCGACGACACGCTGGTGACAGCGCGTGGGAAGACGCACCGGCAGGCGACCATATTGGCGACAGCTGGGGTCGCGCAAGTCGTAGGTAGGATCCGGCGGTTGGGTCTCGAGGTGGCCCTGCACAAATCTGAGGCCCTTTGTTTCCACGGGCCTCGGAAGGGCCCGCCTCCGGGATCCAACATCGTGGTGGGAGGGGTCTCCATCGGTGTCGAGTCGACGATGAAGTACCTGGGACTCGTCCTCGACAGCCGGTGGGACTTTGGGCCGCATTTCAAGCGGCTGGCCCCCAGATTGATGGGCGCCGCGGCCGCACTGTCGCGGCTGCTGCCCAATTTGGGGGGGCCAAATACCTCCTGCCGGAGGCTCTACGTGGGGATCGTACGGTCCATGGCGCTCTACGGGGCGCCAGTGTGGGCGAACAACCTGACGGCCCGCAATGTCGCAGTGCTGCGGAGACCGCAGCGGGCGATGGCCGTCAGGGTTGTAAGGGGATACCGTACGATCTCCTTCGAGGCGGCGAGCCTCTTAGCCGGATCACCGCCCTGGGATCTCGACGCAGGCCTCCTTGCGTCACTATATCAGTGGCGCAAGGACGCATTGGAGCGGGGCGAGCGTCTGGTGCCTCGGCAGGCTGAGGCACACAGGACCGAGCTCCGCCAGATCCTGGTGGCGGAATGGGAGCAACGACTTGCGCGACCCAGCGCAGGGCACGCCGCAATAGCGGCGGTAAGACCCGTCATGAAGGAGTGGCTGGAGAGAAGGCATGGCGCCCTCAGCTTCCGGCTCACACAGGTGCTTTCCGGACATGGGTGCTTCGGAAAGTACCTGTGCCGCATAGGTCGGGAGCCGGCGCCCGGTTGTCATCACTGTGACTGCCGCGACGACACGGCACAGCATACTTTGGAGGTGTGCCCAGCTTGGGCAGAGCAGCGCCGTGTCATGCGTGCGGCGGTCAACGCTGCGGGTGACCTCTCGCTGTCGGCCGTGGTTTTATCCATGGTCGGTGGCGAGAGCGCTTGGAATGCCGTCGCCTCCTTCTGCGAGGAGGTGATGGACGCCAAGGAGGCGGCGGAAAGGGAGAGGGAGGCACTATCCCCTCTCTCCACCCGCAGCAGACGCACCGGGCGTCGTAGGGCGGCCAATGACCTCCGGCCACCGTAGGGTGCGGCCTGCGGGCGGCGAACTAGGGGGTTCGTCGCCCGAACAGATGCAAGCCCTGTGAAGGTTGCGCGCCGTGTTCCGCGCGCGCCTTAGGAGTGCGGCCGTAGGGTGACGGCCGCATAGGGTGACGGGGCCCGCCTTAGTTGGCGGGCCAAGACCTGCCGGGGGGTGCGGAAGAATGTGCGAGTATCTCTCGGCCCCCCCCGGCTTAAGGTAGATGGAGGAACACCGTGTGGGGTTTAGTCAGTAAAAGTCTGACAGACCCCCCCGCCCCCCCTAGGGCGGGGGACATCCTATGAGGATTCCCCACACGTACAAAAAAAAAAAAAAAAAAAAAAAAAAAAAGGTTCCCCACCGAGGGTGTCTCCACGTTGTCGTCGTGGTGGGGCTTGCGTGCTTTCAATGATCCTCGGGGCTATGCCGGGTAGAGTTACTCATGCCGGACAGGTCCGAGGGGAGGGGCCAGACGAAGAGAGACACAGGGCGGGCCGCTCCTGTTCGATCGACCATGGTCGATTGGCATGGATGCGGCTAGGCCGCTGCGGTGCAGGCGCACCAAAGCGGCACGTGTGTTTGCTCTTTTCAGAGCAAACTTTTTCGGCGGGTCCGCTGAGTCGGGTTGGCCGGACAGCGGACGGAGGCATGCCTGATGCCGCCGTCGGGGGCTTGGCTTCACCGCCTGGCCCAGAGGAAGGACACCTCTAAGATAAAAAACCACCCAATCCCAAGTTTCGAAGCGCGGCGAGGGGATGAGTGGCTGGTGGGAATCCGGTCGCGAGCGCTTCCCCTGTAGATACCTGCCGCCCTCTACAGTATATAGGCTTACCTTTTTAAGGGCATGGAGCACTGCCCGGGTTGACTCTTATTTCTTCCATCACTCGTGGGAACAAAATGGATACAATTAATATAAACAAAACCAAATCGATGTCGGTACCAGTGGTACAACTGGAGAGGTGTGATGCAGTGTCAGATTCGGACACTGCATCAATGGTTAGTGTCGCTAGTGCGATGAGTGCGGAGAGCAGTCGCTCAAAGCACCTAAGAAAACGCGCGCGCACTAGCGTGGATCACTCGGGGTCGGACACGGCCCTCAGTGACAACGAAGATCCAGCCGCTAAGGTCGCGGCCAAAGCGGTAGGAAAATATGTTGGCTTGGCCAAGGCTAGAAGAGAGCTGAAGGCCGCCCAAAAGGCAGCAGCGGCCGAGGAGAAGCGCGCGGAGGACGAGCGGCAAGTTGCCGCTCTGACAGAGAGGGTGACCATTGGTCGAATTACCAGACTGTCAGAGTCCTCTGCAGCCTCAATGACGAATGAGGTCACAGCGGTAGACATGACCGCTGCTGACCTCAACACGGGGATGTTGGAGGCTGTAGCGGCCATTAAAAGGGTTGGCAAGGTCTCCAAAGGCCTCAGCGGGTGCAGCCAGAAGGCACTGAAGGAGGCAACGGCGTCAATCGTTGCCTATACCGAAGTCCTCCTTCAGCGCACTTCCTCTGAGGAGACCCTAAAACTGCAGGCGGAAAACGCCCGGCTAGCAGCCAAAGTGGCGGAGCTCCGCAAGGAGCACGACGCATTCAAGGCGGAAATGGAGTCCTTCCGCCTGACTCGTCTTAGGGCGGAAATAGGCCTTCCACAGCCCCAAGAGTCAGAGCTGGCCTCCTTGCTCCGAAAGGAACTGGCCAGTCTCAATACTCGGTTTGGGGTTTTGGAGGGCAGGCTTCTGCGCCCGCCCTTGGCTGCAGACCAAAGAGTGGCGTCGGCGATGACGTATGCGGCAAGAACCGCAGCTTCGGCACCAACAGCGCAGCCAAGCCAAATGGCCGCATCCACCTCCGCCTCCTCAGCGGCTCCCACAATCCCCATATCCCAAAAGGGCAAAGGGAAGGGAAAGGGAAAGGGGAAGAAGACCGCAGCGGCAGTGGCAGCGCCTGGGACCTCGACCCAAGTCTCTTCACAGGAGCGCCTCGAGCCTGACGGGCCCAGTGCAGATAAGTGGGAGACAGCTGGTGCCAAGAAAAAGGCCAAAAAGGCAAGCCGTAAGGCAAAGAAGACGGCCCAAAAATCGGAAAAAGCGGCCAAAAAAGCTGGTGCCAGGCTCCGTGCCCCGCGTTCAACAGCCGTTGTGCTGACGCTGCAGCCTGGAGCGGAGGAGCGGGGAATCAGTTATGCCGGGATGCTGGCGAAGGCCAAAGCCGAAATTTCACTCCCCGATCTCGGTATAGCGGGCATCCGGTACAAAACAACCGCTACCGGTGCCCGCTTGCTGGAAATTTCCGGCTCCACCAGCGGCTCGAAGGCGGACGCCCTTGCCGAAAAACTGAGGGCGTCACTCGGACAGGAGGACGTTCGAGTGTCCAGGCCAATCAAGTCCTTAGACCTGCGAGTTTCTGGCCTGGATGACTCAGTTACGCCTGAAGAGGTGACAGCCGCCGTCGCAAGGGTTGGGGAGTGCCCACAAGAGCACGTGAAGACGGGCGCCATTCGGCCAGGCTTCTCAGGCCTGGGGACAGTCCTAGTCAGCTGTCCCGTTGCGGCGGCCCAAAAGCTTTCAAAGGGCAACAGGCTGTTGGTGGGCTGGGTCTCGGCGCAAGTGAAGCTCCTGACGCCCAAGCCCTTGAGGTGCTACCGATGCATCGAGGAGGGGCACGTCGGAGCGCGGTGCACCGCGGGGGTCGACCGCAGCCAGCTTTGCTTCCGCTGCGGTCAACCCGGACACAAAGCCGCCTCTTGCAGTGCCGCGCCGCACTGCGTAGTTTGTGCGGCGGCGGGCAAGCCGGCGGAGCATCGGGTGGGCAGTAAGGCTTGCGCTGGGACCAAGCGCAAAAAGAGGCCTACCAAACCTGGATTGGGAGCAACTGATTCCTCGCAGCCGACTCACCCACCGGCTGCGGGGAATAAAGAGCCGCAAAAGGCTGTGGAGGAGACGATAGCCATGGAAACCCAGTAATGGCCCCACACCTTCGTCTCCTCCAAGCCAACATCAACCACTGCGCCAGAGCTCAGGACCTTTTGCTCCAGAGCATGGCGGAGTGGTTCGTCAATGTCGCCATCGTCGCCGAGCCCTATTTTGTCCCCCCCAGGAATGACTGGGTGAGCGACACTAGCGGCTCGGTGGCGCTACTCACGCACGTCGCCGCTGGGTCCCCGTCCCTCGAGACCGTCACCCGGGGACGGGGATATGTCGCGGCGATGTGTGATGAAATCATGGTCGTGGGGGTGTACTTCTCCCCCAACCAATCTCTCGCCGACTTCGAGGGCTCTGTAGCAGAGCTGGGCACTGTCGTCAGTCGCCGCCGTCCTCATCCCGTTCTCGTCGCGGGGGACTTCAACGCCAAGTCTACGGCTTGGGGTTCCCCGACGACGGATGCACGAGGGGAAGTGCTGGAGGAGTGGGCTGTGGAGTTAGGCCTACTTCTCCTAAACCGGGGCTCCGTGCAAAGAAAGAAAGAAAGAAAGAAAAATATTTATTTGGACACAGCACACTAAAGACACAGACATTATGATTAGGTACCTACAGCAGAACAGAACACAAAACAATAAAAATAAATGCAAAAACGTGAGGTAGGTACAATAATTTCCATTTCCGCACAGGTTTGTGTCTCACGGCTGGACCAAACAGGTTCCAGATCAGCTTAATGCCAAGTTACAAGTACTTGGCGCTGGTTTTCATCTGGAACCTTTTTACCTCACGGATGTCAGTCAGTGCAGTGTGTTATACAAATAAATCTAATATGTTATAAAAATAATTAAAAATAACGATATATACTAATTTAAAATTCATTTCGTCTTTATGAGAAAAAAAAAAAAAATAAAAACTATTTAAATGTAAAATAATAAATAAAATAGTGTAATTCGTGTCATCTAATAAATAGGTACCAACGTTCCAACTACAACGTCGCGTCGTCGGCAAAACCGGTTTAGTAGCTGCGCCGGGCGAGGCGGTTTCAGTTCACTATAAAATTATTAAGATATCATTCACATTAATAATACCCACGAACCCGTGCTAGGCGCACATTCATCACACCGAAAATTATGTTATAGTGAAGCAATTGGTTGTCATCTACGGTTAGGTTGTGCACTTGTGCAAACGTGCGTGCGCCAGCGGGGCGGGTCCATAGTGGACATTTCGTTCGCTAGCCCCGCTCTCGCGCGCCGTGTGCAGGAGTGGCGCGTATTGGAGGAGGTGGAGACGTTGTCGGATCACCGATACATTCGGTTCAACGTCTCCGCCCAGACCTCGAGCGGTCCGCTCCAAGCGGCCCCGGTTGGGGTGGGGGACGGCCCGCGTTGGGCACTAAAACGGCTGGACCGGGAGGCCCTTCTGGAGGCTTCAATCGTGCAGGCCTGGTTGGAGTCGCCCGACAGGCCTGTCGACATAGACGTGGAGGCAGAGTGGTTCCGGAAGGGCATGTCGCACGTCTGCGATGCGGCGATGCCCCGTGTTCGGCCGATACCTGCCAGGCGCCAGGTGTACTGGTGGTCGCAAGAAATCGCGCAGTTGCGCATCGCCTGTGTGGCAGTGCGGCGCCGGTACACCAGGTACCGCAGAAGGACCTATCGCGACGAGGTCGAAGAGGCGGAACTGTACGAGGGGTACAGAGTGGCAAAGAAAGCCCTCAAGCTGGAAATAAAGCGGGCCAAGATCCAGGCCCGCGAAGAGCTGCTGGCGACTCTGGACCGTGATCCGTGGGGACGCCCTTACCTCATGGTGAGGGGTAAACTACGCCTGTCATCACTGTGACTGCCGCGACGACACGGCGCAGCACACCTTGGAGGTGTGCCCAGCTTGGGCAGAGCAGCGCCGTGTCATGCGTACGGCGGTCAACGCTGCGGGTGACCTCTCGCTGCCGGCCATGGTTCTATCCATGGTCGGTGGCGAGAGCGCTTGGAATGCCGTCGCCTCCTTCTGCGAGGAGGTGATGGACGCCAAGGAGGCGGCGGAAAGGGAGAGGGAGGCACTATCCCCTCTCTCCACCCGCAGCAGACGCGCCGGGCGCCGTAGGGCGGCCAATGACCTCCGGCCACCGTAGGGTGCGGCCTGCGGGCGGCGAACTAGGGGGTTCGTCGCCCGAACAGATGCAGGCCCTGTGAAGGTTGCGCGCCGTGTTCTGCGCGCGCCTTGGGAGTGCGGCCGTAGGGTGACGGCCGCATAGGGTGACGGGGCCCGCCTTAGGTGGCGGGCCAAGACCTGCCGGGGGGTGCGGAAGAATGTGCGAGTATCTCTCGCCCCCCCCCGGCTTAAGGTAGATGGAGGAACACCGTGTGGGGTTTAGTCAGTAAAAGTCTGACAGACCCCCCCGCCCCCCCCTAGGGCGGGGGACATCCTATGAGGATTCCCCACACGTACAAAAAAAAAAAAAAAAAAAAAAAAAAAAAGGTTAGGTTAGGTTCCCCACCGAGGGTGTCTCCACGTTGTCGTCGTGGTGGGGCTTGCGTGCCTTCAATGATCCTTGGGGCTATGCCGGCTAGAGTTACTCATGCCGGACAGGTCCAAGGGGAGAGGCCAGACTAAGAGAGACACGGGGTGGGCCGCTCCTGTTCGATCGACGCCGGTCGATTGACAAGGATGCGGCTACGCTGCAGCGGTGCGGGCGCACCAATGCGGCGTGTGTTTGTCTCCTCGATCCTCGAGGAGCAAACTTTCGGCGGGTTCGCTGAGCCTGGTTGGCCGGACAGCGAACGGAGGCATGTCTAATGCCGCCGTCGGGGGCTTGGCTTCACCGCCCGGCCCAGAGGAAGGACACCTCTAAGATAAAAAACCATCGGGGACATTCGCTCCTCGAATTCTTCGGGGAGCGAGTCTGGGGGGGTTTCCTGTCGCACGTTGTCCGATGGCCCGTCGACGGAGCGGGTCATCGGGCGACCTGTGACAGGTGATTCGCATAGCGAGTCTGGGGGGGGGCGGGGTTTTCCGTCACGCGCTGTCCGGCGACCCGATGACGGAGCGGGTCGCCGGGTGATGCGTGATCGATGGGGTTCTACCTGTCGTGCGCTGTTCGATGACTCGTAGACGGAGCGGGTCATCGAGCGGCACAGGGCAGGCGACTCGCTCGTCGTATTCTACGAAGAGCGAGTCTAGGGGGGGTTTTAAACCACTAAGGCGGAAGCTCGCTCCCGGTACGCGTCTGGTCATCAGACGTGACTGCGCGAGCGAGCTAACACCACAAAAAAAAAAAAAAAAAAAAAAAAAAAAAAAAAAAAAAAAAGTGATAGGGAGGATAGGGACCTCACCCTTAAAAGGAAAAATATGGCAGGTGTTAATACACGTATTATTCCCCAGGGCGGTCCCGGTTGCTCAGCAGCCGGGGAATCCGCCACGGAGCCTACGGGTTCCGTCTGCCCCTCGTATGCTGGGGGGGGCAACAACTGCTTTCCGTCCGCTCAGAGTGACATAGCTCTGAGCGCCAAGAGCCGAGGAGGCTCCAGTCCCTTCGGGGACCTACTAAACCAGTCCGACCAGGAGCTGGGCGGGCGTCCCTCCAAGTTTTGGAGGAAGCGTCCGCACAGCGAAGCCTCGGACGGCGAGGGAGGATCATTAAGGATCGTGTTCTCCTCCAGTGAGGAGAACTTACCGGCGGCCGCTAAGGTGCCGACGAACAGGAGAGGACGCGGTCGCGTGACCTCTGGTGGGGCATCCGCTCCACTGCCGTCGCGCGACTCAAAGGGTCGCTTTATAAAGCGCCATGGTACCCCTGCACCTAGCAGTGGAAGTGCCTCCAGCGGCGACGACTCCGGGGCTATGCAGGTGGAATTTGCCCTGCCTGCCCTGATTAGCACGAAGGCGGAAATAAATGCCGCAAGGCGCGAAGAGCGTCGAGCGGTTGCGTTAGAGGAGGTCGCCGAAATGGCCAGAGTGGCCAAGGAGAGGCGGACCGCTCGCGCAACCGCTGCGGCTGCGGAGAGCCTAACGGCGGCTGCCCTCAGTCGCCAGGTGACGGACGGCGTGGACGTCGTTATGAAGGTTGCCACCAAGTCCGGCAACCTGAAGAGCACGTTCACGCGTGCCCTTAAGGAGGCGGCTGCGGGCATCAGGGAGGCAGTGGAGGTCCTCCTGAACCGCACTACCTCGGAGGAGACGGCGAAGCTGCAGGAGGAGAACGGCCGTCTCCATGACGAGATCGAGGATCTCCGGCGGGAGGTCGCCGCTCTAAGGGCTGACTTTAGTGAGCAGCAAGAGCGTGCGGCTCCCGCCGCTGCCGACCCTGCTCTGGAACCTGGCTCCCTGCCGGGCCTGGACGACATTGCGCGGGCCATCATGCTCCAGGTGGGAGACATGGTCAATGCCCGCCTGGAGGCGATGGAGCCGAGGCTCCTCCCCGCCGAAAACCTCCGGCCGCCGCTCGCGGCGGACAAAGGGAGGAGAGAGGAGTCGAGGCTTGAGCAGGGGGCCAAACAGCCCGCTGAGGGCCAAAAGAAGGCCATGGAGGGGAGCAAGAAGCCCGCGGAGGGGCCTAAAAAGCCCGCGGAGGGAGCTCCCCGCCAAAGCCAAGCCGCGCAGCCTGCGGCCACGTCCGGTGAGACCTGGGCGACGGTCGTGGGCAGGAAAAAGAAAAAGAGCAAGGCTCAGAAGGCACCGGAACCGCAAGGTCGGGATGCCAGGGACGGACAGGCGCCGAAATTGCAGGGGCGGACCGGCAAGGGCAAGAAGAAGCCGCCCAAGGTTCGCGCCCCACGCTCCGCGGCTGTGGTAATTACGCTGCAGCCCGGAGCCGTTGAAAGGGGCGTGACCTACAAGTCGGTCCTGGCGGAGGCAAAGGCCAAGATCCGGCTGCCCGATCTTGGCATCCCGAACGTGGTCATCAAGACGGCCGTTACGGGTGCGCGGCTTCTGGAGGTGTCCGGCACCTCCAGCGGCGAGCAGGCGGACGCCCTGGCAGCTAAGCTCCAGGAGGCCCTGGGGTCGGAGGATGTCCGAGTGTCCAGGCCCGTCAAAACGGCAGAAATGCGCGTGAATGGGCTGGACGACTCAGTGACCCCAGAGGAGGTAGCGGCTGCCATCGCTCGAGACGGTGGGTGTCCGTCTGCGAGCGTGCAGGCGGGTGACGTCCGCGCCGACGCCTCCGGACTAGGCACAATTTGGGTGCGATGTCCGGTGGCGGCGGCGAAGAAGGTCGCCGACAGTGGGCGTGTGCTGGTGGGATGGGTTGCGGCAAGGGTTAAGCTGCTGCAGCCCCGGGCCATGCAGTGCTTCCGGTGCCTGGACTACGGGCATGTCCGGGCACAGTGCACTGCCGAAGTTGATCGCAGCGACCAATGTTTCCGCTGCGGTCAACCCGGCCACAAGGCGGCCCGTTGCTCCGCGACGCCAAACTGCAGCCTTTGTGCAGCTGCAGGAAAACCCGCGGAGCACAGAGCAGGCGGCAAAGCCTGCGGCGCGCCCCTCTCCAAGCGCAAGCGTAAGCGCAAGGGGAAGGGCAAAAAATCGAAGGGGACCGCGGCTGCGGGGGGATCAGCACCCCCCACGCAGCCTAGCTGTCCTGCGGCCGACTCCCGGCCTGAACAAGAGGTTGCTGAGGAAATGGAGTGCTAATAACGGCGCTCCAACATTTCCTCCAGAGCAACATCAACCACTCTGCCAGAGCTCAGGATCTTTTGCTCCAGAGCATGGCAGAGTGGTCGATCCGTGTGGCTGTGGTCGCTGAGCCGTACTTTGTCCCCCCCAGGGATAACTGGGCGGGAGATCTCGACGGCTCGGTGGCCATCATCGGCGGGACTCTTGTGAACGCGTCCCGAGGTCGCGGCTGGGTGGCTGCCCTCGTGGACGACATAGTCACCATCGGGGCATACTTCTCGCCCAACAAGAGTCTCTCCGACTTTGAGGGTTTCCTTGTCGAGTTGGGGGCCGTCGTGGGCCAGCACCACCCTCGCCCTTTGTTGCTGCTCGGGGATCTCAACGCCAAGTCAGCGGCTTGGGGATCCCCGATCACCGACCCCAGGGGTGAGGCGTTGGAGGAGTGGGCGCTCACGACGGGCCTGGCCGTCCTCAATCGGGGCTCGGCCTACACGTGCGTGCGGCAGCGGGGCGGGTCCATAGTGGACGTTTCGTTCGCTAGCCCCGTTGTCGCGCGACGCGTCCGTGGATGGCGTGTCGCCGTGGAGGTGGAGACGTTGTCGGACCACCGTTACATTCGGTTCGACGTCTCCGCCCAGACCGCAGGTGGCCCATCGGCCCCGCATACGGACGGTCCGCGCTGGGCGTTGAAGCGCATCGACAGGGAGGCCCTCGAGGAGGCCGCCATTGTTCAGGCTTGGAACCGGGAGTCGGCGATAGGCGAACCCGTCGACGTCGAAGAGGAGGCGCAGTGGTTCCGCGGGGCGATGACGCAAATCTGCGACGCGTCCATGCCCCGGGTTCGCACTCAGTCTGCGAGGCGCCGGGTGTACTGGTGGTCCGACGAGATTGCGCAGCTGCGCGTCTCGTGCGTAGCGGCTAGACGCCAGTACACTCGGTACCGGAGGAGACGTCGACGGATTCCCGAGGAGGAAACCGCGCGGTATGAGGTGTACCGCGCGGCGAAAGAGGCTCTGCGGCTGGCCATCGGCGAAGCCAAGACGCGTGCCAGGGAGGAGCTGTTGGCGACCCTAGACGGGGACCCGTGGGGGCGCCCCTACCGGATGGTCAGAGGAAAACTCCGTCCTTGGGCGCCCCCGATCGCGGAGGGTCTCCAGCCCCAGCTGCTGGAACAAGTGGTCGCAACCCTCTTCCCTGCGAGGGATGAGCACGTACCACCGCCGATGGCGCTGCCTGCAGCCGCAGAGTCAGACGAGGAGAGCGCAAGCTCCCCTGAGGTGACACAGCCGGAGATGAGGGCGGCCGTGATGCGGCTCCGGGCCAAGAACGTTGCCCCGGGGCCCGATGGAATACCCGGCCGCGCCCTCGTCCTCGCCCTGAGGGCTCTAGAGCCCCAGCTGAGAGGACTCTTCTCCGCGTGCCTCGAGCGGGGCCAGTTTCCTGCCGTATGGAAGGCGGGTCGACTGGTCCTGCTCAGGAAGGCGGGGCGCCCTGCGGACTCGCCGTCCGCATACCGGCCCATAGTGCTGCTAGACGAGGCGGGCAAGCTCTTCGAGCGGATCATCGCGGACCGCCTCGTCAGCCACTTGTGCAGAGAGGGGCCGGACCTGGACGACAGCCAGTTCGGGTTTCGGCATGGGCGCTCCACTATCGACGCCATCACGCGAGTGAGAGTCCTGGCGGAGGAAGCGGTGTCCCGGGGTGGGGTGGTGCTGGCGGTGTCCTTGGACATCTCCAACGCGTTCAACACCCTGCCCTGGAGTTGCATAAGGGAGGCACTGCGATATCATCGGGTGCCTTCCTACCTCCGCCGCGTGGTTGGGGCCTATCTGGCAGAGAGGTGTGTCACCTACAGGGGACGCGACGGCAGAGGCCGGCGCGATATGTCGTGCGGTGTTCCACAGGGTTCGGTATTGGGGCCGCTCCTGTGGAACATCGGGTACGACTGGGTGCTGAGGGGCGAGCTCCAGCCGGGGGTGGACCTGACGTGTTACGCGGACGACACGCTGGTCACCGCCCGGGGGAGCTCGCACAGGGAGGCAGCGTTGCTGGCTACGGCTGCGGTCTCGCAGGTGGTGAGCCGCATCCGGCGCCTGGGCCTGGAGGTGGCCCTCAACAAGTCGGAGGCCATCGTTTTCCATGGCCCCCGACGGGCGCCGCCGCAGGGATCACACATCGTGGTCGGGGGGGCTCGAATCGCTGTCGAGTCTACCATGAAGTACCTGGGATTGGTGCTCGACAGCCGGTGGGACTTCGGCCCCCACTTCCGGCGGCTGGCGCCGAGGTTGTTGGGCGCGGCGGGCGCGCTGTCAACGCTGCTTCCCAATCTGGGGGGCCCGAGCACCGCCTGTAGGCGGTTGTACGTGGGGATCGTGCGATCCATGGCCCTGTATGGGGCCCCGGTGTGGGCTGCTGACCTGACGGCCCGCAGCATCGCGGTGCTGCGAAAACCGCAGAGGGCGATGGCCGTCAGGGTCATCAGAGGGTATCGCACGATCTCCTACGAGGCGGCTTGCGCACTGGCCGGATCCCCGCCCTGGGACCTGGAGGCGAGAGCCCTCGCGTCGCTGTATCGGTGGCGCGAGGAGGCGCGGACGCGGGGCGAAAGACTGGTGCCGCGGCAGATTGCGCGGCGCCGGTCCGAGCTCCGTAGGGCCCTGGTGGCGGAATGGCGGGACAGGCTTTCGCGCCCTACCGCCGGCCTCGCAACCGTCGAGGCGATCCGGCCGGTGCTCGACGACTGGCTCGGGAGGAGGCACGGCTCCCTGTCGTTTCGGGCGGCGCAGGTGCTCTCGGGGCATGGTTGCTTCGGGAAGTACCTGTGTCGCATAAACAGGGAGCCGGACGCTCGGTGCCATCACTGCGTCCATTGTCGGGAGGACACGGCGCGGCATACGCTGGCAGAGTGTGCCGCATGGGAGGAGCCGCGCCGTGCCCTCGTTGCGGAAGTGGGACCCGACCTGTCGCTGCCGGCCGTCGTTCGCGCGATGGTTGGCGGCGCAGAGTCGTGGGACGCAGTGATCTCCTTCTGCGAAACTGTCATGTCGCAGAAGGAAGCTGCGGAAAGGGAGAGGGAGATGACGAGTGCTCTCCCGGCCCGCAGCAGGCGCACCGGGCGTCGGCGGAGGGCGGACAACGCCCTCTTCCAACCCCCCTAAACGGGTCCAGGGGCGGCGGACTCGGGGACGTCCGCCGCCCCCCCATCCAGCAGGACCCGAGGCGGTGGCGCGTAGTGTTCCACGCGCGCCCCTCAGAGACGTAACGTCACGGGGGGAGTCGAACACCTCACTCCCCCCTTTGACCGGGACGGGGCCCGCAGTGGCGGGCCGGCACTAGTCGGAGGCTGCGGAAGACTACTTATGTGTTCCCGTGGCCTCCGGTTCACGTGTGTGACGGAACACCGGGGTGGTTTTAGTCAGTAAGAGTCTGACAGACCCCCCCGCCCTCCCCAGGGCGGGGGACATCCATGAGGATTTCCACCCCGAGAACAAAAAAAAAAAAAAAAAAAAAGGTTAGGTTAGGTTAGGTTAGGTTAGGTTAGGTTTTTTTTTTTTTTTTTTTTTTTTTTTTTTTTTTATACTTCTACCTCCAACATGGTCGGAGTCTATGGCTACTACTTCACTTTCATACCAGTTCTCGCTTTTATGCTTCTCGTACTTTCATTCCTCATACTGTTTCTTTCTTTCATTCATAATCATTCACATCTTTCTGGGTGGGATTCCCAGCTCTATTCTTATTACTGACTACTACTTTTGCTTTATTTATTTAATCTACTTTGGGTTTCTTTGAAAAAGTACACAACACAGTTTTTTATTTTTACAGTATCAGTTTTTGACTAATCTACTTATTCTACCATAATTATACAGCTTTATTATACTGCTTATTTAATCTTACATTCTATTTTTATATTTACTTTCTAACCTTCAATACAGGGGATCTATTTTATTTTAGTCTTACACATTATTCCTTATTTCTAGTTACATATTTTAATAGTATCTAATATTACCTAATTATACATTTTTTATTTATCTTATGATTTTATGCTAGTCTATAATATATACACAATATTATGACAGCATATTTACTTAAACGGTTTCATTTCTATGCATATTTATTTCTACTATTTGCTTGTAACAATTTTTAGATTTTTGAGCATGTTTACCCTTTATTGTGTGTGTTGGGTTGTCTGGTAAAATTTGTATGTCCTGTCTATTTTCAGCATTTAGGCGGTGGTATGCAAGTTGCGGGCAATGGGAAGTTTTACGTAGGGCCTTATATCTGACTTTCCCCTCATCAAGTATCACCATATACATGCTTCTCTTGATGTTTGGAATCAGGTATCGATTGTAACCAGGCTCCTCCTTGGCATCTTCAGCGGCTTTCTCTGTCAAATGGTCGTTTCTCCTCTTTGCTAGCATCCCCTGGTGAGCTTTGACCCATAACAAGTTTTCCCTCTTGTTCAGGCGGGATACGGTTCTTTTATCATCCCTGGCAAAAGTGTACAACGTATCGGGTTTTGCTATGACTTGTGGATCCACCATTATGTCGCTGAAGATTCCAAGGAGAGATACCTTGCACTTCGCTGCTTCCCTAGTTGCCCTCTCGGGTGTTGTGTAGACTAATTTATTTACTGTTTCAGGTAGGGTGCCCTCAGCAATACGCAACCGTCGATCTCGCAATTTCCTCCCATCTTTTGCGGGTGGGGCAGTCGCGGCTGAAGGCATTATGCTGCGTGCCGTTCTCGAGCTTTGCCTTTGTGCAATTCCGGCAAACTGGTGGTGTACCTGATAGCCAATCCGGACACTCTGCTCTCATATGGGGACCACCACAGTGACCACACAAGTCTGCAGGCTCGTTACAGAAGCGCTTCCCGTGTCCGAAGCCCAAACAGCGTGTGCACTGGATCAGCGGAGTCTGGTCTTCGACCCTTACCCTTTGTAGGTCGATGTGAAGGGTCCCGATATCCAGTGCTCGTCGCCAGATGGTAGGCGAGACGCTTATGACGATGTGGCCAGTGTGGGGGTTCCGTGTCCGTCTCCTGTACTTTATCTCGGCTCTGTTTTCCTCACTGTCGAGGCCGCAAAAAACACTCCGGTTCTGATTCCTGAACGCTTTCAGGACGTCTTCGTCGGTATTGACTACCAAGACGTTCTTCAGGATCAGAAGCGGATCCTTGTTTTTTACCTCCTCGACGGTGAGGTTAACTCCCTCCTTTTGCAGCCTTTCTTTGATCTTGCCCCTTTCTTCTAGGGTCTCCAGGCCTATTATAATTTTCCTGTCTTTTGCCTTTCTGACCCTCTCAACTCTTATCCACCCGTCCGTAGCATTTACCGCTTCGCGGACTCTGCTGAGGACTTCCTCTCCAGATTCCGTCTCATCCTTCGATGTGACCACAACCGAGTGCAGGGTACTGCACTTTGGCAGTGACCCTGCACCCTGGGCTGCGGCCACACTCGCGTACGTTTTATTTTTCTCGAGGAATTCTCTCTGGAGATCGATAGTCACTTTTAGCTCCTCTATCTTTTTGTTGTTTTCCTCTAGGAGCTTCGTGTTCTGATCTATTTTAAGCAAAAGCTTACTAGTGTCAGCACTTTCAAGAGAGCTGGGCTTTGTGATGACTGGTTCTGGCTCTGTCTCCATAGGCCCCTCTTTAGTCATTTTTTGTTTTGCCATTTTCAGCTCCGATTCAACTTCCCTGACTAGCTGGTATAGTCGTTCCGTGGCTTCAATGATTGCCGTCTTAATTTCTGTTTTTGTGTTTCTGGAGCTGCTTAAATTGAGTTTTGCCTTGGTAAGGCAGGCTTTGGCCTCTGCAGTTCGGTCTACATATTTGGTTTTAGGCGGTGGGCTTATGTCAATTGATTTCCGCATTGTGGTCACAGCTTTGCTCTCCTGCGTCAAAGCAGGCTTACTTTTTGTTTTTGCAGGGTCGGCCTGCGACGTCTTTACAGCTGTAGAGCGGGAAGGGCTGGTGTTTGATGCTTCCCATTCCCCTATACTGCGCCTAACATTAGAGTGGGCGACTGCCCCGGGTTTAGATGGTGACTTTTCACCGTCGGCCGCCTTTACCGGTGTTCTGAAGCCAAACATGCTGGTAGGTATGCGTCAAAAGTAACGAATAAATTAATGACGTAAATAGGGACGTGGTAAAATAAAATAAATAAAATTTAACTAACGACACACAACAAGAAATAAAACCGTTTAACAAACTTAAATCTAAAAACAGCTACAACAAAAGTTGTAAACCTGTCTATACCAGTACAAAAAAAAAAAAAACAGCGCAAAAAGCTTGAAGTAAGTGCTAGTCACCCAGTTGTGAGAGTCCGCTGTCTAGTTTTCTGGCTCAATAGAGCCTTCGTAATAGCACTCACTATCAATAACAAATAAAACAAAAACAAATATACACAAACTATTTTAGTCAAAGGCTTGATTAAGTCTTAAAATAACAAAAATATGAAATAAAACTACTAGTGTTGTCCTTTACCTCCTACGCGATTTAAATCGTTTTGTCAGTTTTTTAATTTCGGTAGGGGGGGGGGGGGGGGTCAAAAACCGGGGGGGGGGTTCGTCTTGTAGCACTTTCACCGTGGTGTCTTCGACACCACAAAGGCCGAAAATGCAGTCCTTTTTTTTCCTATCTCCCTTGGTTTCCGAGATAATGGGTTTTCCAGTTACGGGGTGAGGGTTTTGCAGGGAGGGGGTCCAAACCAGGGGGGATGGAAACCTCTAGTACGACTTTTGCCGTGGTGTCTCCGACACCACAAAGGTCGAATTAGAGGTCGAAAATTGTCTATCCCTCTTGGTTTCCGAGATACGGCCCAAGCGTCATAAAAAGCATTACCCCACTTTCCGTCGCTGCCCCAGTCGGTTAAAAATTTTTTGATAACAATTTGTGACTAATTTCCAATTTAAGCCCGGGGGGTGCAAAGGTGGTGGTGGAAATAGGATGAGAACAGGGGTGGGGGTGGGGGGATATGGGGTGTGGGGGGGGGGGGGGGGTATCAGGGTATACAGGGGTTTTTAGTTATAATATAATAAATTCTATTACTATTATTAAATATATTATTTTATTCAGATCGAGAATGAGAGGGGTTGAAGGGGGTAAAAAGGGGGGGGGAGGGTTTTATATTAATATAGGTCCTAGCTGGGAGGGAGTTATAGGGGGGGGAAAATTCCGTCAAAATTTTGAAATTCCCAGCCGTTTTCGAGATACAGGTGTATTTAGATTTATTGAGATCCCGGGTTCGATTCCCGGTTTCCAAGAATTTTAGAAAAATTTATTACACACTGCTTTTATAATTTTAGTAACTAAGTCAAATAGTAAATTTATATTTTTGCGGGATAGTCTTACAGGGGGAATAGTGGTGTAAGAGGGGGGGGGGGGTGAAGGTTGGGAGGGGGATAACCAAACAATCTTTCAGCGTCTAGGTTCTCGTAATGATATACGTAAGTACAATGTCCGGCTGGCCGACTGTTGGCGGGTAGGGGGGGGTGCCAGGAAATAATAAATAATTAATAAATTAATTAATAATAGGGGGGGGGGTTGCATATAGGGTAACCTGTAGGGCTTTGCTGTATATAGTAAAGGATATGCAGTCCGATGTCAAATTTGAGCTATCTCGCTCCGTTTTCGAGCTACGGGCGTTTTAAGGTTGCTCAAGGGCCCAGGTTCGGTTCCCGGTTCGTAGTGGAATTGAGGTAAAAATTTTGTATAGTTTTTTATACGTGATTCGCTGAGGGCGCTGTTTTTAATCTGTATAGTGACGGGGGGATGTTTGGGTTTTAAAGGGAAATGGGATAATTAGGGATAATAAGGGTTGGGGGGGTACCCAAAACAGGCGTTCTGCGTCTAAATTTGCCGTGACAATTACCCTGTAAGTGCCAGGCTGCAGCCGACTGTTTGGGGGGTAATGGGTTTTTAATTTTTAAATAAATAACAATAAATAGTCGAAAAACAAATTTTTGGTTTAGGCCTAATAGTTTTGGGTTAGAATGAATCTTTTTTGAAATTTTGAAAACGTAGGGGGTGGTTTTTGACCACGCACTATCTGTTCCCGTTTTTAGAATTCCCGAATTTTCGGTACTTTCGAAGCTGGTTTTTCGAATCGCGATCTTTTACAAAGTTAGCTTTGCGGCTACTTTCGCATGTAAACAAAGATGTTAATAGCTATAGCGACTCGAAAAACGCTCCGAAAATTCTAATTTAAACACTATCTTATTGTCTATGGACTAGGCTATCCTGTCTAAAAATAGAGACTGCGCGCCGCGACTCCTTCACCCTCTTCTGGGGAGTTACCCTGGTGTCGGTTTCCGGGCCGACCGCAAATGTCTTATATTGCGGTAGTGCACTTTGTAATTAAAATTTTGAGTAAACTACGGGGCCGAAAAATCTAAAATTTTGGAAATTTACTATCTAGGTAGTCTACTATGCAATAAAAATTTAAAAATGGGGGGTTGTCGATCTACTTTGGCCGGAAACCGGCACCAAAGAATCTGAAGACCTTTTCTGACTTTTGCAGGGTGGTTTCTCAGCCGGGGGTGGTCCGATCTTCCGGATGTTGGTGTCAGTAGGATCGCCTCGTTGAGACGCTTCTAATGGTGTGTCACACACCTGTCCAGCTGTGCTGGAAGTCGAAGACGGTTGCACGTGGCGGCAGGTTTTCCGCGGGTACTTCAGCCGTTTCCCACCGGAAAATTCCTGGAGGTGGCCCAGCAGATGGGCCTCGTCAAGGCACAGATTTTGATCTCAAAAAAGTGGGGGGTCGCCGATCTCGCTACCACAAAAACTCCGAAAAACACCAAAAAATCAGGTTTTTCGTGCACAGCTTTCACTCACTTTCACCGATTTCCGCGCGGTTTTCACTGTTGTGTTCCCCGCGACAAGACGCGTACGGGGATATCAAACACTTGTATATTCGCGCGAAAAAACCCTTTTTCACAATTTAAAGTGACGGAGCGTGGAAAAAGCGTGGCGCTCGCGGTCGTGGCTGCCGGCAGACCGGTTAGGTTAGGTTAGGTTAGGTTGGAGACGGCAAAGCTGCAGGAGGAGAACGGCCGTCTCCATGACGAGTTAGAGGATCTCCGGCGGGAGGTCGCCGCTCTAAGGGCTGATTTTAGTCAGCAGCAAGAGCGTGCGGCTCCCGCGGCTGCCGACCCCGCTCCGGTGCCTGGCTCCCTGCCGGGCCTGGAAGACATTGCGCGGGCCATCATGCTCCAGGTGGGAGACATGGTGAATGCCCGCCTGGAGGCGATGGAGCCGAGGCTCCTCCCCGCCGAAAACCTCCGGCCGCCGCTCGCGGCGGACAAACGGAGGAGAGAGGAGTCAAGGCTCGAGCAGGGAGCCAAAAAGCCCGCTGAGGGCCAAAAGAAGGCCATGGAGGGGAGCAAGAAGCCCGCGGAGGGGCCTAAAAAGCCCGCGGAGGGAGCCCCCCGCCAAGGCCAAGCCGCGCAGCCTGCGGCCACGTCCGGTGAGACCTGGGCGACGGTCGTGGGCAGAAAAAAGAAGAAAAAGAGCAAGGCTCTGAAGGCACCGGAACCGCAAGGTCGGGATGCCAGGGACGGACAGGCGCCGAAATCGCAGGGCCGGACCGGCAAGGGCAAGAAAAAGCCGCCCATGGTTCGCGCCCCACGCTCCGCGGCTGTGGTAATTACGCTACAGCCCGGAGCCGTTGAAAGGGGCGTGACGTACAAGTCGGTCCTGGCGGAGGCAAAGGCCAAGATCCGGCTGCCCGATCTTGGCATCCCGAACGTGGTCATTAAGACGGCCGTTACGGGTGCGCGGCTTCTGGAGGTGTCCGGCACCTCCAGCAGCGAGCAGGCGGACGCCCTGGCAGCTAAGCTCCAGGAGGCCCTGGGGTCGGAGGATGTCCGAGTGTCCAGGCCCGTCAAAACGGCAGAAATGCGCGTTAATGGGCTGGACGACTCGGTGACCCCAGAGGAGGTAGCGGCTGCCATCGCTAGAGACGGTGGGTGTACGTCTGCGAGCGTGCAGGCGGGTGACGTCCGCGCCGACGCCTCCGGACTAGGCACAATTTGGGTGCGATGTCCGGTGGCGGCGGCGAAGAAGGTCGCCGACAGTGGGCGTGTGCTGGTTGGGTGGGTTGCGGCAAGGGTTAAGCTGCTGCAGCCCCGGGCCATGCAGTGCTTCCGGTGCCTGGACTACGGGCATGTCCGGGCACAGTGCACTGCCGAAGTTGATCGCAGCGACCAATGTTTCCGCTGCGGTCAACCCGGCCACAAGGCGGCCCGTTGCTCCGCGACGCCAAACTGCAGCCTTTGTGCAGCTGCGGGAAAGCCCGCGGAGCACAGAGCAGGCGGCAAAGCCTGCGGCGCGCCCCTCTCCAAGCGCAAGCGTAAGCGCAAGGGGAAGGGCAAAAAATCGAAGGGGACCGCGGCTGCGGGGGGATCAGCACCCCCCACGCAGCCTAGCTGTCCTGCGGCCGACTCCCGGCCTGAACAAGAGGTTGCTGAGGAAATGGAGTGCTAATAACGGCGCTCCAACATTTCCTCCAGAGCAACATCAACCACTCTGCCAGAGCTCAGGATCTTTTGCTCCAGAGCATGGCAGAGTGGTCGATCCGTGTGGCTGTGGTCGCTGAGCCGTACTTTGTCCCCCCCAGGGATAACTGGGCGGGAGATCTCGACGGCTCGGTGGCCATCATCGGCGGGACTCTTGTGAACGCGTCCCGAGGTCGCGGCTGGGTGGCTGCCCTCGTGGACGACATAGTCACCATCGGGGCATACTTCTCGCCCAACAAGAGTCTCTCCGACTTTGAGGGTTTCCTTGTCGAGTTGGGGGCCGTCGTGGGCCAGCACCACCCTCACCCTGTGTTGCTGCTCGGGGATCTCAACGCCAAGTCAGCGGCTTGGGGATCCCCGATCACCGATCCCAGGGGTGAGGCGTTGGAGGAGTGGGCGCTTACGACGGGCCTGGCCGTCCTCAATCGGGGCTCGGCCTACACGTGCGTGCGGCAGCGGGGCGGGTCCATAGTGGACGTCTCGTTCGCTAGCCCCGTTGTCGCGCGACGCGTCCGTGGATGGCGTGTCGCCGTGGAGGTGGAGACGTTGTCGGACCACCGTTACATTCGGTTCGACGTCTCCGCCCAGACCGCAGGTGGCCCATCGGCCCCGCATACGGACGGTCCGCGCTGGGCGTTGAAGCGCATCGACAGGGAGGCCCTCGAGGAGGCCGCCATTGTTCAGGCTTGGAACCGGGAGTCGGCGATAGGCGAACCCGTCGACGTCGAAGAGGAGGCGCGGTGGTTCCGCGGGGCGATGACGCAAATCTGCGACGCGTCCATGCCCCGGGTTCGCACTCAGTCTGCGAGGCGCCGGGTGTACTGGTGGTCCGACGAGATTGCGCAGCTGCGCGTCTCGTGCGTAGCGGCTAGACGCCAGTACACTCGGTACCGGAGGAGACGGCGAAGCCAAGACGCGTGCCAGGGAGGAGCTGTTGGCGACCCTAGACGGGGACCCGTGGGGGCGCCCCTACCGGATGGTCAGAGGAAAACTCCGTCCTTGGGCGCCCCCGATCGTGGAGGGTCTCCAGCCCCAGCTGCTGGAACAAGTGGTCGCAACCCTCTTCCCTGCGAGGGATGAGCACGTACCACCGCCGATGGCGCTGCCTGCAGCCGCAGAGTCAGACGAGGAGAGCGCAAGCTCCCCTGAGGTGACACAGCCGGAGATGAGGGCGGCCGTGATGCGGCTCCGGGCCAAGAACGTTGCCCCGGGGCCCGATGGAATACCCGGCCGCGCCCTCGTCCTCGCCCTGAGGGCTCTAGGGCCCCAGCTGAGAGGACTCTTCTCCGCGTGCCTCGAGCGGGGCCAGTTTCCTGCCGTATGGAAGGCGGGTCGACTGGTCCTGCTCAGGAAGGCGGGGCGCCCTGCGGACTCGCCGTCCGCATACCGGCCCATAGTGCTGCTAGACGAGGCGGGCAAGCTCTTCGAGCGGATCATCGCGGACCGCCTCGTCAGCCACTTGTGCAGAGAGGGGCCGGACCTGGACGACAGCCAGTTCGGGTTTCGGCATGGGCGCTCCACTATCGACGCCATCACGCGAGTGAGAGTCCTGGCGGAGGAAGCGGTGTCCCGGGGCGGGGTGGTGCTGGCGGTGTCCTTGGACATCTCCAACGCGTTCAACACCCTGCCCTGGAGTTGCATAAGGGAGGCACTGCGATATCATCGGGTGCCTTCCTACCTCCGCCGCGTGGTTGGGGCCTATCTAGCAGAGAGGTGTGTCACCTACAGGGGACGCGACGGCAGAGGCCGGCGCGATATGTCGTGCGGTGTTCCACAGGGTTCGGTACTGGGGCCGCTCCTGTGGAACATCGGGTACGACTGGGTGCTGAGGGGCGAGCTCCAGCCGGGGGTGGACCTGACGTGTTACGCGGATGACACGCTGGTCACCGCCCGGGGGAGCTCGCACAGGGAGGCAGCGTTGCTGGCTACGGCTGCGGTCTCGCAGGTGGTGAGCCGCATCCGGCGCCTGGGCCTGGAGGTGGCCCTCAACAAGTCGGAGGCCATCGTTTTCCATGGCCCCCGACGGGCGCCGCCGCCGGGATCACACATCGTGGTCGGGGGGGCTCGAATCGCTGTCGAGTCTACCATGAAGTACCTGGGATTGGTGCTCGACAGCCGGTGGGACTTCGGCCCCCACTTCCGGCGGCTGGCGCCGAGGTTGTTGGGCGCGGCGGGCGCGCTGTCAACGCTGCTTCCCAATCTGGGGGGCCCGAGCACCGCCTGTAGGCGGTTGTACGTGGGGATCGTGCGATCCATGGCCCTGTATGGGGCCCCGGTGTGGGCTGCTGACCTGACGGCCCGCAGCATCGCGGTGCTGCGAAAACCGCAGAGGGCGATGGCCGTCAGGGTCATCAGAGGGTATCGCACGATCTCCTACGAGGCGGCTTGCGCACTGGCCGGATCCCCACCCTGGGACCTGGAGGCGAGAGCCCTCGCGTCGCTGTATCGGTGGCGCGAGGAGGCGCGGACGCGGGGCGAAAGACTGGTGCCGCGGCAGATTGCGCGGCGCCGGTCCGAGCTCCGTAGGGCCCTGGTGGCGGAATGGCGGGACAGGCTTTCGCGCCCTACCGCCGGCCTCGCAACCGTCGAGGCGATCCGGCCGGTGCTCGACGACTGGCTCGGGAGGAGGCACGGCTCCCTGTCGTTTCGGGCGACGCAGGTGCTCTCGGGGCATGGTTGCTTCGGGAAGTACCTGTGTCGCATAAACAGGGAGCCGGACGCTCGGTGCCATCACTGCGTCCATTGTCGGGAGGACACGGCGCGGCATACGCTGGCAGAGTGTGCCGCATGGGAGGAGCCGCGCCGTGCCCTCGTTGCGGAAGTGGGACCCGACCTGTCGCTGCCGGCCGTCGTTCGCGCGATGGTTGGCGGTGCAGAGTCGTGGGACGCAGTGATCTCCTTCTGCGAAACTGTCATGTCGCAGAAGGAGGCTGCGGAAAGGGAGAGGGAGATGACGAGTGCTCTCCCGGCCCGCAGCAGGCGCACCGGGCGTCGGCGGAGGGCGGACAACGCCCTCTTCCAACCCCCCTAAACGGGTCCAGGGGCGGCGGACTCGGGGACGTCCGCCGCCCCCCATCCAGCAGGACCCGAGGCGGTGGCGCGTAGTGTTCCACGCGCGCCCTTCAGAGACGTGACGTCACGGGGGGAGTCGAACACCTCACTCCCCCCTTTGACCGGGACGGGGCCCGCAGTGGCGGGCCGGCACTAGTCGGAGGCTGCGGAAGACTACTTATGTGTTCCCGTGGCCTCCGGTTCACGTGTGTGACGGAACACCGGGGTGGTTTTAGTCAGTAAGAGTCTGACAGACCCCCCCGCCCTCCCCAGGGCGGGGGACATCCATGAGGATTTCCACCCCGAGAACAAAAAAAAAAAAAAAAAAAAAAAAAAAAAAAAAAAGGTTAGGTTAGGTTAGGTTAGGTTAGGTTGGCCGACTCCCGGCCTGAACAAGAGGTTGCTGAGGAAATGGAGTGCTAATAACGGCGCTCCAACATTTCCTCCAGAGCAACATCAACCACTCTGCCAGAGCTCAGGATCTTTTGCTCCAGAGCATGGCAGAGTGGTCGATCCGTGTGGCTGTGGTCGCTGAGCCGTACTTTGTCCCCCCCAGGGATAACTGGGCGGGAGATCTCGACGGCTCGGTGGCCATCATCGGCGGGACTCTTGTGAACGCGTCCCGAGGTCGCGGCTGGGTGGCTGCCCTCGTGGACGACATAGTCACCATCGGGGCATACTTCTCGCCCAACAAGAGTCTCTCCGACTTTGAGGGTTTCCTTGTCGAGTTGGGGGCCGTCGTGGGCCAGCACCACCCTCGCCCTGTGTTGCTGCTCGGGGATCTCAACGCCAAGTCAGCGGCTTGGGGATCCCCGATCACCGACCCCAGGGGTGAGGCGTTGGAGGAGTGGGCGCTCACGACGGGCCTGGCCGTCCTCAATCGGGGCTCGGCCTACACGTGCGTGCGGCAGCGGGGCGGGTCCATAGTGGACGTGTCGTTCGCTAGCCCCGTTGTCGCGCGACGCGTCCGTGGATGGCGTGTCGCTGTGGAGGTGGAGACGTTGTCGGACCACCGTTACATTCGGTTCGACGTCTCCGCCCAGACCGCAGGTGGCCCATCGGCCCCGCATACGGACGGTCCGCGCTGGGCGTTGAAGCGTATCGACAGGGAGGCCCTCGAGGAGGCCGCCATTGTTCAGGCTTGGAACCGGGAGTCGGCGATAGGCGAACCCGTCGACGTCGAAGAGGAGGCGCAGTGGTTCCGCGGGGCGATGACGCAAATCTGCGACGCGTCCATGCCCCGGGTTCGCACTCAGTCTGCGAGGCGCCGGGTGTACTGGTGGTCCGACGAGATTGCGCAGCTGCGCGTCTCGTGCGTAGCGGCTAGACGCCAGTACACTCGGTACCGGAGGAGACGTCGACGGATTCCCGAGGAGGAAACCGCGCGGTATGAGGTGTACCGCGCGGCGAAAGAGGCTCTGCGGCTGGCCATCCGCGAAGCCAAGACGCGTGCCAGGGAGGAGCTGTTGGCGACCCTAGACGGGGACCCGTGGGGGCGCCCCTACCGGATGGTCAGAGGAAAACTCCGTCCTTGGGCGCCCCCGATCGCGGAGGGTCTCCAGCCCCAGCTGCTGGAACAAGTGGTCGCAACCCTCTTCCCTGCGAGGGATGAGCACGTACCACCGCCGATGGCGCTGCCTGCAGCCGCAGAGTCAGACGAGGAGAGCGCAAGCTCCCCTGAGGTGACACAGCCGGAGATGAGGGCGGCCGTGATGCGGCTCCGGGCCAAGAACGTTGCCCCGGGGCCCGATGGAATACCCGGCCGCGCTCTCGTCCTCGCCCTGAGGGCTCTAGAGCCCCAGCTGAGAGGACTCTTCTCCGCGTGCCTCGAGCGGGGCCAGTTTCCTGCCGTATGGAAGGCGGGTCGACTGGTCCTGCTCAGGAAGGCGGGGCGCCCTGCGGACTCGCCGTCCGCATACCGGCCCATAGTGCTGCTAGACGAGGCGGGCAAGCTCTTCGAGCGGATCATCGCGGACCGCCTCGTCAGCCACTTGTGCAGAGAGGGGCCGGACCTGGACGACAGCCAGTTCGGGTTTCGGCATGGGCGCTCCACTATCGACGCCATCACGCGAGTGAGAGTCCTGGCGGAGGAAGCGGTGTCCCGGGGCGGGGTGGTGCTGGCGGTGTCCTTGGACATCTCCAACGCGTTCAACACCCTGCCCTGGAGTTGCATAAGGGAGGCACTGCGATATCATCGGGTGCCTTCCTACCTCCGCCGCGTGGTTGGGGCCTATCTGGCAGAGAGGTGTGTCACCTACAGGGGACGCGACGGCAGAGGCCGGCGCGATATGTCGTGCGGTGTTCCACAGGGTTCGGTATTGGGGCCGCTCCTGTGGAACATCGGGTACGACTGGGTGCTGAGGGGCGAGCTCCAGCCGGGGGTGGACCTGACGTGTTACGCGGACGACACGCTGGTCACCGCCCGGGGGAGCTCGCACAGGGAGGCAGCGTTGCTGGCTACGGCTGCGGTCTCGCAGGTGGTGAGCCGCATCCGGCGCCTGGGCCTGGAGGTGGCCCTCAACAAGTCGGAGGCCATCGTTTTCCATGGCCCCCGACGGGCGCCGCCGCCGGGATCACACATCGTGGTCGGGGGGGCTCGAATCGCTGTCGAGTCTACCATGAAGTACCTGGGATTGGTGCTCGACAGCCGGTGGGACTTCGGCCCCCACTTCCGGCGGCTGGCGCCGAGGTTGTTGGGCGCGGCGGGCGCGCTGTCAACGCTGCTTCCCAATCTGGGGGGCCCGAGCACCGCCTGTAGGCGGTTGTACGTGGGGATCGTGCGATCCATGGCCCTGTATGGGGCCCCGGTGTGGGCTGCTGACCTGACGGCCCGCAGCATCGCGGTGCTGCGAAAACCGCAGAGGGCGATGGCCGTCAGGGTCATCAGAGGGTATCGCACGATCTCCTACGAGGCGGCTTGCGCACTGGCCGGATCCCCGCCCTGGGACCTGGAGGCGAGAGCCCTCGCGTCGCTGTATCGGTGGCGCGAGGAGGCGCGGACGCGGGGCGAAAGACTGGTGCCGCGGCAGATTGCGCGGCGCCGGTCCGAGCTCCGTAGGGCCCTGGTGGCGGAATGGCGGGACAGGCTTTCGCGCCCTACCGCCGGCCTCGCAACCGTCGAGGCGATCCGGCCGGTGCTCGACGACTGGCTCGGGAGGAGGCACGGCTCCCTGTCGTTTCGGGCGGCGCAGGTGCTCTCGGGGCATGGTTGCTTCGGGAAGTACCTGTGTCGCATAAACAGGGAGCCGGACGCTCGGTGCCATCACTGCGTCCATTGTCGGGAGGACACGGCGCGGCATACGCTGGCAGAGTGTGCCGCATGGGAGGAGCCGCGCCGTGCCCTCGTTGCGGAAGTGGGACCCGACCTGTCGCTGCCGGCCGTCGTTCGCGCGATGGTTGGCGGCGCAGAGTCGTGGGACGCGGTGATCTCCTTCTGCGAAACTGTCATGTCGCAGAAGGAGGCTGCGGAAAGGGAGAGGGAGATGACGAGTGCTCTCCCGGCCCGCAGCAGGCGCACCGGGCGTCGGCGGAGGGCGGACAACGCCCTCTTCCAACCCCCCTAAACGGGTCCAGGGGCGGCGGACTCGGGGACGTCCGCCGCCCCCCATCCAGCAGGACCCGAGGCGGTGGCGCGTAGTGTTCCACGCGCGCCCTTCAGAGACGTGACGTCACGGGGGGAGTCGAACACCTCACTCCCCCCTTTGACCGGGACGGGGCCCGCAGCGGCGGGCCGGCACTAGTCGGAGGCTGCGGAAGAATACTTATGTGTTCCCGTGGCCTCCGGTTCACGTGTGTGACGGAACACCGGGGTGGTTTTAGTCAGTAAGAGTCTGACAGACCCCCCCGCCCTCCCCAGGGCGGGGGACATCCATGAGGATTTCCACCCCGAGAACAAAAAAAAAAAAAAAAAAAAAAAGGTTAGGTTAGGTTAGGTTAGGTTAGGTTACAAACCAAATGGGGGACCCCCCCACAGTGCTTACGTCCTCGTCGTGTCCCCTGGAAACGACCCAGTCTGACCACCGTAACGGAGTGGCAGACTGGGCTCGGCCAAAGTGCACTGTGCATCGTTGCGTTCTTATATTGCGGTCTGTGACGATTCCTGCGGAGGCTCATTATGCCCAAACCCATGCGGGATGCCCTCGGGCAGTTTGTTAAAAAAGGCCCTTCTCAGGGCCAACCAAAAGGCCCTTCTCAGGGCCAACCCAAAGGCCCTTCTCAGGGCCAACCCAAAGGCCCTTCTCAGGGCCAACGTGACGCGTCAGCGTCAGACGCGGAGCCAAACTCCTCCCGGGGTTTGAGGGTGGATGAGTTGTCGGAATGCACTGATTCCGACAACGAGTCCATCACGTTGGAGTCGGACGCAAGTTCGGTGGGCGTTAGCCGGGCAAGGAAGCGGGCCTTCATGAAGGACACTTCTGAAGCCTCCTCAGGCTCTGCAAAGGAGCCTAAGGAGAAGAGGAAGCCGAAGGCCAAGAAGGGGCCTACTGTGGCGGACACCCACGACGTGGGTCTTGGAGACGCCCAGAGGCAGCTGGACCTGGCTCGGCGGGAGCGGATCCGGCAGGACCTAGAGGAGGAGGTCGCTGCCAGGGAGCGGCAGGCGTGCGTCCCCCGAGCCCGGTCCGGGTACGGCGCGTCCCACGTCCTTTACGCGGACCACTCCCTGGCAGAGCTGGAGCGCATGGCGGAGGAGGACGAAGGGGAGATAAAAATGGTCGCCTCCAAGTCCTCCAACCTTAATGGGACTTTTCAAAAGTCCCTTAAGTGCAGGGCCGCCAGCATGCGCGGCATTGTCGGGGAGCTGGTGAAGCGCACAGCCACCGACGAGACGCGGCAGCTGCAGGCGAAGGTGGATCGCCTGCAGTCGGAGGTCAGCCAGCTTCACCAAAAGCTGGCTGATGTCACGGCCCGGCCGACTCAAGCCGAGCCGAGACCCGCGGTAGAGGGCCCCTCCTCCTCGAACCTTGAGGATATAATCCGCAAGGTTGTGATGGAGGAGAGGGCCTTCACAAGGTCCTGCCTGGCGGGAATTGAGGACCGGCTCCTGCCGGAGAAGCGTCTCCGTCCACCGCTTGCAGCGGACAGGAAGCGCAGCGAGCCGGTGCCGTCCGCACCTCCACAGGAGGAGGACCTCCTCCTCCCGTCCACCACCGCGACTAACCATCAGCAGGGGTGGACGAAGGTCGGGAAGGGAAGGGGGAGAAAGGGCAAGAAGGCGGCAGCGGCCGCCTCTGCCGTCCCCGCCACAACCCCTCCCACCCAGTCGCAGGCGACTGGCAAGGGCAAGGGCAAGGGGAAGGGGAAAAGCTCCCCCCCAGCCGGCGGCAAGGGAAGGAACCTAGTTCCTCCCAGAACCGCGGCCGTCGTGGTGACGCTCACCGCGGAGGCTGCGGAGCGGGGAGAGACGTACGCGTCCGTCATGACGCGGGCGCGTACCAATGCCGATCCCACCACACTCGGGATCGGTAGGGTCTCCTGCCGCCGGACTCAAGCCGGGGCTCGAATCTTCGAGTTCCCGGGAGCTCAGGGGGGAGCAAACGCGGACCTCTTTGCAGCAAAGCTGCAAGAGGTCATTGCGGACGCGGCCAAGGTGGCGAGGCCGGTAAAGTCGGCGGCCCTGGAGGTGACCGGTCTGGACGACTCGGTCACCAAAGAGGAGGTGGTGGCGGCGGTCGCAGCGGTAGGGGGCTGCAGCGTCGCAGCGGTGCAGGGCCGGGACATCAGGCCCGGCCGTGGCGGCATGGGCACCATCCGCCTCGAGTGCCCAGTCGCCGCTGCCAAAGCCGTACTCGACGGGGGACGGCTTGCCGTCGGGTTTAGCTCGGGTGCGGTCCGAGCACTTGCGGATCAGCCCCTGCGCTGCTACAGGTGCTTCGGCATCGGGCACACCCGGCCCCTCTGTCCGTCCCCTGTTGACAGGTCGGACTGCTGCTACCGCTGCGGCAAGGAGGGCCACAAGTCCGCCTCCTGCGGGGTCGCCACGCCGCACTGCGCGGTGTGCGCCGCCAGTGGCCGCCCGGCGGACCATTTGATGAAGGGCAGTAACTGCTGTCCTCCCCCTAGGAGGGGCAAAGCGCAGGCACCGGTCCAGCCTGCCGCTGTCACTGCCGTTCCGGAGGCAGCAGTTGCTGGCCTAGCGGAGGAGGGGGGTGCGATGTCCGATTGATGGCCCTATCCGTCGAACATCGCATCCTCCAGGCGAACACCAATCACTGCAGAGCGGCTCAGGACCTGCTCATGCAGTCCATGGCCCAGTGGTTGGTGGACCTGGCGGTGGTCGCCGAGCCGTACTCGGTACCCAGCAGCTGGCTGGGTGATCGGGACGGCTTGGTGGCCTTGGTGTCGCGGCGTGCCACAGACTCCCCTTCCCTCTCGCTCTTAGAGAGGGGATCGGGCTACGTGGCCGCCGCGTGGGGGGATATGGCCCTGGTGGGAGTCTACTTCTCCCCAAACCGCCCTTTGAGGGACTTTGAGCACTTCCTCGAAGTCCTAACGGCAGTCGTCGGGAGGGCGGCACCTCGCCAGGTCGCCGTGTTGGGCGACCTGAACGCCAAGTCGGTGGCCTGGGGCAACCCGGCCGCCACGTGCAACGTCCGGGGGCGCGCCGTCGAATTTTGGGCGGCGTCGTGCGGTGTGTCCCTCCTCAACAGGGGGGAAGTTCACACGTGTGTGCGGCAGCGGGGAGGATCGGTGGTTGACGTCTCGTTCGCCACCCCCGCGCTAGCCGCCCGCGTTGTGAACTGGCGGGTGGAGATGGTGGAGACCCTGTCGGATCACCGCTATGTGCGGTTCGACATTTCCACCACCCAGAGTCCGCGGAGGACGGCCCGTTCGGGCCGATCTCCCTTCCCGCGGTGGGCTCTCACCCGCCTGGACCGGGAGGCAGCCCAGGAGGCGGCATTCCTCCAGGACTGGCTCTCGCCCCCTGTGGAGGCAACGGACGTCGACGCCGCAGCGGTCCGGCTTCGGAGTTCCCTGACCGAGGTGTGCAATTCTAGCATGCCTCGGTCTCGCCGGCCGCCTCCCCGTCGCGCCGTTTACTGGTGGACGGAGGAGCTGGCGGGGCTCCGGGCCGCGTGCGTGACGGCCAGACGGGCGTACACGCGGAGCCGGCGGCGCACAAGCCGATCTCAGGCTGGGGAGGACCGTCTTTACGCCTCTTACCGAGAGGCAGTGACGGTCCTCAAGTCGGCAATGTGCGCCGCCAAGGACTCGGCGAGGGCCGAGATGCTGGAGGGTCTCGACAGGGACCCATACGGGAGACCGTACAAGGCAGCGCGGAACCACCTGCGGCCCTACGGTCCCCCGCTGTCGGAGACCCTCGAGCCGGCGTTGCTGGATGGGGTGGTCCGGTCCCTGTTTCCGCGCAGGACCGACTTCGCCCCACCAGCGATGGACCCCCCGCGGGAGGCGGCTTCGCCGGAGGACGAGGGGGTCCCCCCGGTGACGGACGACGAGGTTCTAGGTGGGATCCTTCGCCTCCGCGCGAAAAAGACGGCCCCAGGGCCGGACGGCGTCCCTGCACGGGTGGCGGCAATAGCTGCCTCTCAGATGCAGGACAGATTTCGGGACCTCTTCAGTGCGTGTTTTACGACTGGGAGGTTCCCGAAACTGTGGAAGGAGGGGCAGCTGTGTCTGCTTCGTAAGGAGGGACGCCCGGTGGACTCCCCCTCGGCGTACCGGCCCATCGTTCTTCTCGATGAGGTCGGTAAATTCTTCGAGGGGATAGTCGCCGCCCGGCTCAACAGCCACCTGCGGGGGGTGGGACCAGACCTGTCGGACGCCCAGTTCGGCTTTCGACAGGGGCGTTCGACGGTCGATGCACTGGCCCTGCTCAAGGGCCAGGTGCAATCAGCGGTGAAGTCGGGGGACGGGGTTCTGGCGGTGTCTTTTGACATCGCCAACGCCTTCAACTCCGTCCCCCACTCTACGATATTGGAGGCGCTCCGATACCACGGAGTGCCCCAATATCTGCGTAACCTCCTGACCAGCTACTTGGAGGACCGAGAGGTCCTCCTCGTGGACAAGACTGCGACGGTCAGGAGGTATGCTGCAGAGTCCGGTGTTCCACAGGGGTCGGTCCTCGGCCCCCTCCTTTGGAACATCGGATTCGACTGGCTTTTGAGGGGCACCCTCCTCCCGGGCACGAGCGTCATCTGCTACGCAGATGACACTCTCCTCGTTGCCCGGGGGAGGGACTTTAGGGAGGCGGCCAGTCTGGCCTCGGCGGGCGGATCCTTGGTCGCAGGGAGGATCCGCCGCCTAGGATTGAGGGTGGCGCTGAACAAGACCGAGGCCGTGTTCTTCCACGGGCCTCGGCAGCGCTGCCCTCCCGACGCTCACATTGTCGTGGAGGGCGTCAGGATAGGGGTCGGGGCCCAGATGAAATATCTGGGCCTCGTCCTGGACAGCAGGTGGCGCTTCGGCCCACATTTCAGTGGGCTGTCGACGCGCCTGCTGAGGACCGCCGGCGCCCTGTCGTGGCTCCTCCCGAACTTGGGGGGGCCCAAGACACGATGCCGGCGCCTATATGCCGGCATCTTGCGGAGCATGGCCCTTTACGGGGCCCCAATTTGGGCGGACTCCCTCAATAGGAGAGAGAACGCAACCGCCTTACGCAGGCCCCAAAGGGCCATTGCGCAGCGGGTGGCGAGAGCCTACCGGTCGGTGGGCTTCGCGGCGGCGTGCGCTCTGGCGGCCACCCCGCCTTGGGAGTTAGAGGCGTGGGTGCTCGCCAGAGTGTACGAGTGGTCGGCGCGGCGGAAGGCGCTCGGAGAGCGCCCCACCACGGAAGAGCGTGAGGCAGTGCGGCGGGAGGCGAGGGACGCCATCGTCCTCCATTGGACGGAGGACCTCGCCACTGCCACCTTTGGCCGCCGGACGTTGGACGCGCTAGGGCCAGTCCTGCGGGGCTGGCTCGAGCGGGCCCACGGTTTCCTCTCGTTCCGTCTGGTGCAGGTGTTGTCCGGGCATGGCTGTTTCGGAAAGCACCTGCACCGGATCCGGAGGGAGGAAACCCCGGCGTGCCACGAATGTGGAGCGGAGGAGGACACGGCGCAGCACACCCTCGAGGTGTGTCCAACCTGGGCTGAGCTGCGCCGTGTACTCATAGATGCGGTCGGACAGGACCTCTCGCTTCCCGGCGTGATCAACTCCATGCTGGGGAGCGAGGAGGCCTGGGCAGCAGTCGCCTCCTTTTGCGAGGACGTCATGTCGCAAAAGGAGGCGGCGGAGCGCGCGCGAGAGGACGACCCTCTCGCTGCGCCGCTCCGCAGGCGGAGGATGGGAAGGAGGAGGCGTCAACACCTCCTCCCCCCACCGGGTGGTGACTAGCGGACGACGGGTGCGGGGGCACCCTCGTCCGCATTGCACAGTCACCACCCTCGTTGGGCGGGAATGGCCGAGCAATCACGGTCGTTCCCGGGCCCCTCCACGTTAGGAGGGGCGTGAAGGCCCCGCCGCAAAGGCGGGCGGTCGTCGGAGGAGGACTGGACGTAAAGGCTGCGCCGATCTCCCAGTTCTCCTTCACTCGGACGAAGCAGGATTGCCGCTGGGTTATTTTAGTGGGTATACCGGGCTGGCCCGGGGAGTCCCACATACCCCCCCCCCCACCCCCCAGGGGGGGGCATGCGTAACGCATTTTTTCCCAGCGAGAACAAAAAAAAAAAAAAAAAAGGTTACAAACCAAATGACGTCGGTACCAGTGGTACGCTTGGAGCGATGCGATGTGTCAGATTCGGATACCGCATCGAGCATGGTCAGCATGACGAGCATGAAGAGCGCGGAGAGCGTAAGCTCAAAGCGCCTGCGTAAGCGTGCTCGCAATAGCGCAGAACACTCGGGGTCGGACACGGCCCTGAGTGACAAGGAAGACCCAGCCCCTAAAGTCGCGGCCGGTCCTGCAATGGCAGGTCAATATGTTGGCTTGGCAAAGGCTCGAAGGGAGCTGAAGGCCGCCCAGAAGGTGGCTGCGGCGGAAGACAGACGTGCGGAAGACGAGCGGCAAGTGGCCGCTCTCACGGAGAAGGTGATTACCGGTCGCATCACCCGATTATCGGAGTCGTCTGCCGCGTCGACTGCGGCTTCTGTCGACGTCGCAGTCGCAGATATGACGGCATCCGATCTAAATACCGGAATGATGGACGCAGTGGCAGCCATCAAAAGAGTGGGCAAGGTGTCCAAAGGCCTGAGCGGGTGTAGTCAGAAGGCGTTGAAGGAAGCCACGGCATCAATTGTGGCTTACGCAGAGGCACTCCTTCAGCGCACTTCCACAGAAGAGACGGCTAAACTGCAGGCCGAGAACACCCGGCTGGCTGCCAAGGTTGCGGAGCTCCGCAAGGAGCACAACGAGCTCAGGGCGGAGATGGCGAGCTTCCGCCTGGCTCATCTTAGGACGGAGATAGGCCTACCACAACAGCCCCAGGAGTCGGAGCTGGCTTCCCTGCTCCGACAGGAACTCGCGAGCCTGAATTCTCGATTCGGAGCTTTAGAAGGCAGGCTTTTGCGCCCGCCATTGGCTGCAGACAGCCGAGGGGGACCGACGCCAATTAATTCGGCTAAAGCTGCGGCCACAACGGCGACATATGCGGCGAAAGCTGCAGCTGTACAGTCAGAAGCAAAGACTGGTCGAGCGGCTACCACATCGTCTTCCTTGATAACCCCGATGGCCTCAACGTCAAAGAAGGGCAAAGGGAAGGGAAAGAAGACGGTGGTACCGGTGGCCCCGGGCACATCCACCCAAGGCCCTTCACAGGGACACTCCGAGGCTCCCAAACCCAGCGGAGGAGAGTGGGAGGAGGTCGGGGCCAAGAAGAAAGCCAAGAAGACCAAAAACAAGGCTAAGAAGGCGGAGAAGAAAGCGGCAAAAGCGGCCAAAAAAGATGCCACAAGGCTCCGTGCCCCTCGATCCACCGCGGTCGTTTTGACACTGCAGCCTGGAGCAGAGGAGCGGGGCCTTAGCTACGCCAGCATCTTGGCGAAGGCCAAAGCCGAGATTTCGCTCCCCGATCTCGGCATAGCGGGCATCCGGTGCAAGCCTACTGTTACCGGAGCTCGTTTGCTGGAGATTTCCGGCGCGACTAGCGGTCCCAAGGCGGATGCACTCGCCGAAAAGCTGCGGGCGTCGCTTTCTGCGGAGGACGTTAAGGTGTCCAGGCCAACAAAATGTGCGGATCTGCGCATCTCTGGCCTGGACGATTCCGTCACGCCGGAGGAGGTCGCGGGCGCCGTCGCAAGAGCCGGAGAGTGCCAGCAAGACCAAGTAAAGGTGGGCACGATACGTCCGGGCTTCTCCGGCCTTGGGACGGTGCTAGTGGGCTGTCCCGTTGTGGCGGCCCACAAGATCACGAAAGGCTGCAGATTGCTTGTGGGCTGGGTCTCGGCACAAGTCAAGCTACTGACGCCCAAGCCCCTGAGGTGCTACCGATGCATCGAGGAGGGGCACGTCGGAGCGCGGTGCACCTCGGGGGTCGACCGCAGCCAGCTTTGCTTCCGCTGCGGTCAGCCCGGACACAAAGCCGCCTCTTGCAGTGCCGCGCCGCATTGCGTAGTTTGTGCGGCGGCGGGCAAGCCGGCGGAGCATCGGGCGGGCAGCAAGGCTTGCGCTGGGACCAAGCGCAAAAAGAAGCCTGCCAAAAAGGGACTGGGAGTAATTGATTCCTCGCAGCCGACTCACCCACCGGCTGCGGGCAATAAAGAGCCGCAAAAGGCTGTGGAGGAGACGATAGCCATGGAAACCCAGTAATGGCCCCACACCTTCGTCTCCTCCAAGCCAATATCAACCACTGCGCCAGAGCTCAGGACCTTTTGCTCCAGAGCATGGCGGAGTGGTTTATCAATGTCGCCATCGTCGCCGAGCCCTATTTTGTCCCCCCCAGGAATGACTGGGTGAGCGACACTAGCGGCTTGGTGGCGCTACTCACGCACGTCGCCGCTGGGTCCCCGTCCCTTGAGACCGTCACCCGGGGACGGGGATATGTCGCGGCGATGTGTGATGAGATAATGGTCGTGGGGGTGTACTTCTCCCCCAACCAATCTCTCGCCGACTTCGAGGGCTCTGTAGCAGAGCTGGGCACTGTCGTCAGTCGCCGCCGTCCTCATCCCGTTCTCGTCGCGGGGGACTTCAACGCCAAGTCTACGGCTTGGGGTTCCCCGACGACGGATGCACGAGGGGAAGTGCTGGAGGAGTGGGCTGTGGAGTTAGGCCTACTTCTCCTAAACCGGGGCTCCGTGCAAACGTGCGTGCGCCAGCGGGGCGGGTCCATAGTGGACATTTCGTTCGCTAGCCCCGCTCTCGCGCGCCGTGTGCAGGAGTGGCGCGTATTGGAGGAGGTGGAGACGTTGTCGGATCACCGATACATTCGGTTCAACGTCTCCGCCCAGACCTCGAGCGGTCCGCTCCAAGCGGCCCCGGTTGGGGTGGGGGACGGCCCGCGTTGGGCACTAAAACGGCTGGACCGGGAGGCCCTTCTGGAGGCTTCAATCGTACAGGCCTGGTTGGAGTCGCCCGACAGGCCTGTCGACATAGACGTGGAGGCAGAGTGGTTCCGGAAGGGCATGTCGCACGTCTGCGATGCGGCGATGCCCCGTGTTCGGCCGATACCTGCCAGGCGCCAGGTGTACTGGTGGTCGCATGAAATCGCGCAGTTGCGCATCGCCTGTGTGGCAGTGCGGCGCCGGTACACCAGGTACCGCAGAAGGACCTATCGCGACGAGGTCGAAGAGGCGGAACTGTACGAAGGGTACAGAGTGGCGAAGAAAGCCCTCAAGCTAGCCATCAAGCTGGCAAAGATCCAGGCTCGCGAGGAGCTGCTGGCGACTCTGGACCGTGATCCGTGGGGGCGCCCTTACCTCATGGTGAGGGGCAAATTACGCCCGTGGGCCCCCCCACTGTCCCGGAGTCTCCAGCCGCAGGTGCTTGAGGGCGTGGTGAGCGCTCTGTTCCCTTCCAGGGCGGAGCACACGCCACCGCCCATGGTTCCGCCTCACATGGTGCCTAACGCGGAAGTCGACGACGACGAAGTGCCCGAAGTGACCCGGGTAGAGCTGAGAGTGGCGGTGGATAGGCTTCAGGCCAAAAACACCGCCCCAGGGCCCGACGGCATTCCAGGCCGTGCATGGGTCCTGGCCTTAAGGGCTCTCGGGCCCCGATTAGCGGGACTCTTTAGCGCATGTTTGGAGCGGGGCCAGTTTCCACGCCGGTGGAAGACGGGGAAGCTGGTCCTGCTGAAGAAGGAGGGGCGCCCTGCGGACAGTCCGTCCGCCTACCGGCCCATCGTGTTGCTGGACGAGGTGTGTAAGCTCTTCGAGCGAATTATCGCGGACCGCCTCGTCCAGCATCTGAGTGGGGAGGGGCCGGATCTGGCGGACAACCAGTTCGGTTTCCGCCGGGGGCGCTCCACGGTGGATGCCATCATGCGCGTAAGGGTCCTGGCGGAGGAAGCAGTTGCCCGGGGCGAGGTCGTCTTGGCGGTGTCTCTGGACATCGCCAATGCCTTCAACACCATGCCCTGGAGTTGCATTAGGGAGGCACTCCTCTATCATGGGGTGCCGAACTACCTCCGCCGCATCATCGGGGCCTACTTGACGGACAGAGCCGTCATATACCCGGGTCGAGAAGGATGGGGTCGGCGAGAAATGTCGTGCGGTGTTCCGCAGGGATCGGTACTGGGGCCGCTCCTGTGGAACATCGGGTACGACTGGGTGCTGCGCGGTGCGCTTCTCCACGGCGTCGGCGTCATTTGTTACGCCGACGACACGCTAGTGACAGCGCGTGGGAAGACGCACCGGCAGGCGACCATATTGGCGACAGCTGGGGTCGCGCAAGTCGTAGGTAGGATTCGGCGGTTGGGTCTCGAGGTGGCCCTGCACAAATCTGAGGCCCTTTGTTTCCACGGGCCTCGGAAGGGGCCGCCTCCAGGATCCAACATCGTGGTGGGAGGGGTCTCCATCGGTGTCGAGTCGACGATGAAGTACCTGGGACTCGTCCTCGACAGCCGGTGGGACTTCGGGCCGCACTTCAAGCGGCTGGCCCCCAGATTGATGGGCGCCGCGGCCGCACTGTCGCGGCTGCTGCCCAATTTGGGGGGGCCAAATACCTCCTGCCGGAGGCTCTACGTGGGGATCGTACGGTCCATGGCGCTCTACGGGGCGCCAGTGTGGGCGAACAACCTGACGGCCCGCAATATCGCAGTGCTGCGGAGACCGCAGCGGGCGATGGCCGTCAGGGTTGTAAGGGGATACCGTACGATCTCCTTCGAGGCGGCGAGCCTCTTAGCTGGATCACCGCCCTGGGATCTCGACGCAGGCCTCCTTGCGTCACTATATCAGTGGCGCAGGGACGCATTGGAGCGGGGCGAGCGTCTGGTGCCTCGGCAGGCTGAGGCACACAGGACCGAGCTCCGCCAGATCCTGGTGGCGGATTGGGAGCAACGACTTGCGCGACCCAGCGCAGGGCACGCCGCAATAGCGGCGGTAAGACCCGTCATGAAGGAGTGGCTGGAGAGAAGGCATGGCGCCCTCAGCTTCCGGCTCACACAGGTGCTTTCCGGACATGGGTGCTTCGGAAAGTACCTGTGCCGCATAGGTCGGGAGCCGGCGCCCGGTTGCCATCACTGTGACTGCCGCGACGACACGGCGCAGCATACCTTGGAGGTATGCCCAGCATGGGCAGAGCAGCGCCGTGTCCTCCGTGCGGCGGTCAACGCTGCGGGTGACCTCTCGCTGCCGGCCGTGGTTCTGTCCATGGTCGGTGGCGAGAGCGCTTGGAATGCCGTCGCCTCCTTCTGCGAGGAGGTGATGGACGCCAAGGAGGCGGCGGAAAGGGAGAGGGAGGCCATATCCCCTCTCTCCACCCGCAGCAGACGCACCGGGCGCCGTAGGGCGGCCAATGACCTCCGGCCACCGTAGGGTGCGGCCTGCGGGCGGCGAACTAGGGGGTTCGTCGCCCGAACAGATGCAGGCCCTGTGAAGGTTGCGCGCCGTGTTCCGCGCGCGCCTTGGGAGTGCGGCCGTAGGGTGACGGCCGCATAGGGTGACGGGGCCCGCCTTAGTTGGCGGGCCAAGACCTGCCGGGGGGTGCGGAAGAATGTGCGAGTATCTCTCGGCCCCCCCCGGCTTAAGGTAGATGGAGGAACACCGTGTGGGGTTTAGTCAGTAAAAGTCTGACAGACCCCCCCGCCCCCCCTAGGGCGGGGGACATCCTATGAGGATTCCCCACACGTACAAAAAAAAAAAAAAAAAAAAAAAAAAAAAAGGTTAGGTTAGGTTCGGGCACGCCGCAATAGCGGCGGTAAGGCCCGTGATGAGGGAGTGGCTCGGGAGACGGCATGGCGCCCTTAGCTTCCGGCTTACACAGGTGCTTTCTGGACACGGGTGCTTCGGAAAGTACCTGTGCCGTATAGGCCGGGAGCCGACGCCCGGTTGCCACCATTGCGGTGACTGCCCCGACGACACGGCGCAGCACACACTGGAGGAGTGCCCAGCTTGGGCAGTGCAGCGCCGTGACCTCGTCGCGGCGGTCGGAGCTGCGGGTGGCCTCTCGCTGCCGGCCGTGGTTGAGGCCATGGTCGGCGGCGAGAGCGCTTGGAGCGCCGTCGCCTCCTTCTGCGAGGAGGTGATGGACGCCAAGGAGGCGGCGGAAAGGGAGAGGGAGGCGGTGTCCTCTCTCCCCATCCGCAGCAGACGCACCGGGCGCCGTAGGGCGGCCAACGATCTCCGGCCACCATAGGGTGCGGCCTGCGGGCGGCGGACTTGGGGCGTCCGTCGCCCGAACGGAAACAGGCCCGAGACGGTGGCGCGACGTGTTCCGCGCGCGCCTGTCCAGAGGAATTGCGGCCGTACATGACGGCCGCATAGGGTGACGGGGCCCGCCTTTCATTTGGCGGGCCAATACCTGCCGGGGGTGCGGACGAATGCGCAAGCGACTCCCGTGCCCCCGGCGTAAGGTACTTGGAGGAACACCGGGGTGGTTTTAGTCAGTAAGAGTCTGACAGACCCCTCCGCCCTCCCCAGGGCGGGGGACATCCATGAGGATTTCCACCTCGAAAAAAAAAAAAAAAAAAAAAAAAGGTTAGGTTAGGTTAGGTTCCCCACCGAGGGTGTCTCCACGTTGTCGTCGTGGTGGGGCTTGCGTGCTTTCAATGATCCTCGGGGCTATGCCGGGTAGAGTTACTCATGCCGGACAGGTTCGAGGGGAGGGGCCAGACGAAGAGAGACACAGGGCGGGCCGCTCCTGTCCGATCGACCATGGTCGATTGGCATGGATGCGGCTAGGCCGCTGCGGTGCAGGCGCACCAAAGCGGCACGTGTGTTTGCTCTTTTCAGAGCAAACTTTTTCGGCGGGTCCGCTGAGTCGGGTTGGCCGGACAGCGGACGGAGGCATGCCTAATGCCGCCGTCGAGGGCTTGGCTTAACCGCCTGGCCCAGAGGAAGGACACCTCTAAGATAAAAAACCACCCAATCCCAAGTTTCGAAGCGCGGCGAGGGGATGAGTGGCTGGTGGGAATCCGGTCGCGAGCGCTTCCCCTGTAGATACCTGCCGCCCTCTACAGTATATAGGCTTACCTTTTTAAGGGCATGGAGCACTGCCCGGGTTGACATTTATTTCTTCCATACTCGTGGGAACAAAATGGATTCTTTAAACTCAAATAAAAACAAAACCAAAACGACGTCGGTACCAGTGGTACAGTTGGAGAGGTGTGATGCAGTGTCAGATTCGGACACTGCATCCATGGTTAGTGTCGCTAGTGCGATGAGTGCGGAGAGCAGTCGCTCAAAGCACCTGAGGAAGCGCGCGCACACTAGCGTGGATCACTCGGGGTCGGACACGGCCCTGAGTGATACGGAAGATCCGGCCGCTAAGGTCGCGGCCAAAGCAACAGGCAAATATGTCGGCCTGGCCAAGGCCAGGAGGGAGCTGAAGGCCGCCCAAAAGGCAGCAGCGGCTGAGGAGAAGCGCGCGGAGGACGAGCGGCAAGTTGCCGCTCTGACAGAGAAGGTGACCATTGGTCGAATCACCAGACTGTCAGAGTCCTCCGCAGCCTCAATGACGAACGAGGTCACAGTTGTCGACATGACCGCTGCTGACCTCAACACGGGAATGTTGGAGGCTGTAGCGGCCATTAAAAGGGTTGGCAAGGTCTCCAAAGGCCTAAGCGGGTGCAGCCAGAAGGCACTGAAGGAGGCAACGGCGTCAATTGTTGCCTATACCGAAGTCCTCCTGCAGCGCACTTCCTCTGAGGAGACCCTAAAGCTGCAGGCGGAAAACGCCCGGCTAGCAGCCAAAGTGGCGGAGCTCCGTAAGGAGCACGACGCATTCAAGGCGGAAATGGAGTCCTTCCGCTTGACTCGTCTTAGGGCGGAAATAGGCCTTCCACAGCCCCAAGAGTCAGAGCTGGCCTCCTTGCTCCGAAAGGAACTGGCCAGTCTCAATACTCGGTTTGGGGTTTTGGAGGGTAGGCTTCTGCGCCCGCCCTTGGCTGCAGACCACAGAGTGGCAACGGCAACTACGTATGCGGCAAAAACCGCAGCCCCGGCACTAACAGCGCAGCCAAGCCAAATGGCCGCGTCTACTTCCGCCTCCTCAGCGGCTCCCGCAGCCCCCATATCCCAAAAGGGCAAAGGGAAGGGAAAGGGGAAGGGGAAGAAAGCGGCAGCGGCAGTGGCAACACCTGGGACCTCCACCCAAGTCCCCTCACAGGAACGCCTCGAGCCTGCTGGGCCCAGTGCTGATAATTGGGAGACAGCTGGGTCCAAGAAGAAGGCCAAAAAGGCAAGCCGCAAGGCAAAGAAGACTGCCCAAAAAGCAGAAAAGGCGGCCAAAAAAGTTGGTGCCAGGCTCCGTGCCCCACGTTCAACGGCCGTGGTTTTGACGCTGCAGCCTGGAGCGGTGGAGCGGGGAGTCAGCTATGCCGAGATCCTTGCGAAGGCCAAAGCTGAGATTTCGCTCCCCGATCTCGGCATAGCGGGCATCCGGTGCAAAACAACTGCTACCGGTGCTCGCTTGCTGGAAATTTCCGGCTCCACTAGCGGCTTGAAGGCGGACGCCCTTGCCGAAAAACTGAGGGCGTCACTCGGACAGGAAGACGTTCGAGTGTCCAGGCCGATCAAGTCTTTGGACTTGCGCGTTTCTGGCCTGGATGACTCAGTGACGCCCGAAGAGGTGACAGCCGCCGTCGCAAGGGTCGGGGAGTGCCCACAAGAGCACGTGAAGACGGGTGCTATTCGGCCGGGCTTTACAGGCCTTGGGACAGTTCTGGTGAGCTGCCCCGTTGCGGCGGCCCAAAAACTATCGAAGGGCAACAGGCTGTTGGTGGGCTGGGTCTCGGCGCAAGTGAAGCTCCTGACGCCCAAGCCCCTGAGGTGCTACCGATGCATCGAGGAGGGGCACGTCGGAGCACGGTGCACCGCGGGGGTCGACCGCAGCCAGCTTTGCTTCCGCTGCGGTCAGCCCGGTCACAAAGCCGCCTCTTGCAGTGCTGCGCCGCACTGCGTAGTTTGTGCGGCGGCGGGCAAGCCGGCGGAGCATCGGGTGGGCAACAAGGCTTGCGCTGGGACCAAGCGCAAAAAGAGGCCTACCAAACCTGGATTGGGAGCAACTGATTCCTCGCAGCCGACTCACCCACCGGCTGCGGGGAACAAAGAGCCGCAAAAGGCTGTGGAGGAGACGATAGCCATGGAAACCCAGTAATGGCCCCACACCTTCGTCTCCTCCAAGCCAACATCAACCACTGCGCCAGAGCTCAGGATCTTTTGCTCCAGAGCATGGCGGAGTGGTTCATCAATGTCGCCATCGTCGCCGAGCCCTATTTTGTCCCCCCCAGGAATGACTGGGTGAGCGACACTAGCGGCTCGGTGGCGCTACTCACGCACGTCGCCGCTGGGTCCCCGTCCCTCGAGACCGTCACCCGGGGACGGGGATATGTCGCGGCGATGTGTGATGAGGTCATGGTCGTGGGGGTTTACTTCTCCCCCAACCAATCTCTCGCCGACTTCGAGGGCTCTGTAGCAGAGCTGGGCACTGTCGTCAGTCGCCGCCGTCCTCATCCCGTTCTCGTCGCGGGGGACTTCAACGCCAAGTCTACGGCTTGGGGTTCCCCAACGACGGATGCACGAGGGGAAGTGCTGGAGGAGTGGGCTGTGGAGCTAGGCCTACTTCTCCTAAACCGGGGCTCCGTGCAAACGTGCGTGCGCCAGCGGGGCGGGTCCATAGTGGACATTTCGTTCGCTAGCCCCGCTCTCGCGCGCCGTGTGCAGGAGTGGCGCGTATTGGAGGAGGTGGAGACGTTGTCGGATCACCGATACATTCGGTTCAACGTCTCCGCCCAGACCTCGAGCGGTCCGCTCCAAGCGGCCCCGGTTGGGGTGGGGGACGGCCCGCGTTGGGCACTAAAACGGCTGGACCGGGAGGCCCTTCTGGAGGCTTCAATCGTGCAGGCCTGGTTGGAGTCGCCCGACAGGCCTGTCGACATAGACGTGGAGGCAGAGTGGTTCCGGAAGGGCATGTCGCATATTTGCGATGCGGCGATGCCCCGTGTTCGGCCGATACCTGCCAGGCGCCAGGTGTACTGGTGGTCGCAAGAAATCGCGCAGTTGCGCATCGCCTGTGTGGCAGTGCGGCGCCGGTACACCAGGTACCGCAGAAGGACCTATCGCGACGAGGTCGAAGAGGCGGAACTGTATGAAGGGTACAGAGTGGCGAAGAAAGCCCTCAAGTTCGCCATCAAGCTGGCGAAGATCCAGGCTCGCGAGGAGCTGCTGGCGACTCTGGACCGTGATCCGTGGGGGCGCCCTTACCTCATGGTGAGGGGCAAACTGCGCCCGTGGGCCCCCCCACTGTCCCGGAGTCTCCAGCCGCAGGTGCTTGAGGGCGTGGTAATCGCTCTGTTCCCTTCCAGGGCGGAGCACACGCCACCGCCCATGGTTCCGCCTCACATGGTGCCCGACGCGGAAGTCGACGACGACGAAGTGCCCGAAGTGACCCGGGTAGAGCTGAGAGTGGCGGTGGATAGGCTTCAGGCCAAAAACACCGCCCCAGGGCCCGACGGCATTCCAGGCCGTGCATGGGTCCTGGCCTTAAGGGCTCTCGGGCCCCGATTAGCGGGACTCTTTAGCGCATGTTTGGAGCGGGGCCAGTTTCCACGCCGGTGGAAGACGGGGAAGCTGGTCCTGCTGAAGAAGGAGGGGCGCCCTGCGGACAGTCCGTCCGCCTACCGGCCCATCGTGTTGCTGGACGAGGTGTGTAAGCTCTTCGAGCGAATTATCGCGGACCGCCTCGTCCAGCATCTGAGTGGGGAAGGGCCGGATCTGGCGGACAACCAGTTCGGTTTCCGCCGGGGGCGCTCCACGGTGGATGCCATCATGCGCGTAAGGGTCCTAGCGGAGGAAGCAGTTGCCCGGGGCGAGGTCGTCTTGGCGGTGTCTCTGGACATCGCCAATGCCTTCAACACCATGCCCTGGAGTTGCATTAGGGAGGCACTCCTCTATCATGGGGTGCCGAACTACCTCCGCCGCATTGTCGGGGCCTACTTGACGGACAGAGCCGTCATATACCCGGGTCGAGAAGGATGGGGTCGGCGAGAAATGTCGTGCGGTGTTCCACAGGGATCGGTACTGGGGCCGCTCCTGTGGAACATCGGGTACGACTGGGTGCTGCGCGGTGCGCTTCTCCACGGCGTCGGCGTCATTTGTTACGCCGACGACACGCTAGTGACAGCGCGTGGGAAGACGCACCGGCAGGCGACCATATTGGCGACAGCTGGGGTCGCGCAAGTCGTAGGTAGGATCCGGCGGTTGGGTCTCGAGGTGGCCCTGCACAAATCTGAGGCCCTTTGTTTCCACGGGCCTCGGAAGGGGCCGCCTCCGGGATCCAACATCGTGGTGGGAGGGGTCTCCATCGGTGTCGAGTCGACGATGAAGTACTTGGGACTCGTCCTCGACAGCCGGTGGGACTTCGGGCCGCACTTCAAGCGGCTGGCCCCCAGATTGATGGGCGCCGCGGCCGCACTGTCGCGGCTGCTGCCCAATTTGGGGGGGCCAAATACCTCCTGCCGGAGGCTCTACGTGGGGATCGTACGGTCCATGGCGCTCTACGGGGCGCCAGTGTGGGCGAACAACCTGACGGCCCGCAATGTCGCAGTGCTGCGGAGACCGCAGCGGGCGATGGCCGTCAGGGTTGTAAGGGGATACCGTACGATCTCCTTCGAGGCGGCGAGCCTCTTAGCCGGATCACCGCCCTGGGATCTTGACGCAGGCCTCCTTGCGTCACTATATCAGTGGCGCAAGGACGCATTGGAGCGGGGCGAGCGTCTGGTGCCTCGGCAGGCTGAGGCACACAGGACCGAGCTCCGCCAGATCCTGGTGGCGGAATGGGAGCAGCGACTTGCGCGACCCAGCGCAGGGCACGCCACAATAGCGGCGGTAAGACCCGTCATGAAGGAGTGGCTGGAGAGAAGGCATGGCGCCCTCAGCTTCCGGCTCACACAGGTGCTTTCCGGACATGGGTGCTTCGGAAAGTACCTGTGCCGCATAGGTCGGGAGCCGGCGCCCGGTTGCCATCACTGTGACTGCCGCGACGACACGGCGCAGCATACCTTAGAGGTATGCCCAGCATGGGCAGAGCAGCGCCGTGTCCTCCGAGCGGCGGTCAACGCTGCGGGTGACCTCTCGCTGCCGGCCGTGGTTCTGTCCATGGTCGGTGGCGAGAGCGCTTGGAATGCCGTCGCCTCCTTCTGCGAGGAGGTGATGGACGCCAAGGAGGCGGCGGAAAGGGAGAGGGAGGCACTATCCCCTCTCTCCACCCGCAGCAGACGCACCGGGCGCCGTAGGGCGGCCAATGACCTCCGGCCACCATAGGGTGCGGCCTGCGGGCGGCGAACTGGGGGGTTCGTCGCCCGATCAGATGCAGGCCCTGTGAAGGTTGCGCGCCGTGTTCCGCGCGCGCCTTGGGAGTGCGGCCGTAGGGTGACGGCCGCATAGGGTGACGGGGCCCGCCTTAGCTGACGGGCCAAGACCTGCCGGGGGGTGCGGAAGAATGTGCGAGTATCTCTCGGCCCCCCCCGGCTTAAGGTAGATGGAGGAACACCGTGTGGGGTTTAGTCAGTAAAAGTCTGACAGAATAGGGCGGGGGACATCCTATGAGGATTCCCCACACGTACAAAAAAAAAAAAAAAAAAAAAAAAAAAAAAAAAAAAAAGGTTAGGTTAGGTTAGGTTAGGTTAGGTTAGGTTAGGTTAGGTTAGGTTAGGTTAGGTTAGGTTAGGTTAGGTTAGGTTAGGTTAGGTTAGGTTAGGTTAGGTTAGGTTAGGTTAGGTTAGGTTAGGTTAGGTTAGGTTAGGTTAGGTTCCCCACCGAGGGTGTCTCCACGTTGTCGTCGTGGTGGGGCTTGCGTGCCTTCAATGATCCTTGGGGCTATGCCGGCTAGAGTTACTCATGCCGGACAGGTCCAAGGGGAGAGGCCAGACTAAGAGAGACACGGGGTGGGCCGCTCCTGTTCGATCGACGCCGGTCGATTGACAAGGATGCGGCTACGCTGCAGCGGTGCGGGCGCACCAATGCGGCGTGTGTTTGTCTCCTCGATTCTCGAGGAGCAAACTTTCGGCGGGTTCGCTGAGCCTGGTTGGCCGGACAGCGAACGGAGGCATGTCTAATGCCGCCGTCGGGGGCTTGGCTTCACCGCCCGGCCCAGAGGAAGGACACCTCTAAGATAAAAAACCATCGGGGACATTCGCTCCTCGAATTCTTCGGGGAGCGAGTCTGGGGGGGTTTCCTGTCGCACGTTGTCCGATGGCCCGTCGACGGAGCGGGTCATCGGGCGACCTGTGACAGGTGATTCGCATAGCGAGTCTGGGGGGGGGCGGGGTTTTCCGTCACGCGCTGTCCGGCGACCCGATGACGGAGCGGGTCGCCGGGTGATGCGTGATCGAAGGGGTTCTACCTGTCGTGCGCTGTTCGATGACTCGTAGACGGAGCGGGTCATCGAGCGGCACAGGGCAGGCGACTCGCTCGTCGTATTCTACGAAGAGCGAGTCTAGGGGGGGTTTTAAACCACTAAGGCGGAAGCTCGCTCCCGGTACGCGTCTGGTCATCAGACGTGACTGCGCGAGCGAGCTAACACCACAAAAAAAAAAAAAAAAAAAAAAAAAAAAAAAAAAAAAAAAAAAAAAAAAAAAAAAAAAAAAAAGTGATAGGGAGGATAGGGACCTCACCCTTAAAAGGAAAAATATGGCAGGTGTTAATACGCGTATTATTCCCCAGGGCGGTCCCGGTTGCTCAGCAGCCAGAGTGGCCAAGGAGAGGCGGACCGCTCGCGCAACCGCTGCGGCTGCGGAGAGCCTAACGGCGGCTGCCCTCAGTCGCCAGGTGACGGACGGCGTGGACGTCGTTATGAAGGTTGCCACCAAGTCTGGCAACCTGAAGAGCACGTTCACGCGTGCCCTCAAGGAGGCGGCTGCGGGCATCAAGGAGGCAGTGGAGGTCCTCCTGAACCGCACTACCTCGGAGGAGACGGCAAAGCTGCAGGAGGAGAACGGCCGTCTCCATGACGAGATCGAGGATCTCCGGCGGGAGGTCGCCGCTCTAAGGGCTGATTTTAGTCAGCAGCAAGAGCGTGCGGCTCCCGCGGCTGCCGACCCTGCTCCGGTGCCCGGCTCCCTGCCGGGCCTGGATGACATAGCGCGGGCCATCATGCTCCAGGTGGGAGATATGGTAAATGCCCGCCTGGAGGCGATGGAGCCGAGGCTCCTCCCCGCCGAAAACCTTCGGCCGCCGCTCGCGGCGGACAAACGGAGGAGGGAGGAGTCTCTAAGGCTTGAGCAGGGAGCCAAAAAGCCCGCTGAGGGCAAGAAGCCCGCGGAGGGGAGGAAGAAGGCTACGGAGGGGGGCAAGAAGCCCGCGGAGGGAGCCCCCCATCAAAACCAAGCCGCGCAGCCTGCGGCCACGCCCGGATCTAGCACCGAGACCTGGGCGACGGTCGTGGGCAAAAAGAAGAAGAAGGGCCAAAAAGCCAAGACGGCAGCGGAACCGCAGGATCGGGCTGCCAAGGGTGGACAGGCGCCAAAACCGCAGGGCCGGACTGCCAAGGGTGGCAGGAAGCCGCCCAAGATTCGCGCCCCTCGCTCCGCGGCCGTAGTCATTACGCTGCAGCCCGGAGCCGTTGAAAGGGGCGTGACCTACAAATCGGTCCTTGCGGAGGCGAAGGCCAAGATCCGGCTACCCGATCTTGGCATCCCGAACGTCGCCATTAAGACGGCCGTTACGGGTGCGCGGCTCCTGGAGGTATCTGGCACTTCCAGCGGCGAGCAGGCGGACGCCCTGGCAGCTAAGCTCCAGGAAGTCCTGGGGTCGGAGGATGTCCGAGTGTCCAGGCCCGTCAAAACGGCAGAAATGCGCGTGAATGGGCTGGACGACTCAGTGACCCCAGAGGAGGTAGCGGCTGCCATCGCACGAGACGGTGGGTGTCCGTCCGCGAGCGTGCAGGCGGGTGACGTCCGCGCCGACGCCTCCGGACTAGGCACAATTTGGGTGCGATGTCCGGTGGCGGCGGCGAAGAAGGTCGCCGACAGTGGGCGTGTACTGGTGGGATGGGTTGCGGCAAGGGTTAAGCTGCTGCAGCCCCGGGCCATGCAGTGCTTCCGGTGCCTGGACTACGGGCATGTTCGGGCACAGTGCACTGCTGAAGTTGATCGCAGCGACCAATGTTTCCGCTGCGGTCAACCCGGCCACAAGGCGGCCCGTTGCTCTGCGACGCCAAACTGCAGCCTTTGTGCAGCTGCAGGAAAGCCCGCGGAGCACAGAGCAGGCGGCAAAGCCTGCGGCGCGCCCCTCTCCAAGCGCAAGCGTAAGCGCAAGGGGAAGGGCAAAAAATTGAAGGGGACCGCGGCTGCGGGGGGATCAGCACCTCCCACGCAGCCTAGCTGTCCTGCGGCCGACTCCCGGCCTGAACAAGAGGTTGCTGAGGAAATGGAGTGCTAATAACGGCGCTCCAACATTTCCTCCAGGGCAACATCAACCACTCTGCCAGAGCTCAGGATCTTTTGCTCCAGAGCATGGCAGAGTGGTCGATCCGTGTGGCTGTGGTCGCTGAGCCGTACTTTGTCCCCCCCAGGGATAACTGGGCGGGAGATCTCGACGGCTCGGTGGCCATCATCGGCGGGACTCTTGTGAACGCGTCCCGAGGTCGCGGCTGGGTGGCTGCCCTCGTGGACGACATAGTCACCATCGGGGCATACTTCTCGCCCAACAAGAGTCTCTCCGACTTTGAGGGTTTCCTTGTCGAGTTGGGGGCCGTCGTGGGCCAGCACCACCCTCGCCCTGTGTTGCTGCTCGGGGATCTCAACGCCAAGTCAGCGGCTTGGGGATCCCCGATCACCGATCCCAGGGGTGAGGCGTTGGAGGAGTGGGCGCTCACGACGGGCCTGGCCGTCCTCAATCGGGGCTCGGCCTACACGTGCGTGCGGCAGCGGGGCGGGTCCATAGTGGACGTTTCGTTCGCTAGCCCCGTTGTCGCGCGACGCGTCCGTGGATGGCGTGTCGCCGTGGAGGTGGAGACGTTGTCGGACCACCGTTACATTCGGTTCGACGTCTCCGCCCAGACCGCAGGTGGCCCATCGGCCCCGCATACGGACGGTCCGCGCTGGGCGTTGAAGCGCATCGACAGGGAGGCCCTCGAGGAGGCCGCCATTGTTCAGGCTTGGAACCGGGAGTCGGCGATAGGCGAACCCGTCGACGTCGAAGAGGAGGCGCAGTGGTTCCGCGGGGCGATGACGCAAATCTGCGACGCGTCCATGCCCCGGGTTCGCACTCAGTCTGCGAGGCGCCGGGTGTACTGGTGGTCCGACGAGATTGCGCAGCTGCGCGTCTCGTGCGTAGCGGCTAGACGCCAGTACACTCGGTACCGGAGGAGACGTCGACGGATTCCCGAGGAGGAAACCGCGCGGTATGAGGTGTACCGCGCGGCGAAAGAGGCTCTGCGGCTGGCCATCGGCGAAGCCAAGACGCGTGCCAGGGAGGAGCTGTTGGCGACCCTAGACGGGGACCCGTGGGGGCGCCCCTACCGGATGGTCAGAGGAAAACTCCGTCCTTGGGCGCCCCCGATCGCGGAGGGTCTCCAGCCCCAGCTGCTGGAACAAGTGGTCGCAACCCTCTTCCCTGCGAGGGATGAGCACGTACCACCGCCGATGGCGCTGCCTGCAGCCGCAGAGTCAGACGAGGAGAGCGCAAGCTCCCCTGAGGTGACACAGCCGGAGATGAGGGCGGCCGTGATGCGGCTCCGGGCCAAGAACGTTGCCCCGGGGCCCGATGGAATACCCGGCCGCGCCCTCGTCCTCGCCCTGAGGGCTCTAGAGCCCCAGCTGAGAGGACTCTTCTCCGCGTGCCTCGAGCGGGGCCAGTTTCCTGCCGTATGGAAGGCGGGTCGACTGGTCCTGCTCAGGAAGGCGGGGCGCCCTGCGGACTCGCCGTCCGCATACCGGCCCATAGTGCTGCTAGACGAGGCGGGCAAGCTCTTCGAGCGGATCATCGCGGACCGCCTCGTCAGCCACTTGTGCAGAGAGGGGCCGGACCTGGACGACAGCCAGTTCGGGTTTCGGCATGGGCGCTCCACTATTGACGCCATCACGCGAGTGAGAGTCCTGGCGGAGGAAGCGGTGTCCCGGGGCGGGGTGGTGCTGGCGGTGTCCTTGGACATCTCCAACGCGTTCAACACCCTGCCCTGGAGTTGCATAAGGGAGGCACTGCGATATCATCGGGTGCCTTCCTACCTCCGCCGCGTGGTTGGGGCCTATCTGGCAGAGAGGTGTGTCACCTACAGGGGACGCGACGGCAGAGGCCGGCGCGATATGTCGTGCGGTGTTCCACAGGGTTCGGTACTGGGGCCGCTCCTGTGGAACATCGGGTACGACTGGGTGCTGAGGGGCGAGCTCCAGCCGGGGGTGGACCTGACGTGTTACGCGGACGACACGCTGGTCACCGCCCGGGGGAGCTCGCACAGGGAGGCAGCGTTGCTGGCTACGGCTGCGGTCTCGCAGGTGGTGAGCCGCATCCGGCGCCTGGGCCTGGAGGTGGCCCTCAACAAGTCGGAGGCCATCGTTTTCCATGGCCCCCGACGGGCGCCACCGCCGGGATCACACATCGTGGTCGGGGGGGCTCGAATCGCTGTCGAGTCTACCATGAAGTACCTGGGATTGGTGCTCGACAGCCGGTGGGACTTCGGCCCCCACTTCCGGCGGCTGGCGCCGAGGTTGTTGGGCGCGGCGGGCGCGCTGTCAACGCTGCTTCCCAATCTGGGGGGCCCGAGCACCGCCTGTAGGCGGTTGTACGTGGGGATCGTGCGATCCATGGCCCTGTATGGGGCCCCGGTGTGGGCTGCTGACCTGACGGCCCGCAGCATCGCGGTGCTGCGAAAACCGCAGAGGGCGATGGCCGTCAGGGTCATCAGAGGGTATCGCACGATCTCCTACGAGGCGGCTTGCGCACTGGCCGGATCCCCGCCCTGGGACCTGGAGGCGAGAGCCCTCGCGTCGCTGTATCGGTGGCGCGAGGAGGCGCGGACGCGGGGCGAAAGACTGGTGCCGCGGCAGATTGCGCGGCGCCGGTCCGAGCTCCGTAGGGCCCTGGTGGCGGAATGGCGGGACAGGCTTTCGCGCCCTACCGCCGGCCTCGCAACCGTCGAGGCGATCCGGCCGGTGCTCGACGACTGGCTCGGGAGGAGGCACGGCTCCCTGTCGTTTCGGGCGGCGCAGGTGCTCTCGGGGCATGGTTGCTTCGGGAAGTACCTGTGTCGCATAAACAGGGAGCCGGACGCTCGGTGCCATCACTGCGTCCATTGTCGGGAGGACACGGCGCGGCATACGCTGGCAGAGTGTGCCGCATGGGAGGAGCCGCGCCGTGCCCTCGTTGCGGAAGTGGGACCCGACCTGTCGCTGCCGGCCGTCGTTCGCGCGATGGTTGGCGGCGCAGAGTCGTGGGACGCGGTGATCTCCTTCTGCGAAACTGTCATGTCGCAGAAGGAGGCTGCGGAAAGGGAGAGGGAGATGACGAGTGCTCTCCCGGCCCGCAGCATGCGCACCGGGCGTCGGCGGAGGGCGGACAACGCCCTCTTCCAACCCCCCTAAACGGGTCCAGGGGCGGCGGACTCGGGGACGTCCGCCGCCCCCCATCCAGCAGGACCCGAGGCGGTGGCGCGTAGTGTTCCACGCGCGCCCTTCAGAGACGTGACGTCACGGGGGGAGTCGAACACCTCACTCCCCCCTTTGACCGGGACGGGGCCCGCAGTGGCGGGCCGGCACTAGTCGGAGGCTGCGGAAGAATACTTATGTGTTCCCGTGGCCTCCGGTTCACGTGTGTGACGGAACACCGGGGTGGTTTTAGTCAGTAAGAGTCTGACAGACCCCCCCGCCCTCCCCAGGGCGGGGGACATCCATGAGGATTTCCACCCCGAGAACAAAAAAAAAAAAAAAAAAAAAAAAAAAAAAAAAAAGGTTAGGTTAGGTTAGGTTAGGTTCCCCACCGAGGGTGTCTCCACGTTGTCGTCGTGGTGGGGCTTGTGTGCTTTCAATGATCCTCGGGGCTATGCCGGGTAGAGTTACTCATGCCGGACAGGTCCGAGGGGAGGGGCCAGACGAAGAGAGACACAGGGCGGGCCGCTCCTGTCCGATCGACCATGGTTGATTGGCATGGATGCGGCTAGGCCGCTGCGGTGCAGGCGCACCAAAGCGGCACGTGTGTTTGCTCTTTTCAGAGCAAACTTTTTCGGCGGGTCCGCTGAGTCGGGTTGGCCGGACAGCGGACGGAGGCATGCCTAATGCCGCCGTCGGGGGCTTGGCTTAACCGCCTGGCCCAGAGGAAGGACACCTCTAAGATAAAAAACCACCCAATCCCAAGTTTCGAAGCGCGGCGAGGGGATGAGTGGCCGGTGGGAATCCGGTCGCGAGCGCTTCCCCTGTAGATACCTGCCGCCCTCTACAGTATATAGGCTTACCTTTTTAAGGGCATGGAGCACTGCCCGGGTTGACGAATCTTTCTTCCAATAATCGTGGGAACAAAATGGAAAATCTTAAAACAAATAAAATAAAATCGACGTCGGTACCAGTGGTACAGCTGGAGAGGTGTGATGCAGTGTCAGACTCGGACACTGCATCAATGGTTAGTGTTGCTAGTGCGATGAGTGCGGAGAGCAGTCGCTCAAAGCATCTGCGAAAACGCGCGCGCACTAGCGTGGATCACTCGGGGTCGGATACGGCCCTGAGTGATACGGAAGATCCGGCCGCTAAGGTCGCGGCCAAAGCCACAGGAAAATATGTTGGTCTGGCCAAAGCCAGAAGAGAGTTGAAGGCCGCCCAAAAGGCAGCAGCGGCTGAGGAGAAGCGCGCGGAGGACGAGCGGCAAGTTGCCGCTCTGACAGAGAGGGTGACCATTGGCCGAATCACCAGGCTGTCAGAGTCCTCTGCGGCCTCAATGTCGAATGAGGTCACAGCAGTAGACATGACCGCTGCTGACCTCAATACTGGGATGTTGGAGGCTGTAGCGGCCATCAAAAGAGTAGGCAAGGTCTCCAAAGGCCTCAGCGGGTGCAGCCAGAAGGCACTGAAGGAGGCAACGGCGTCAATTGTTGCTTATACCGAAGTCCTCCTTCAGCGCACTTCCTCAGAGGAGACCCTAAAGCTGCAGGCGGAAAACGCCCGGCTAGCAGCCAAAGTGGCGGAGCTCCGTAAGGAGCACGACGCGTTCAAGGCGGAAATGGAGAACTTCCGCCTGAACCGTCTTCGGGCGGAAATAGGCCTTCCACAGCCCCAGGAGTCAGAGCTAGCCTCCCTGCTCCGAAAGGAACTAGCTAGTCTCAACACTCGGTTTGGGGTTTTGGAGGGCAGGCTTCTGCGCCCGCCCTTGGCTGCAGACCACAGAGTGGCGTCGGCGCCGACTTATGCGGCGAAAACTGCAGCCTCGGCACTATCAGCGCAGCCAAGTCAAATGGCCGCTTCCACCTCCACCTCTTCAGCGGCTCCCGCAGCCCCCATATCCCAGAAGGGCAAGGGGAAGGGAAAGGGGAAGGGGAAGAAAGCGGCAGCAGCAGTGGCAACACCTGGGACCTCCACCCAAGTCCCTTCACAGGAGCGCCTCGAGCCTGCTGGGCTCAGTGGAGATAGTTGGGAAACAGTTGGGGCTAAGAAAAAGGCCAAAAAGGCAAGCCGCAAGGCTAAAAAGACGGCCCAAAAGGCCGAAAAGGCGGCCAAAAAAGCTGGTGCCAGGCTCCGTGCCCCACGTTCAACGGCTGTGGTGTTGACGCTGCAGCCTGGAGCGGAGGAGAGGGGAGTCAGCTATGCCTCGATCCTTGCGAAGGCCAAAGCTGAAATATCGCTCCCAGAACTCGGTATAGCGGGCATCCGGTGCAAACCAACCGCTACCGGTGCCCGCTTGCTGGAAATTTCCGGCTCCACCAGCGGCTCGAAGGCGGACGCCCTTGCCGAAAAACTGAGGGCGTCACTCGGACAAGACGATGTTCGAGTGTCCAGGCCAATCAAGTCTCTAGACTTGCGCGTTTCTGGCCTGGACGACTCAGTCACGCCCGAAGAGGTGACAGCCGCTGTCGCAAGGGTCGGGGAGTGCCCGAAAGAGCACGTGAAGACGGGTGCTATTCGGCCGGGCTTTACAGGCCTTGGGACGGTTCTGGTGAGCTGCCCCGTTGCGGCTGCCCAAAAGATAGTTAAGGGTAACAGGCTGTTGGTGGGTTGGGTCTCGGCGCAAGTGAAGCTCCTGACGCCTAAACCCCTGAGATGCTACCGATGTATCGAGGAAGGTCACGTCGGAGTGCGGTGCACCTCGGGGGTCGACCGCAGCCAACTCTGTTTCCGCTGCGGTCAGCCCGGTCACAAGGCCGCGTCTTGCAGTGCCCCGCCGCATTGCGTAGTTTGTGCGGCGGCGGGCAAGCCGGCGGAGCACCGGGCGGGCAGTAGGGCTTGCGCTGGGACCAAGCGCAAAAGGAGGCCTGCCAAAAAGGGAGCAAGTGATTCTTCGCAGCCGACTCACCCACCGGCTGCGGAAAATAAAGAGCCGCAAAAGGCTGTGGAGGAGACGATAGCCATGGAAACCCAGTAATGGCCCCACACCTTCGTCTCCTCCAAGCCAACATCAACCACTGCGCCAGAGCTCAGGACCTTTTGCTCCAGAGCATGGCGGAGTGGTTCATAAATGTCGCCATCGTCGCCGAGCCCTATTTTGTCCCCCCCAGGAATGACTGGGTGAGCGACACTAGTGGCTCGGTGGCGCTACTCACGCACGTCGCCGCTGGGTCCCCGTCCCTCGAGACCGTCACCCGGGGACGGGGATATGTCGCGGCGATGTGCGATGAGATCATGGTCGTGGGGGTATACTTCTCCCCCAACCAATCTCTCGCCGACTTCGAGGGCTCTGTAGCAGAGCTGGGCACTGTCGTCAGTCGCCGCCGTCCTCATCCCGTTCTCGTGGCGGGGGACTTCAACGCCAAGTCTACGGCTTGGGGTTCCCCGACGACGGATGCACGAGGGGAAGTGCTGGAGGAGTGGGCTGTGGAGTTAGGCCTACTTCTCCTAAACCGGGGCTCCGTGCAAACGTGCGTGCGCCAGCGGGGCGGGTCCATAGTGGACATTTCGTTCGCTAGCCCCGCTCTCGCGCGCCGTGTGCAGGAGTGGCGCGTATTGGAGGAGGTGGAGACGTTGTCGGATCACCGATACATTCGGTTCAACGTCTCCGCCCAGACCTCGAGCGGTCCGCTCCAAGCGGCCCCGGTTGGGGTGGGGGACGGCCCGCGTTGGGCACTAAAACGGCTGGACCGGGAGGCCCTTCTGGAGGCTTCAATCGTACAGGCCTGGTTGGAGTCGCCCGACAGGCCTGTCGACATAGACGTGGAGGCAGAGTGGTTCCGGAAGGGCATGTCGCACGTCTGCGATGCGGCGATGCCCCGTGTTCGGCCGATACCTGCCAGGCGCCAGGTGTACTGGTGGTCGCAAGAAATCGCGCAGTTGCGCATTGCCTGTGTGGCAGTGCGGCGCCGGTACACCAGGTACCGCAGAAGGACCTATCGCGACGAGGTCGAAGAGGCGGAACTGTACGAGGGGTACAGAGTGGCGAAGAAAGCCCTCAAGCTGGAAATAAAGCGGGCCAAGATCCAGGCCCGCGAAGAGCTGCTGGCGACTCTGGACCGTGATCCGTGGGGACGCCCTTACCTCATGGTGAGGGGTAAACTACGCCCGTGGGCGCCCCCACTGTCCCGGAGTCTCCAGCCGCAGGTGCTTGGGGGCGTGGTGAGCGCTCTGTTCCCTTCCAGGGCGGAGCACACGCCACCGCCCATGGTTCCGCCTCACATGGTGCCTAACGCGGAAGTCGACGACGACGAAGTGCCCGAAGTGACCCGGGTAGAGCTGAGAGTGGCGGTGGATAGGCTTCAGGCCAAAAACACCGCCCCAGGGCCCGACGGCATTCCAGGCCGTGCATGGGTCCTGGCCTTAAGGGCTCTCGGGCCCCGATTAGCGGGACTCTTTAGCGCATGTTTGGAGCGGGGCCAGTTTCCACGCCGGTGGAAGACGGGGAAGCTGGTCCTGCTGAAGAAGGAGGGGCGCCCTGCGGACAGTCCGTCCGCCTACCGGCCCATCGTGTTGCTGGACGAGGTGTGTAAGCTCTTCGAGCGAATTATCGCGGACCGCCTCGTCCAGCATCTGAGTGGGGAGGGGCCGGATCTGGCGGACAACCAGTTTGGTTTCCGCCGGGGGCGCTCCACAGTGGACGCCATCATGCGCGTAAGGGTCCTGGCGGAGGAAGCAGTTGCCCGGGGCGAGGTCGTCTTGGCGGTGTCTCTGGACATCGCCAATGCCTTCAACACCATGCCCTGGAGTTGCATTAGGGAGGCACTCCTCTATCATGGGGTGCCGAACTACCTCCGTCGCATCATCGGGGCCTACTTGACGGACAGAGCCGTCATATACCCGGGTCGAGAAGGATGGGGTCGGCGAGAAATGTCGTGCGGTGTTCCACAGGGATCGGTACTGGGGCCGCTCCTGTGGAACATCGGGTACGACTGGGTGCTGCGCGGTGCGCTTCTCCACGGCGTCGGCGTCATTTGTTACGCCGACGACACGCTAGTGACAGCGCGTGGGAAGACGCACCGGCAGGCGACCATATTGGCGACAGCTGGGGTCGCGCAAGTCGTAGGTAGGATCCGGCGGTTGGGTCTCGAGGTGGCCCTGCACAAATCTGAGGCCCTTTGTTTCCACGGGCCTCGGAAGGGGCCGCCTCCGGGATCCAACATCGTGGTGGGAGGGGTCTCCATCGGTGTCGAGTCGACGATGAAGTACTTGGGACTCGTCCTCGACAGCCGGTGGGACTTCGGGCCGCACTTCAAGCGGCTGGCCCCCAGATTGATGGGCGCCGCGGCCGCACTGTCGCGGCTGCTGCCCAATTTGGGGGGGCCAAATACCTCCTGCCGGAGGCTCTACGTGGGGATCGTACGGTCCATGGCGCTCTACGGGGCGCCAGTGTGGGCGAACAACCTGACGGCCCGCAATGTCGCAGTGCTGCGGAGACCGCAGCGGGCGATGGCCGTCAGGGTTGTAAGGGGATACCGTACGATCTCCTTCGAGGCGGCGAGCCTCTTAGCCGGATCACCGCCCTGGGATCTCGACGCAGGCCTCCTTGCGTCACTATATCAGTGGCGCAAGGACGCATTGGAGCGGGGCGAGCGTCTGGTGCCTCGGCAGGCTGAGGCACACAGGACCGAGCTCCGCCAGATCCTGGTGGCGGAATGGGAGCAGCGACTTGCGCGACCCAGCGCAGGGCACGCCGCAATAGCGGCGGTAAGACCCGTCATGAAGGAGTGGCTGGAGAGAAGGCATGGCGCCCTCAGCTTCCGGCTCACACAGGTGCTTTCCGGACATGGGTGCTTCGGAAAGTACCTGTGCCGCATAGGTCGGGAGCCGGCGCCCGGTTGCCATCACTGTGACTGCCGCGACGACACGGCGCAGCATACCTTAGAGGTATGCCCAGCATGGGCAGAGCAGCGCCGTGTCCTCCGAGCGGCGGTCAACGCTGCGGGTGACCTCTCGCTGCCGGCCGTGGTTCTGTCCATGGTCGGTGGCGAGAGCGCTTGGAATGCCGTCGCCTCCTTCTGCGAGGAGGTGATGGACGCCAAGGAGGCGGCGGAAAGGGAGAGGGAGGCACTATCCCCTCTCTCCACCCGCAGCAGACGCACCGGGCGCCGTAGGGCGGCCAATGACCTCCGGCCACCATAGGGTGCGGCCTGCGGGCGGCGAACTGGGGGGTTCGTCGCCCGATCAGATGCAGGCCCTGTGAAGGTTGCGCGCCGAGTTCCGCGCGCGCCTTGGGAGTGCGGCCGTAGGGTGACGGCCGCATAGGGTGACGAGGCCCGCCTTAGCTGGCGGGCCAAGACCTGCCGGGGGGTGCGGAAGAATGTGCGAGTATCTCTCGGCCCCCCCCGGCTTAAGGTAGATGGAGGAACACCGTGTGGGGTTTAGTCAGTAAAAGTCTGACAGACCCCCCCGCCCCCCCTAGGGCGGGGGACATCCTATGAGGATTCCCCACACGTACAAAAAAAAAAAAAAAAAAAAAAAAAGGTTAGGTTAGGTTAGGTTTTTTTTTTTTTTTTTTTTTTTTTTTTTTTTTTTTTTTTTTTAAATTTGCTTTTCCCCGTTCGGAAAACGAGTCCTTGTTGTTCTATTTTACACATTCATTCCAGTTCTATCATTTATTCCTCTCGCACTTTCATGCATCATACTATATCTTCTTTCATACATCTCTTACATTCTTTGCCGGGTGGGACTCCCGCTATTCTATCTATTTATTAACTTTTTTATTTTGTTTTCTCATTTAGGATATTAATATACGCTGTAGTATTTCTTTATTTACATGCTTGCTATTTATGTAACATTTTCCAATGCATCTAACTTATGTAGCTTATTTCTATTACACATTTTACCTATTTTAACATAATAACACTATCTAGTTTTAATTTTCTATGCTGTATTACATGTTCTATTTTAATACATTTTCCTATCTAATTTTCTACTATCTTAATTCTAACTTAATATTCTTTTTATTTATACGTTCTTATTTTCTACTTTTAAAACTAATACATTCTTTTCTTTATCTATCTTACTTGTTATATATTGCTACTGTTCTATTAACTATTTAGTAATATGTTAACTATTTAACCGTGAGTTTTGTTACAAGGCAATTTGCTATTTCCATTTGCAGTTTTGGTGTTCATTTGAGCCTCAGTTTACATTGGCTTCTGTCTATTCCAGGGGGATAGGGGAAGGGGGGGATGAGGAAGGGGAGGGGGAGGGGTGGGGGGAGTGGGTTCGCTATCTACTGTTGTTTTTAATTTATTTTCCCTAAAAAATTTTGGCAATAATATATTTATATTAACATATATAACATAATTATTGTCGTTTCTTTATCTATGTTATTTCCATTATTTCTACACTACCTATTTTTAGCGGATTTGGGGTACGTTTTAGATACATTTGTAAATTTTTACGATGTACTTGTATCCAAAAGGGGTAGTCTAGGAATAGGCTGTCGTCGTCCGAGCCAGGTAATCCCATTTCTTGCGGACCGGGCACTCCGCGCTAAACGCGTTGTGGTCGGTCCTCTGGAACTTTGAGTGCAGGCAGTTGCAGCACTGCGGTTCGTTGCCCGCAACAAACTCCACGCATTTTTCGCGCAGGTGCGGACCCCCGCAGTGGCTGCACCTGTCTGCACTCTCCGTGCAAAATTTGCGGCCATGCCCAAATGCTAAGCATTTAGTGCATTGGATGAGCGGAGACTGGTCTTCCACCCTGACCCTTTGCAGGTCAAGGTAAAGTGCCCCAGCCTCCGTCATCCTCTGCCATACCGTGGGCCTGACTTGGACGACGACGTGCGCCGTCTTCGGATTCCTAGTCCTTTTCTTGTACTTTATCTCCATGTTTGTTTCCTCCTGCTCTAAGTCCCTAAAGATATCCTTGTTCTGGGAGTAGAGCGCCTTCACCATCTCGTCGTCCTCACTATCTACGAAGACGTCCTTGAGGACGACGAGCGGGTTTTTGTTCCTCATAGGCGCCACTATCAGCCCTTTACCCCGGCTCTCTATTCTTTCCGTGACTCTCTTGAGCTCCGCTTCGGAATCGCAACCCAGTATCACCGTTTGATTTTTTGCCTTCCGGACTTTATTGATTTTTAAGCCAGTTCCCCTGGCATCGACCGCCTCCTTCACCCTAGCGAGCACCTCGTCGGCAGTCTCCTGATTGCCTTCGAGAGTGACCGCCACCGAGTGAAGTGCCGGTCGATGCCCGGGTTTGGCTGCCGCAACGTTGGCGTACGTCCGTGCGTCTCTTCTCGGCTCCCCAGCCGCTTGAGTCAGAGCCTCTTTCATTTGCTCCGTAGCGGCCTCGACCCTACCGACAACGTCACCAACCTTTTCCTCGAGGACGGCGGCGGCGCGATCGATGGCATTCGCTCCTTCTGTCACGTGGTTCAAGTTGTCGCTTACCACGTCGACCTTGCCGCCGACCTCGTCGACCCTGTCGATGACCTTGTCGATAATGTCGGAACCACTATCGGAGCAGTGAATTTCCATTTCCCGAAATCCTTCCGCTATTTTGGCTTCGAGGTCGCCGAGCCGCACCTTAATACTTGCCTCCACCCTTTCCAGCCTCTCCAGGATTTCCTCCGATGGCTCGGGTGTAGGCGTGGTATTCCCTTCTGCGGGTGTGGCTGTTTTCGGTGCTATTTCCAGGGCCTTCATTCGTCTACTCAGCTCAAAGAGGTTCCGTAGACACTTGTCCGACTGGGTCTCCAGGTAGGTTTTTATGTCTCTCCTCATCTGAGGGTAATCTTTGACCCTATTTGGGATTTCCTCAAACGTTGCCATAACCACCTGGAGAAGCTTGTCGTTTGACAAGGTAGCATACATGTCAATCTGCTTTTCATACGTCACCATATTATCCACGGATCTCCTCTTCCGCTCTGGCCTCCGAATGAAGGTCCTGGCGGCATCTAGCGCCTGTCCAGACAGGCCCGTTGGGCTGGGTGTGAGCTTGGGAATGTCAGTGCCAGGGTTCCCGGCCGACGACGAAGTTGGGGTTTCGGTTATTTTCCTCTGCGTTCCTCGGGCGGCATCTTTTCCGCTAAACTTCAGAGATATCCCCTTTGGCGCCCCGCACGCTCCCGAGGGTCCTTCATTCCCCGAGTAACCCGGCGACGTCGGTTCTTTCGGCCCGCTAGCCCCGACTCCCGTCCCTTTACCTTTTGCTGGGGTGCGAATTCCAAACATTTTGGGTGATTGGTGCAGCGAAGTGAACGGGGAAAGTTGTCAGACACAATAATAAGGTGTAAAATAAAATAAAATAAAGTAAATAAAACAATAAATATTATAATATGTATCGCTGCAGTCGTTTTGACCCTGTATATGGGAGTCAAAACGACTAATGTTGAGCCTAAAAATAGTTATTACCCAAAAGAAAAAGAAAAAGAAAATAATAATATTAGTCAGTTTTAGGTAATTTCCTAAGTCTACCTATGTCTAATCTAGAATTAAGTGTAACCCTCTACCCGTTGTAAATAGTCGTAGTCGATTCTACAACAAAAATATACAAAAAAAAAAATTTAAGGGGAGGGGGTGAGGGGGTGGGGGTCAAAATTTGGGGGGGGGGTTCGCCGTGTAGGACTTTCACCGTGGTGTCACAAAGGCCGAATTTGACGTCAGATTTGCGATATATCTTCCCGTTTAGCACCTACCGGCTTCTAAAGGTTTTTAAAAATAGGGGTGCGCGGGGGGTGTCAAAACCGGGGGGGATGGGATTCTCATGTACGGTATCGACCGTGGTGTCTTCGACACCACAAAGGTCGAATCCGAGGTCGAAAATCACCTATCTCCACCGGTTCACGAATTACAACCCCGGTCGCTAGCGGGTCACCAACGGGTTTCTGACTTTGCAATTTGTCAAGTGAGGTAGGTGCGGCCCCTGTGGTGCGATTTCGCCGTGAGTAGGCTTGTTAGAAAGGTCTTTTGGAGTCCTACAACTTGGTGCTGACCTGCTTCAAGTAAAGTTGAACCCCTATCACCTACCCCCAATTAAGTGGTTGAAAAAACCTGTTTTAGTGCGGAGGTGGAAGCAGGGTGGCTTTTTAGTTATAATTTGGCCTGCCTACTGTTTTATTAGGTGACGTCTATACTTTTTGGTACAATAGTTCCAAAAAACTTTTCTCCTACCCCCTGGAGACAAGTTTGAAATTTTTAGGTTTTAGTCTAATTTTTTATGCTATAAACAGGGCTTTTCCAAAAATTTAAATGCGTAGGGGGTGGTTTTAAACCACGCCCTGTCTGGTCCTTGCGAAAAAAGATTTAATTTTAGACTATATAAAAAGTCAATTTCGAGGTGTCAGGGGATGCGGCTCGACGCGGCCTATCCAGGGGTGTGAGAATCAAATGTAGGTTCAATGGAAATTTTGAAAAATTTTCGTGAAAAACTGTTTTTTGTATAAGATTTTAACACTGAAACTACTTTAAATAATTTTAACAACCCTTACAGGTCCCGAAACGTGCACCAGAACGTGGCCTCGCCAGGTACGCAACGTTTCTGCTATAGGGGATCCCGAGGGAAGCGACTACTGTTTAGAAATTAGAGATTTAAGGTGAAAAATTTTGAAAAAATATTTACGCAACGAGTTTGAAAATGGACTTTTTTAATTTTGCACCCTGGATGACGGGGATGCTTCTAGGGGTTAGGTGGAGCCTAGAAACGAACCTGGACGCCGAAAACCGTTTGAAAATGTGACTCCTGGTCGTCGATATATCAACAAATGTGTATTTTACTCGCCCGCTAAGGTAAGTTTTGCTGTTGTATGAAATAACAATATTATTTAATTCCAGGTGTTTCCCGGACGCTATCCCGACGTTCGAGGTGTCAGGGGATGCGGCTCGACGCGGCCTATCCAGGGGTATGAAAATCTAGGTAAGTACTGTGAAAATTTGGAAAATTTTTAAGGAAAAACTGTTTTTTGTAGTAAAAATTCCACCCTGAATCTACGTTAGAAACTTTTTACAGCCCTTACGGGTCCCGAAACGTGCACCCGGACGAAGCCCTGACAGGTACGCAACGTTTGTGCTATAAGGGATCCCGAGGGAAGCGACTATTGTTTTACAATTAAATATATAAGCAAAAAATTTTGAAGAAAATATTTACGTAAAGTGTTTGAAAATCGACTTTTTTATTTTTGCACCCTGGATGACGGGGATGCTTCTAGGGGTTGGTGGGAGCCTAGAAACGATCAAAAACGCCGAAAACCGCGTGTAAAAAGGACTCCTAGTCGTCAAGTTATCTACGAACGTGTGTTTTACTCGTCCACTAAGGTAAGTTTTTGCAATAGCAATAATGTATGGAATAAACAATATTATTTAATTTCAGGTGTTTCCCGGACGCTATCCCGACGTTCGAGGTGTCAGGGGATGCGGCTCGACGCGGCCTATCCAGGGGTGTGAGAATCAAATGTAGGTTCAATGGAAATTTTGAAAAATTTTCGTGAAAAACTGTTTTTTGTATAAGATTTTAACACTGAAACTACTTTAAATAATTTTAACAACCCTTACAGGTCCCGAAACGTGCACCAGAACGTGGCCTCGCCAGGTACGCAACGTTTCTGCTATAGGGGATCCCGAGGGAAGCGACTACTGTTTAGAAATTAGAGATTTAAGGTGAAAAATTTTGAAAAAATATTTACGCAACGAGTTTGAAAATGGACTTTTTTAATTTTGCACCCTGGATGACGGGGATGCTTCTAGGGGTTAGGTGGAGCCAGGTTAGGTTAGGTTAGGTTAGGTTAGGTTAGGTTAGGTTAGGTTAGGTTAGGTTAGGTTAGGTTAGGTTAGGTTAGGTTAGGTTCCCCACCGAGGTGTCTCCACGTTGCCGTCGTGGTGGGGCTTGCGTGCTTTCAATGATCCTCGGGGCTATGCCGGGTAGAGTTACTCATGCCGGACAGGTCCGAGGGGAGGGGCCAGACGAAGAGAGACACAGGGCGGGCCGCTCCTGTTCGATCGACTATGGTCGATTGGCATGGATGCGGCTAGGCCGCTGCGGTGCAGGCGCACCAAAGCGGCACGGGTGTTTGCTCTTTTCAGAGCAAACTTTTTCGGCGGGTCCGCTGAGTCGGGTTGGCCGGACAGCGGACGGAGGCATGCCTAATGCCGCCGTCGGGGGCTTGGCTTAACCGCCTGGCCCAGAGGAAGGACACCTCTAAGATAAAAAACCACCCAATCCCAAGTTTCGAAGCGCGGCGAGGGGATGAGTGGCTGGTGGGAATCCGGTCGCGAGCGCTTCCCCTGTAGATACCTGCCGCCCTCTACAGTATATAGGCTTACCTTTTTAAGGGCATGGAGCACTGCCCGGGTGGACCTTTATATCTTCCAATACTCGTGGGAATTATATGGATACTTTAAATAAAAACACAAACAAAAAGACGTCGGTACCAGTGGTACGCTTGGAGCGATGCGATGTGTCAGATTCGGACACCGCATCGAGTATGGTCAGCATGACGAGCATGAGGAGCGCGGAGAGCGTAAGCTCAAAGCGCCTACGTAAGCGTGCTCGCACTAACGCAGAACACTCGGGGTCGGACACGGCCCTGAGTGACAAGGAAGACCCAGCCCCTAAAGTCGCGGCCGGTCCTGCAATGGCAGGTCAATATGTTGGCTTGGCCAAAGCTCGAAGGGAGCTGAAGGCCGCCCAGAAGGTGGCTGCGGCGGAAGACAGACGTGCGGAAGACGAGCGGCAAGTGGCCGCTCTCACGGAGAAGGTGATCGCCGGTCGCATCACCCGATTATCGGAGTCGTCTGCCGCGTCGACTGCGGCTTCTATCGACGTCGCAGTCGCAGATATGACGGCATCCGATTTGAATACCGGAATGATGGACGCAGTGGCAGCCATCAAAAGAGTGGGCAAGGTGTCCAAAGGCCTGAGCGGGTGCAGTCAGAAGGCGCTGAAGGAAGCCACGGCATCAATTGTGGCTTACGCAGAGGCACTCCTTCAGCGCACTTCCACAGAAGAGACAGCTAAGCTGCAGGCCGAGAACACCCGGCTGGCTGCCAAGGTTGCGGAGCTCCGCAAGGAGCACAACGAGCTCAGGGCGGAGATGGCGAGCTTCCGCCTGGCTCATCTTAGGACGGAGATAGGCCTGCCACAACAACCCCAGGAGTCAGAGCTGGCTTCCCTGCTCCGCCAGGAACTGACCAGCTTAAATGCACGATTCGGGGTTTTAGAAGGCAGGCTTCTGCGCCCGCCCTTGGCTGCAGAAAGTCGAGGGGCACCGACGCCAACTAATTCGGCTAAAGCTGCGGCCACAACGGCGACCTACGCGGCCAAAGCTGCAGCTGTACAGTCAGGAGCAAAGACTGATCGAGCGGCTACTTCATCGTCTTCCTTGATAACCCCGATGGCCCCAACGTCAAAGAAGGGCAAAGGGAAGGGAAAGAAGACGGTGGTCCCGGTGGCCCCGAGCACATCCACCCAAGGCCGTTCACAGGGAAACTCCGAGGCTCCCAAACCCAGCGGAGGAGAGTGGGAGGAAGTCGGCGCCAAGAAAAAAGCCAAGAAGGCCAAAAACAAGGCTAAGAAGGCGGAGAAAAAAGCGGCAAAAGCGGCCAAAAAAGATGCCACCAGGCTCCGTGCCCCTCGATCCACCGCGGTCGTGCTGACACTGCAGCCTGGAGCGGAGGAGCGGGGCCTTAGCTACGCCGGCATCTTGGCGAAGGCCAAAGCCGAGATTTCGCTCCCAGATCTCGGCATAGCGGGCATTCGGTGCAAGCCTACTGCTACCGGTGCCCGTTTGCTGGAGATTTCCGGCGCGTCTAGTGGTCCAAAGGCGGACGCACTCGCCGAAAAGCTGCGGGCGTCGCTTTCTGCGGAGGATGTTAAGGTGTCCAGGCCAACAAAATGTGCGGATCTGCGCATCTCTGGCCTGGACGATTCCGTCACGCCGGAGGAGGTCGCGGGCGCCGTCGCAAGAGCCGGAGAGTGCCAGCAAGACCAAGTTAAGGTTGGCACGATACGTCCGGGCTTCTCCGGCCTTGGGACGGTGCTAGTGGGCTGTCCCGTTGCGGCGGCCCAAAAAATCATGAAGGGCAACAGGCTACTGGTGGGCTGGGTCTCGGCGCAAGTAAAGCTCCTGACGCCCAAGCCCCTGAGGTGCTACCGATGTATCGAGGAAGGTCACGTCGGAGTGCGGTGCACCTCGGGGGTCGACCGCAGCCAGCTGTGCTTCCGCTGCGGTCAGCCCGGACACAAGGCCGCGTCTTGCAGTGCCCCACCGCATTGCGTAGTTTGTGCGGCGGCAGGCAAGCCGGCGGACCACCGGGCGGGCAGCAAGGCTTGCGCTGGGACCAAGCGCAAAAAGAAGCCTCCCAAAAAGGGACTGGGAGAAATTGATTCCTCGCAGCCGACTCACCCACCGGCTGCGGGAAATAAAGAGCCGCAAAAGGCTGTGGAGGAGACGATAGCCATGGAAACCCAGTAATGGCCCCACACCTTCGTCTCCTCCAAGCCAACATTAACCACTGCGCCAGAGCTCAGGACCTTTTGCTCCAGAGCATGGCGGAGTGGTTCATCAATGTCGCCATCGTCGCCGAGCCCTATTTTGTCCCCCCCAGGAATGACTGGGTGAGCGACACTAGCGGCTCGGTGGCGCTACTCACGCACGTCGCCGCTGGGTCCCCGTCCCTCGAGACCGTCACCCGGGGACGGGGATATGTCGCGGCGATGTGTGATGAGATAATGGTCGTGGGGGTTTACTTCTCCCCCAACCAATCTCTCGCCGACTTCGAGGGCTCTGTAGCAGAGCTGGGCACTGTCGTCAGTCGCCGCCGTCCTCATCCCGTTCTCGTCGCGGGGGACTTCAACGCCAAGTCTACGGCTTGGGGTTCCCCGACGACGGATGCACGAGGGGAAGTGCTGGAGGAGTGGGCTGTGGAGTTAGGCCTACTTCTCCTAAACCGGGGCTCCGTGCAAACGTGCGTGCGCCAGCGGGGCGGGTCCATAGTGGACATTTCGTTCGCTAGCCCCGCTCTCGCGCGCCGTGTGCAGGAGTGGCGCGTATTGGAGGAGGTGGAGACGTTGTCGGATCACCGATACATTCGGTTCAACGTCTCCGCCCAGACCTCGAGCGGTCCGCTCCAAGCGGCCCCGGTTGGGGTGGGGGACGGCCCGCGTTGGGCACTAAAACGGCTGGACCGGGAGGCCCTTCTGGAGGCCTCAATCGTGCAGGCCTGGTTGGAGTCGCCCGACAGGCCTGTCGACATAGACGTGGAGGCAGAGTGGTTCCGGAAGGGCATGTCGCATATCTGCGATGCGGCGATGCCCCGTGTTCGGCCGATACCTGCCAGGCGCCAGGTGTACTGGTGGTCGCAAGAAATCGCGCAGCTGCGCATCGCCTGTGTGGCAGTGCGGCGCCGGTACACCAGGTACCGCAGAAGGACCTATCGCGACGAGGTCGAAGAGGCGGAACTGTACGAGGGGTACAGAGTGGCGAAGAAAGCCCTCAAGCTCGCCATCAAGCTGGCGAAGATCCAGGCTCGCGAGGAGCTGCTGGCGACTCTGGACCGTGATCCGTGGGGGCGCCCTTACCTCATGGTGAGAGGCAAATTACGCCCGTGGGCCCCCCCACTGTCCCGGAGTCTCCAGCCGCAGGTGCTTGAGGGCGTGGTGAGCGCTCTGTTCCCTTCCAGGGCGGAGCACACGCCACCGCCCATGGTTCCGCCTCACATGGTGCCTAACGCGGAAGTCGACGACGACGAAGTGCCCGAAGTGACCCGGGTAGAGCTGAGAGTGGCGGTGGATAGGCTTCAAGCCAAAAACACCGCCCCAGGGCCCGACGGCATTCCAGGCCGTGCATGGGTCCTGGCCGTAAGGGCTCTCGGGCCCCGATTAGCGGGACTCTTTAGCGCATGTTTGGAGCGGGGCCAGTTTCCACGCCGGTGGAAGACGGGGAAGCTGGTCCTGCTGAAGAAGGAGGGGCGCCCTGCGGACAGTCCGTCCGCCTACCGGCCCATCGTGTTGCTGGACGAGGTGTGTAAGCTCTTCGAGCGAATTATCGCGGACCGCCTCGTCCAGCATCTGAGTGGGGAGGGGCCGGATCTGGCGGACAACCAGTTCGGTTTCCGCCGGGGGCGCTCCACAGTGGATGCCATAATGCGCGTGAGGGTCCTGGCGGAGGAAGCAGTGGCCCGGGGCGAGGTCGTCTTGGCGGTGTCTCTGGACATCGCCAATGCCTTCAACACCATGCCCTGGAGTTGCATTAGGGAGGCACTCCTCTATCATGGGGTGCCGAACTACCTCCGCCGCATCATCGGGGCCTACTTGACGGACAGAGCCGTCATATACCCGGGTCGAGAAGGATGGGGTCGGCGAGAAATGTCGTGCGGTGTTCCACAGGGATCGGTACTGGGGCCGCTCCTGTGGAACATCGGGTACGACTGGGTGCTGCGCGGTGCGCTTCTCCACGGCGTCGGCGTCATTTGTTACGCCGACGACACGCTAGTGACAGCGCGTGGGAAGACGCACCGGCAGGCGACCATATTGGCGACAGCTGGGGTCGCGCAAGTCGTAGGTAGGATCCGGCGGTTGGGTCTTGAGGTGGCCCTGCACAAATCCGAGGCCCTTTGTTTCCACGGGCCTCGGAAGGGCCCGCCTCCGGGATCCAACATCGTGGTGGGAGGGGTCTCCATCGGTGTCGAGTCGACGATGAAGTACTTGGGACTCGTCCTCGACAGCCGGTGGGACTTCGGGCCGCACTTCAAGCGGCTGGCCCCCAGATTGATGGGCGCCGCGGCCGCACTGTCGCGGCTGCTGCCCAATTTGGGGGGGCCAAATACCTCCTGCCGGAGGCTCTACGTGGGGATCGTACGGTCCATGGCGCTCTACGGGGCGCCAGTGTGGGCGAACAACCTGACGGCCCGCAATGTCGCAGTACTGCGGAGACCGCAGCGGGCGATGGCCGTCAGGGTTGTAAGGGGATACCGTACGATCTCCTTCGAGGCGGCGAGCCTCTTAGCCGGATCACCGCCCTGGGATCTCGACGCGGGCCTCCTTGCGTCACTATATCAGTGGCGCAAGGACGCATTGGAGCGGGGCGAGCGTCTGGTGCCTCGGCAAGCTGAGGCACACAGGACCGAGCTCCGCCAGATCCTGGTGGCGGAATGGGAGCAACGACTTGCGCGACCCAGCGCAGGGCACGCCGCAATAGCGGCGGTAAGACCCGTCATGAAGGAGTGGCTGGAGAGAAGGCATGGCGCCCTCAGCTTCCGGCTCACACAGGTGCTTTCCGGACATGGGTGCTTCGGAAAGTACCTGTGCCGTATAGGTCGGGAGCCGGCGCCCGGTTGCCATCACTGCGACTGCCGCGACGACACGGCGCAGCATACCTTGGAGGTATGCCCAGCATGGGCAGAGCAGCGCCGTGTCCTCCGTGCGGCGGTCAACGCTGCGGGTGACCTCTCGCTGCCGGCCGTGGTTCTGTCCATGGTCGGTGGCGAGAGCGCTTGGAATGCCGTCGCCTCCTTCTGTGAGGAGGTGATGGACGCCAAGGAGGCGGCGGAAAGGGAGAGGGAGGCACTATCCCCTCTCTCCACCCGCAGCAGACGCACCGGGCGCCGTAGGGCGGCCAATGACCTCCGGCCACCGTAGGGTGCGGCCTGCGGGCGGCGAACTGGGGGGTTCGTCGCCCGAACAGATGCAGGCCCTGTGAAGGTTGCGCGCCGTGTTCCGCGCGCGCCTTGGGAGTGCGGCCGTAGGGTGACGGCCGCATAGGGTGACGGGGCCCGCCTTAGTTGGCGGGCCAAGACCTGCCGGGGGGTGCGGAAGAATGTGCGAGTATCTCTCGGCCCCCCCCGGCTTAAGGTAGATGGAGGAACACCGTGTGGGGTTTAGTCAGTAAAAGTCTGACAGACCCCCCCGCCCCCCCTAGGGCGGGGGACATCCTATGAGGATTCCCCACACGTACAAAAAAAAAAAAAAAAAAAAAAAAAAAGGTTAGGTTAGGTTCCCCACCGAGGTGTCTCCACGTTGCCGTCGTGGTGGGGCTTGCGTGCTTTCAATGATCCTTGGGGCTATGCCGGGTAGAGTTACTCATGCCGGACAGGTCCAAGGGGAGGGGCCAGACGAAGAGAGACACAGGGCGGGCCGCTCCTGTTCGATCGACCATGGTCGATTGACATGGATGCGGCTAGGCCGCTGCGGTGCAGGCGCACCAAAGCGGCACGGGTGTTTGCTCTTTTCAGAGCAAACTTTTTCGGCGGGTCCGCTGAGTCGGGTTGGCCGGACAGCGGACGGAGGCATGCCTAATGCCGCCGTCGGGGGCTTGGCTTAACCGCCTGGCCCAGAGGAAGGACACCTCTAAGATAAAAAACCACCCAATCCCAAGTTTCGAAGCGCGGCGAGGGGATGAGTGGCTGGTGGGAATCCGGTCGCGAGCGCTTCCCCTGTAGATACCTGCCGCCCTCTACAGTATATAGGCTTACCTTTTTAAGGGCATGGAGCACTGCCCGGGTTGACTTTTATATCTTCCAATACTCGTGGGAACTATATGGATAATTTAAATGAAAATACAAACCAAATGACGTCGGTACCAGTGGTACGCTTGGAGCGATGCGATGTGTCAGATTCGGATACCGCATCGAGCATGGTCAGCATGACGAGCATGAAGAGCGCGGAGAGCGTAAGCTCAAAGCGCCTGCGTAAGCGTGCTCGCAATAGCGCAGAACACTCGGGGTCGGACACGGCCCTGAGTGACAAGGAAGACCCAGCCCCTAAAGTCGCGGCCGGTCCTGCAATGGCAGGTCAATATGTTGGCTTGGCAAAGGCTCGAAGGGAGCTGAAGGCCGCCCAGAAGGTGGCTGCGGCGGAAGACAGACGTGCGGAAGACGAGCGGCAAGTGGCCGCTCTCACGGAGAAGGTGATTACCGGTCGCATCACCCGATTATCGGAGTCGTCTGCCGCGTCGACTGCGGCTTCTGTCGACGTCGCAGTCGCAGATATGACGGCATCCGATCTAAATACCGGAATGATGGACGCAGTGGCAGCCATCAAAAGAGTGGGCAAGGTGTCCAAAGGCCTGAGCGGGTGTAGTCAGAAGGCGTTGAAGGAAGCCACGGCATCAATTGTGGCTTACGCAGAGGCACTCCTTCAGCGCACTTCCACAGAAGAGACGGCTAAACTGCAGGCCGAGAACACCCGGCTGGCTGCCAAGGTTGCGGAGCTCCGCAAGGAGCACAACGAGCTCAGGGCGGAGATGGCGAGCTTCCGCCTGGCTCATCTTAGGACGGAGATAGGCCTACCACAACAGCCCCAGGAGTCGGAGCTGGCTTCCCTGCTCCGACAGGAACTCGCGAGCCTGAATTCTCGATTCGGAGCTTTAGAAGGCAGGCTTTTGCGCCCGCCATTGGCTGCAGACAGCCGAGGGGGACCGACGCCAATTGATTCGGCTAAAGCTGCGGCCACAACGGCGACATATGCGGCGAAAGCTGCAGCTGTACAGTCAGAAGCAAAGACTGGTCGAGCGGCTACCACATCGTCTTCCTTGATAACCCCGATGGCCTCAACGTCAAAGAAGGGCAAAGGGAAGGGAAAGAAGACGGTGGTACCGGTGGCCCCGGGCACATCCACCCAAGGCCCTTCACAGGGACACTCCGAGGCTCCCAAACCCAGCGGAGGAGAGTGGGAGGAGGTCGGGGCCAAGAAGAAAGCCAAGAAGACCAAAAACAAGGCTAAGAAGGCGGAGAAGAAAGCGGCAAAAGCGGCCAAAAAAGATGCCACAAGGCTCCGTGCCCCTCGATCCACCGCGGTCGTTTTGACACTGCAGCCTGGAGCAGAGGAGCGGGGCCTTAGCTACGCCAGCATCTTGGCGAAGGCCAAAGCCGAGATTTCGCTCCCCGATCTCGGCATAGCGGGCATCCGGTGCAAGCCTACTGTTACCGGAGCTCGTTTGCTGGAGATTTCCGGCGCGACTAGCGGTCCCAAGGCGGATGCACTCGCCGAAAAGCTGCGGGCGTCGCTTTCTGCGGAGGACGTTAAGGTGTCCAGGCCAACAAAATGTGCGGATCTGCGCATCTCTGGCCTGGACGATTCCGTCACGCCGGAGGAGGTCGCGGGCGCCGTCGCAAGAGCCGGAGAGTGCCAGCAAGACCAAGTAAAGGTGGGCACGATACGTCCGGGCTTCTCCGGCCTTGGGACGGTGCTAGTGGGCTGTCCCGTTGTGGCGGCCCACAAGATCACGAAAGGCTGCAGATTGCTTGTGGGCTGGGTCTCGGCACAAGTCAAGCTACTGACGCCCAAGCCCCTGAGGTGCTACCGATGCATCGAGGAGGGGCACGTCGGAGCGCGGTGCACCTCGGGGGTCGACCGCAGCCAGCTTTGCTTCCGCTGCGGTCAGCCCGGACACAAAGCCGCCTCTTGCAGTGCCGCGCCGCATTGCGTAGTTTGTGCGGCGGCGGGCAAGCCGGCGGAGCATCGGGCGGGCAGCAAGGCTTGCGCTGGGACCAAGCGCAAAAAGAAGCCTGCCAAAAAGGGACTGGGAGTAATTGATTCCTCGCAGCCGACTCACCCACCGGCTGCGGGCAATAAAGAGCCGCAAAAGGCTGTGGAGGAGACGATAGCCATGGAAACCCAGTAATGGCCCCACACCTTCGTCTCCTCCAAGCCAATATCAACCACTGCGCCAGAGCTCAGGACCTTTTGCTCCAGAGCATGGCGGAGTGGTTTATCAATGTCGCCATCGTCGCCGAGCCCTATTTTGTCCCCCCCAGGAATGACTGGGTGAGCGACACTAGCGGCTTGGTGGCGCTACTCACGCACGTCGCCGCTGGGTCCCCGTCCCTTGAGACCGTCACCCGGGGACGGGGATATGTCGCGGCGATGTGTGATGAGATAATGGTCGTGGGGGTGTACTTCTCCCCCAACCAATCTCTCGCCGACTTCGAGGGCTCTGTAGCAGAGCTGGGCACTGTCGTCAGTCGCCGCCGTCCTCATCCCGTTCTCGTCGCGGGGGACTTCAACGCCAAGTCTACGGCTTGGGGTTCCCCGACGACGGATGCACGAGGGGAAGTGCTGGAGGAGTGGGCTGTGGAGTTAGGCCTACTTCTCCTAAACCGGGGCTCCGTGCAAACGTGCGTGCGCCAGCGGGGCGGGTCCATAGTGGACATTTCGTTCGCTAGCCCCGCTCTCGCGCGCCGTGTGCAGGAGTGGCGCGTATTGGAGGAGGTGGAGACGTTGTCGGATCACCGATACATTCGGTTCAACGTCTCCGCCCAGACCTCGAGCGGTCCGCTCCAAGCGGCCCCGGTTGGGGTGGGGGACGGCCCGCGTTGGGCACTAAAACGGCTGGACCGGGAGGCCCTTCTGGAGGCTTCAATCGTACAGGCCTGGTTGGAGTCGCCCGACAGGCCTGTCGACATAGACGTGGAGGCAGAGTGGTTCCGGAAGGGCATGTCGCACGTCTGCGATGCGGCGATGCCCCGTGTTCGGCCGATACCTGCCAGGCGCCAGGTGTACTGGTGGTCGCATGAAATCGCGCAGTTGCGCATCGCCTGTGTGGCAGTGCGGCGCCGGTACACCAGGTACCGCAGAAGGACCTATCGCGACGAGGTCGAAGAGGCGGAACTGTACGAAGGGTACAGAGTGGCGAAGAAAGCCCTCAAGCTAGCCATCAAGCTGGCAAAGATCCAGGCTCGCGAGGAGCTGCTGGCGACTCTGGACCGTGATCCGTGGGGGCGCCCTTACCTCATGGTGAGGGGCAAATTACGCCCGTGGGCCCCCCCACTGTCCCGGAGTCTCCAGCCGCAGGTGCTTGAGGGCGTGGTGAGCGCTCTGTTCCCTTCCAGGGCGGAGCACACGCCACCGCCCATGGTTCCGCCTCACATGGTGCCTAACGCGGAAGTCGACGACGACGAAGTGCCCGAAGTGACCCGGGTAGAGCTGAGAGTGGCGGTGGATAGGCTTCAGGCCAAAAACACCGCCCCAGGGCCCGACGGCATTCCAGGCCGTGCATGGGTCCTGGCCTTAAGGGCTCTCGGGCCCCGATTAGCGGGACTCTTTAGCGCATGTTTGGAGCGGGGCCAGTTTCCACGCCGGTGGAAGACGGGGAAGCTGGTCCTGCTGAAGAAGGAGGGGCGCCCTGCGGACAGTCCGTCCGCCTACCGGCCCATCGTGTTGCTGGACGAGGTGTGTAAGCTCTTCGAGCGAATTATCGCGGACCGCCTCGTCCAGCATCTGAGTGGGGAGGGGCCGGATCTGGCGGACAACCAGTTCGGTTTCCGCCGGGGGCGCTCCACGGTGGATGCCATCATGCGCGTAAGGGTCCTGGCGGAGGAAGCAGTTGCCCGGGGCGAGGTCGTCTTGGCGGTGTCTCTGGACATCGCCAATGCCTTCAACACCATGCCCTGGAGTTGCATTAGGGAGGCACTCCTCTATCATGGGGTGCCGAACTACCTCCGCCGCATCATCGGGGCCTACTTGACGGACAGAGCCGTCATATACCCGGGTCGAGAAGGATGGGGTCGGCGAGAAATGTCGTGCGGTGTTCCGCAGGGATCGGTACTGGGGCCGCTCCTGTGGAACATCGGGTACGACTGGGTGCTGCGCGGTGCGCTTCTCCACGGCGTCGGCGTCATTTGTTACGCCGACGACACGCTAGTGACAGCGCGTGGGAAGACGCACCGGCAGGCGACCATATTGGCGACAGCTGGGGTCGCGCAAGTCGTAGGTAGGATTCGGCGGTTGGGTCTCGAGGTGGCCCTGCACAAATCTGAGGCCCTTTGTTTCCACGGGCCTCGGAAGGGGCCGCCTCCAGGATCCAACATCGTGGTGGGAGGGGTCTCCATCGGTGTCGAGTCGACGATGAAGTACCTGGGACTCGTCCTCGACAGCCGGTGGGACTTCGGGCCGCACTTCAAGCGGCTGGCCCCCAGATTGATGGGCGCCGCGGCCGCACTGTCGCGGCTGCTGCCCAATTTGGGGGGGCCAAATACCTCCTGCCGGAGGCTCTACGTGGGGATCGTACGGTCCATGGCGCTCTACGGGGCGCCAGTGTGGGCGAACAACCTGACGGCCCGCAATATCGCAGTGCTGCGGAGACCGCAGCGGGCGATGGCCGTCAGGGTTGTAAGGGGATACCGTACGATCTCCTTCGAGGCGGCGAGCCTCTTAGCTGGATCACCGCCCTGGGATCTCGACGCAGGCCTCCTTGCGTCACTATATCAGTGGCGCAGGGACGCATTGGAGCGGGGCGAGCGTCTGGTGCCTCGGCAGGCTGAGGCACACAGGACCGAGCTCCGCCAGATCCTGGTGGCGGATTGGGAGCAACGACTTGCGCGACCCAGCGCAGGGCACGCCGCAATAGCGGCGGTAAGACCCGTCATGAAGGAGTGGCTGGAGAGAAGGCATGGCGCCCTCAGCTTCCGGCTCACACAGGTGCTTTCCGGACATGGGTGCTTCGGAAAGTACCTGTGCCGCATAGGTCGGGAGCCGGCGCCCGGTTGCCATCACTGTGACTGCCGCGACGACACGGCGCAGCATACCTTGGAGGTATGCCCAGCATGGGCAGAGCAGCGCCGTGTCCTCCGTGCGGCGGTCAACGCTGCGGGTGACCTCTCGCTGCCGGCCGTGGTTCTGTCCATGGTCGGTGGCGAGAGCGCTTGGAATGCCGTCGCCTCCTTCTGCGAGGAGGTGATGGACGCCAAGGAGGCGGCGGAAAGGGAGAGGGAGGCCATATCCCCTCTCTCCACCCGCAGCAGACGCACCGGGCGCCGTAGGGCGGCCAATGACCTCCGGCCACCGTAGGGTGCGGCCTGCGGGCGGCGAACTAGGGGGTTCGTCGCCCGAACAGATGCAGGCCCTGTGAAGGTTGCGCGCCGTGTTCCGCGCGCGCCTTGGGAGTGCGGCCGTAGGGTGACGGCCGCATAGGGTGACGGGGCCCGCCTTAGTTGGCGGGCCAAGACCTGCCGGGGGGTGCGGAAGAATGTGCGAGTATCTCTCGGCCCCCCCCGGCTTAAGGTAGATGGAGGAACACCGTGTGGGGTTTAGTCAGTAAAAGTCTGACAGACCCCCCCGCCCCCCCTAGGGCGGGGGACATCCTATGAGGATTCCCCACACGTACAAAAAAAAAAAAAAAAAAAAAGGTTAGGTTAGGTTAGGTTCCCCACCGAGGGTGTCTCCACGTTGTCGTCGTGGTGGGGCTTGCGTGCTTTCAATGATCCTCGGGGCTATGCCGGGTAGAGTTACTCATGCCGGACAGGTCCGAGGGGAGGAGCCAGACGAAGAGAGACACAGGGCGGGCCGCTCCTGTCCGATCGACCATGGTTGATTGGCATGGATGCGGCTAGGCCGCTGCGGTGCAGGCGCACCAAAGCGGCACGTGTGTTTGCTCTTTTCAGAGCAAACTTTTTCGGCGGGTCCGCTGAGTCGGGTTGGCCGGACAGCGGACGGAGGCATGCCTAATGCCGCCGTCGGGGGCTTGGCTTAACCGCCTGGCCCAGAGGAAGGACACCTCTAAGATAAAAAACCACCCAATCCCAAGTTTCGAAGCGCGGCGAGGGGATGAGTGGCTGGTGGGAATCCGGTCGCGAGCGCTTCCCCTGTAGATACCTGCCGCCCTCTACAGTATATAGGCTTACCTTCTTAAGGGCATGGAGCACTGCCCGGGTTGACGAATCTTTCTTCCAATAATCGTGGGAACAAAATGGAAAATCTTAAAACAAATAAAATAAAATCGACGTCGGTACCAGTGGTACAGCTGGAGAGGTGTGATGCAGTGTCAGACTCGGACACTGCATCAATGGTTAGTGTTGCTAGTGCGATGAGTGCGGAGAGCAGTCGCTCAAAGCACCTGCGAAAACGCGCGCGCACTAGCGTGGATCACTCGGGGTCGGATACGGCCCTGAGTGATACGGAAGATCCGGTCGCTAAGGTCGCGGCCAAAGCCACAGGAAAATATGTTGGTCTGGCCAAGGCCAGAAGAGAGTTGAAGGCCGCCCAAAAGGCAGCAGCGGCTGAGGAGAAGCGCGCGGAGGACGAGCGGCAAGTTGCCGCTCTGACAGAGAGGGTGACCATTGGTCGAATCACCAGGCTGTCAGAGTCCTCTGCGGCCTCAATGTCGAATGAATTCACAGCAGTAGACATGACCGCTGCCGACCTCAATACCGGGATGTTGGAGGCTGTAGCGGCCATAAAAAGAGTAGGCAAGGTCTCCAAAGGCCTCAGCGGGTGCAGCCAGAAGGCACTGAAGGAGGCAACGGCGTCAATTGTTGCTTATACCGAAGTCCTCCTTCAGCGCACTTCCTCAGAGGAGACCTTAAAGCTGCAGGCGGAAAACGCCCGGCTAGCAGCCAAAGTGGCGGAGCTCCGTAAGGAGCACGACGCGTTCAAGGCGGAAATGGAGAACTTCCGCCTGAACCGTCTTCGGGCAGAAATAGGCCTTCCACAGCCCCAGGAGTCAGAGCTAGCCTCCCTGCTCCGAAAGGAACTAGCCAGCCTCAACACTCGGTTTGGGGTTTTGGAGGGCAGGCTTCTGCGCCCGCCCTTGGCTGCTGACCACAGAGTGGCATCGGCGCCAACTTATGCGGCGAAAACTGCAGCCTCGGCACTATCAGCGCAGCCGAGTCAAATGGCCGCTTCCACCTCCACCTCCTCAGCGGCTCCCGCAGCCCCCATATCCCAGAATGGCAAGGGAAAGGGAAAGGGGAAGGGGAAGAAAGCGGCAGCAGCAGTGGCAACACCTGGGACCTCCACCCAAGTCCCTTCACAGGAGCGCCTCGAGCCTGCTGGGCCCAGTGGAGATAGTTGGGAAACAGTTGGGGCTAAGAAAAAGGCCAAAAAGGCAAGCCGCAAGGCTAAGAAGTCGGCCCAACAGGCTGAGAAGGCGGCCAAAAAAGTTGGTGCCAGGCTCCGTGCCCCACGTTCAACGGCCGTGGTGTTGACGCTGCAGCCTGGAGCGGTGGAGCGGGGAGTCAGCTATGCCGAGATCCTTGCGAAGGCCAAAGCCGAGATTTCACTCCCCGATCTCGGTATAGCGGGCATCCGGTGCAAACCAACCGCTACCGGTGCCCGCTTGCTGGAAATTTCCGGCGCCACCAGCGGCTCGAAGGCGGACGCCCTTGCTGAAAAACTGAGGGCGTCACTCGGACAAGATGATGTTCGAGTGTCCAGGCCAATCAAGTCTCTAGACTTGCGCGTTTCTGGCCTGGATGACTCAGTCACGCCCGAAGAAGTGACAGCCGCTGTCGCAAGGGTCGGGGAGTGCCCCCAAGAGCACGTGAAGACGGGTGCTATTCGGCCGGGCTTTACAGGCCTTGGGACAGTTCTGGTGAGCTGCCCCGTTGCGGCGGCCCAAAAGATAGTAAAGGGTAACAGGCTGTTGGTGGGCTGGGTCTCGGCGCAAGTGAAGCTCCTGACGCCCAAACCCATGAGGTGCTACCGATGTATCGAGGAAGGTCACGTCGGAGCGCGGTGCACCTCGGGGGTCGACCGCAGCCAACTCTGTTTCCGCTGCGGTCAGCCCGGTCACAAGGCCGCGTCTTGCAATGCCCCGCCGCATTGCGTAGTTTGTGCGGCGGCGGGCAAGCCGGCGGAGCATCGGGCGGGCAGCAGGGCTTGCGCGGGGACCAAGCGCAAAAAGAAGCCTGGCAAAAAGGGACTGGGAAAAATTGATTCCTCGCAGCCGACTCACCCACCGGCTGCGGGCAATAAAGAGCCGCAAAAGGCTGTGGAGGAGACGATAGCCATGGAAACCCAGTAATGGCCCCACACCTTCGTCTCCTCCAAGCCAACATTAACCACTGCGCCAGAGCTCAGGACCTTTTGCTCCAGAGCATGGCGGAGTGGTTCATCAATGTCGCCATCGTCGCCGAGCCCTATTTTGTCCCCCCCAGGAATGACTGGGTGAGCGACACTAGTGGCTCGGTGGCGCTACTCACGCACGTCGCCGCTGGGTCCCCGTCCCTCGAGACCGTCACCCGGGGACGGGGATATGTCGCGGCGATGTGTGATGAGATAATGGTCGTGGGGGTGTACTTCTCCCCCAACCAATCTCTCGCCGACTTCGAGGGCTCTGTAGCAGAGCTGGGCACTGTCGTCAGTCGCCGCCGTCCTCATCCCGTTCTCGTCGCGGGGGACTTCAACGCCAAGTCTACGGCTTGGGGTTCCCCGACGACGGATGCACGAGGGGAAGTGCTGGAGGAGTGGGCTGTGGAGTTAGGCCTACTTCTCCTAAACCGGGGCTCCGTGCAAACGTGCGTGCGCCAGCGGGGCGGGTCCATAGTGGACATTTCGTTCGCTAGCCCCGCTCTCGCGCGCCGTGTGCAGGAGTGGCGCGTATTGGAGGAGGTGGAGACGTTGTCGGATCACCGATACATTCGGTTCAACGTCTCCGCCCAGACCTCGAGCGGTCCGCTCCAAGCGGCCCCGGTTGGGGTGGGGGACGGCCCGCGTTGGGCACTAAAACGGCTGGACCGGGAGGCCCTTCTGGAGGCCTCAATCGTGCAGGCCTGGTTGGAGTCGCCCGACAGGCCTGTCGACATAGACGTGGAGGCAGAGTGGTTCCGGAAGGGCATGTCGCATATCTGCGATGCGGCGATGCCCCGTGTTCGGCCGATACCTGCCAGGCGCCAGGTGTACTGGTGGTCGCAAGAAATCGCGCAGCTGCGCATCGCCTGTGTGGCAGTGCGGCGCCGGTACACCAGGTACCGCAGAAGGACCTATCGCGACGAGGTCGAAGAGGCGGAACTGTACGAGGGGTACAGAGTGGCGAAGAAAGCCCTCAAGCTCGCCATCAAGCTGGCGAAGATCCAGGCTCGCGAGGAGCTGCTGGCGACTCTGGACCGTGATCCGTGGGGGCGCCCTTACCTCATGGTGAGGGGCAAATTACGCCCGTGGGCCCCCCCACTGTCCCGGAGTCTCCAGCCGCAGGTGCTTGAGGGCGTGGTGAGCGCTCTGTTCCCTTCCAGGGCGGAGCACACGCCACCGCCCATGGTTCCGCCTCACATGGTGCCTAACGCGGAAGTCGACGACGACGAAGTGCCCGAAGTGACCCGGGTAGAGCTGAGAGTGGCGGTGGATAGGCTTCAGGCCAAAAACACCGCCCCAGGGCCCGACGGCATTCCAGGCCGTGCATGGGTCCTGGCCTTAAGGGCTCTCGGGCCCCGATTAGCGGGACTCTTTAGCGCATGTTTGGAGCGGGGCCAGTTTCCACGCCGGTGGAAGACGGGGAAGCTGGTCCTGCTGAAGAAGGAGGGGCGCCCTGCGGACAGTCCGTCCGCCTACCGGCCCATCGTGTTGCTGGACGAGGTGTGTAAGCTCTTCGAGCGAATTATCGCGGACCGCCTCGTCCAGCATCTGAGTGGGGAGGGGCCGGACCTGGCGGACAACCAGTTCGGTTTCCGCCGGGGGCGCTCCACAGTGGATGCAATAATGCGCGTGAGGGTCCTGGCGGAGGAAGCAGTGGCCCGGGGCGAGGTCGTCTTGGCGGTGTCTCTGGACATCGCCAATGCCTTCAACACCATGCCCTGGAGTTGCATTAGGGAGGCACTCCTCTATCATGGGGTGCCGAACTACCTCCGCCGCATCATCGGGGCCTACTTGACGGACAGAGCCGTCATATACCCGGGTCGAGAAGGATGGGGTCGGCGAGAAATGTCGTGCGGTGTTCCACAGGGATCGGTACTGGGGCCGCTCCTGTGGAGCATCGGGTACGACTGGGTGCTGCGCGGTGCGCTTCTCCACGGCGTCGGCGTCATTTGTTACGCCGACGACACGCTAGTGACAGCGCGTGGGAAGACGCACCGGCAGGCGACCATATTAGCGACAGCTGGGGTCGCGCAAGTCGTAGGTAGGATCCGGCGGTTGGGTCTTGAGGTGGCCCTGCACAAGTCCGAGGCCCTTTGTTTCCACGGGCCTCGGAAGGGGCCGCCTCCGGGATCCAACATCGTGGTGGGAGGGGTCTCCATCGGTGTCGAGTCGACGATGAAGTACTTGGGACTCGTCCTCGACAGCCGGTGGGACTTCGGGCCGCACTTCAAGCGGCTGGCCCCCAGATTGATGGGCGCCGCGGCCGCACTGTCGCGGCTGCTGCCCAATTTGGGGGGGCCAAATACCTCCTGCCGGAGGCTCTACGTGGGGATCGTACGGTCCATGGCGCTCTACGGGGCGCCAGTGTGGGCGAACAACCTGACGGCCCGCAATGTCGCAGTACTGCGGAGACCGCAGCGGGCGATGGCCGTCAGGGTTGTAAGGGGATACCGTACGATCTCCTTCGAGGCGGCGAGCCTCTTAGCCGGATCACCGCCCTGGGATCTCGACGCGGGCCTCCTTGCGTCACTATATCAGTGGCGCAAGGACGCATTGGAGCGGGGCGAGCGTCTGGTGCCTCGGCAAGCTGAGGCACACAGGACCGAGCTCCGCCAGATCCTGGTGGCGGAATGGGAGCAACGACTTGCGCGACCCAGCGCAGGGCACGCCGCAATAGCGGCGGTAAGACCCGTCATGAAGGAGTGGCTGGAGAGAAGGCATGGCGCCCTCAGCTTCCGGCTCACACAGGTGCTTTCCGGACATGGGTGCTTCGGAAAGTACCTGTGCCGTATAGGTCGGGAGCCGGCGCCCGGTTGCCATCACTGCGACTGCCGCGACGACACGGCGCAGCATACCTTGGAGGTATGCCCAGCATGGGCAGAGCAGCGCCGTGTCCTCCGTGCGGCGGTCAACGCTGCGGGTGACCTCTCGCTGCCGGCCGTGGTTCTGTCCATGGTCGGTGGCGAGAGCGCTTGGAATGCCGTCGCCTCCTTCTGCGAGGAGGTGATGGACGCCAAGGAGGCGGCGGAAAGGGAGAGGGAGGCACTATCCCCTCTCTCCACCCGCAGCAGACGCACCGGGCGCCGTAGGGCGGCCAATGACCTCCGGCCACCGTAGGGTGCGGCCTGCGGGCGGCGAACTGGGGGGTTCGTCGCCCGAACAGATGCAGGCCCTGTGAAAGTTGCGCGCCGTGTTCCGCGCGCGCCTTGGGAGTGCGGCCGTAGGGTGACGGCCGCATAGGGTGACGGGGCCCGCCTTAGTTGGCGGGCCAAGACCTGCCGGGGGGTGCGGAAGAATGTGCGAGTATCTCTCGGCCCCCCCCGGCTTAAGGTAGATGGAGGAACACCGTGTGGGGTTTAGTCAGTAAAAGTCTGACAGACCCCCCCGCCCCCCCTAGGGCGGGGGACATCCTATGAGGATTCCCCACACGTACAAAAAAAAAAAAAAAAAAAAAAAAAAAAAAAAAAAAAAAAAAAAAAGGTTAGGTTAGGTTAGGTTAGGTTAGGTTAGGTTAGGTTAGGTTAGGTTAGGTTAGGTTAGGTTAGGTTAGGTTTTTTTTTTTTTTTTTTTTTTTTTTTTGTTTAGGCAGGAGTGGGAAATCCATCATGGACGCCCACACTGACCCGTTTCCAGGCCAGTCTGGGCAGTGCCGGACTCCTACCGGCTAAAACCACACTCCTGCCCCAGCGTGAGCCCCTGCCATACATGTTACGCAGGGTTTTTAGGATGGGCTGTAATATTTTTATCTAATTTGTTTTTATTCCTATTTCTGATATTATCCAAAATGACTCTAATCTCTTCTATATATTTAATACTTAATTTCTGTTTTTTCTTTTATTTATTCTTCCGATTTACGAGTTGCACAATTTTCACTACGTATTCAATAAATTTATATCTAATTTTCCGGTCGCTTATGAGTACGCTTAAACTGTTTCCTGTTATCTCACTATCTATAGTCATTTCAAGGTTGTGTCTGTGGGAGGCATACACAGGGCACTCCGTCAGGAGGTGGAGGATCGTCTCCTGCTTGTCGGGGTCGCAGGCGCACGCTGGATTCTCCTTGCACTTGAAACGAGTCAAATACTCGGAGAACCCACCATGCCCTGTTAGTGCTTGGGTCAGCTCTTTTGTTATCGGGATATTCCGCACCGTTCTGTACGCCGCGATCGCACAAGGGAAGAACACCCTTGTGGTGGCCGCCGTTTCGCCTGAACAGTACCTCCGGTTCCACTCGCCCAGCGTTTCCAAACGGATCGCTCGCTTGGCGAATGAAACCGGGCATCTGTCGTAGTCGGGTGCACGCTTCGATCTCAGGGCAGCCTCCTTCGCGAGCGAGTCGGCTCTCTCGTTACCCTCCAGCCCCACATGAGCTTTGACCCAGAACAAGGAGACGCTCTTGTTCTGGTTGCTGCTGTGGCGGATGGCGTCCCTTGCTTCCACTGCAAGGGGGTGGAGGGCTTCGGGGTTCACGACTGTTTGGAGGGCTGCCATGGAGTCGCTGTAGATAGCGAACGCCGTCTCTGTCCTTCGGAGGGCTTCCTTGGCGGCTTCGCAGAGGGCAAGGAGCTCAGCCTGGTAGACGGTACTGTAGGACGGCAGAACAAGCTTTCGGGTCTTCGTCTCTGCCGCGCCAGTCCATACTGACAGCGCGGCCCCGACTTTACCCTCGATCTTGCTGCCGTCCGTAAAAATGCGCACCGCGTAATCGCGGTGGCTGTTATATTGCTCCTCGTCTACCAGGCGTTGCAGTTCTATGCCCTTCTGCTCCGCCGGATGTGGTGCATCTAGTGCCGATGCCATTCGCTCGATCTCCCGGCCCCCCAGCGCAGGATGGGACACCCCCTTCTTGGCCTCGTATAGCGAGGCCGCCTCACGGACTCGGAGGTCGAGAGGGAGGATCCCAGTAAGCACCAGCGCTGCGTTCAGGGAGACCGTGCGATAGGCACGGCACATCTTCTGCGCGAAGCTCCTCTGGACGGCGTTCAACTTCTTTTGCACCCCGACTTTGTTCGCGGCCGGCGACCACGCACTCGCCGCGTACAGAACTATGGGCTCCACCGCAGCTGTATAAATACAGCGGATGATGTCTGGGTGGAGTCCCCAGCTGACCCTCGCAGCCCCCGACAGCTGCTTATAAATGCCTACGGCTCGGGAGCAGACGTTTGCGACGTGTGTGTTAAAAGTCAACTTGTGGTCGATGGTGAGACCGAGCAGCTTGATTTCCTCAGACATGCCAATGTCCACCCCGCCCATCCTCAGGCATGGGGTGTCGTGTTTTAGCTTCCGCGTGACCAGCATTGCTTTGGTTTTATGCGGCGCGAATTTCAGCTTATTCACGACACCCCACGCCCGGACGTACTCGAGGGCGGCATTGGCATCCCTTTGGACCTCAAGTGCAGTCCCCCCATCGAACACAAGGACGACGTCGTCCGCAAACGCCTGACACTGGACCCCCCTACTCTCCAGGCCCTTGAGTAGAGGGTCTAGCAGAAGGTTCCACAGTATGGGACCACCGATTGACCCCTGGACGCATCCCTTCTCGGTCCTGGTCTCGCACTCCGCTCCCGCATATCGGACTCTCACCACTCGCTCGGACAAGTAGCTGTCCATGACCCGCCTCAAGTTTACAGGACACTTTTCCTCAGCCAGACGCACTCTGATAGCTGGCCACCAAGCGCTGTCGAAGGCTCCCTCAATGTCCAAGGACACAACCGCAACAAGCCTCTTCTCAGAGAGTTTGCCACGGATGTGCCCCATTAGTGCATAGAGGGAGTCTTCGGTGCTTCTTTGGGGCATGAAGCCGTACTGGCGAGTACTCATCCTGGGCAACAGATAAAACTTGAGTCGGGCCACCAGCATCTTCTCGAACATCTTGCCGAGCACAGGCAAAAGACCAATCGGCCTGTATGATTTTGGAGTGGTGTAGTCCTCCTTTGCGGGCTTGCGGAGCACAACGACTGTTGCCTCTTTCCAGGACCGCGGAAAGTATCCATGCGCCAGGCACTTGTTCATCAAGCGCAGAAACAAGTCTGGGTCTTCACGGATCGTGTGGTCCCATATGTCCGCCGTCAGACCGTCGGAACCGGGGGCTTTTTTGGGGTTGAACGAGGAGGCCGCTCGCTTCAGCTCATCGAGAGTGAAGGGAGGATCCAAGGGCTCAACTTGGTTCCCCCCATTCACCTCTTCCGCTCGTTGCCGCGTTCTTTTATGCTCCTCGTTTTCCCCCTCCGAACGGTCTTTCGGGTAGAACGTCTCTGCCAGGAACCTCGCTGAGGCCTCTGGGTCCAGCGTCTTTGCATCCCTCACCATCGGCAAATCCTCCTGCCTCTTTTCAGTTCTACGGATCACCCTGTAGATGCCCTCCCACATGCCTTCCCTGTCCTGCCTCTCGCAGAAACCCTTCCAGCTCTCGACCTGAGCCTTGATTACTGCCCGTTCGTACTCTTCCTTCTGTTTCAGGTACTCCTCAACAACCTTTGGTCTCCGAACCGGCGCTGCGCATCGGATCCTCCGCTTCTTGGTGACTACCTGCCTCTTCAGGCCAGCGAGTTCATCAGACCACCACGGCACGGTTAATTTTTCCACTCTCTTCTTTTTGGGTATCACTAGTGAGCACGCCTCCTGCACCGTGTGCGTGAGCGTTTGGACCACCAGGTCTATTTCCGCCGCGCTGTCGACTCTGTCGATCAGGTCGGCAGAGACACTGTTTGTCAGCTTAATTCGGGCCAGTTTCTTACGAAACCGGCCCCAATTTGCCTTCCTGGTGTTATAGACTCTGGTAGTCCGGCTCACCGTGATACCCGCAGACTTTTCGAGATGGATGTCGAACTCTATGCCGTTGTGGTCCGACCCCGTCAGGTCGTCGACGACTCGCCAGCCGTCTGTCACCGTCAGCATATCCGATGTGCAGGCTGTGACGTCGACGCAGCTAGTGTAACGTCTGTCACCCCTAACTACGTCGAAGGTTGGAGTTTCCCCTCTATTGAGTACTTGCAGTCCAAGCTGGTCGAGAGCTGCCAGCATCTCGTCGCCTCTGCTATTCGTCTCACTACTGCCCCACCAAATACTCCAGGCGTTGGCGTCTCCTCCCATTATGAGCCTATGCGGGCCGGTCTCGCTTTCAATCTTTCTGAGCGTGTCCAGGTATGGCCCCAAGGGCTGGTCTGGCTCAAAGTAGAACGAGACCAGCGTGACCCTCCAGGCACCGGTTTGGATCCCCACCACGACGATGTTGTCCGTGGTGAGTTCTGGGTACTGCCTTACGGTTAGGTTTTGGTCAAAGACGGCTATTGCCGCTTTGACAGTCCCTTCTCCTTGTCTGGTGCTCTGGAAGATTCTCACGCCTCTGGTCCCGCTCATCCTTTTTGCGCTGCCCACGTAGGGCTCCTGGATCAACGCTGCAGTTGCCTTGCGCTGCTCGGCCTCGATCATAAGCTCATGGGTCGCCAGTCTCTTCCTTTGGAGATTCGCCTGGAGCATTCTGTGTGGCATCATGTTTCCTGGGACGCCTTTAGCAGTAGGCGACGGACGCGCGTGCCAGCTTGTCCCACTTGGCCCGAACAGGACACTCGGGGCTAAACGCGTCGTGGTCGGACCTCCCCATCTTCGCCTTGACACAGTTGGTGCATTTTGGCACTTCTGCCTTCTGCCACTGGGCACACTCCGCTCGAAGGTGCGGGCCTCCACAATGGCTGCATAGGTCGGCTAGCTCTTTACAGAGCCGCCGACCATGCCCATACCCTAAGCACCTCGTGCACTGCACCAGTGGCGACTGGTCGTCGACGAAGACGGTCTGGAGGTCTATGCGCGCCTTGCCCTTGTCGAGCATCCTGCTCCAGACAACTGGAGACGTGCTGACTACCACGCTGCTGGTGTGAGGGTTCCTGGAGTTCCTTCTAAATTTAACCGCAAGCCGATCATCCCCTTTGTCGAGGCCGTGAAAGACGTCCCGGTTCTGGTTCCGTAGCGCCCTCAGCACTTCCTCATCAGAGTGGATGCGGAGGACGCCCCGGAAAACCAGCATCGGGTCCTTGTTTTTCACCTCCTCGACAACGAGGTGATCGCCTGCCTCCTCTAATTTTGCACGAACCTTATTGCGCTCCTCTAATGATTTACACCCCATTATAATTTTACGGTCCTTGGCTTTTCTCACGCTCTCTACTTCTACTCCCCCATCTTTTGCGTTAACCGCATTTCTTATTTTGGTCAGGACCTCTTCGCCTGAGTCCCCTTCGTCTTTCGACGTTACCACCATGGAGTGTAGTGCGGTCCTTCCTGGGGTCTGCCTTTTCGGTGGACCCGCTGCCACACTCGCATAGGTGGCCGTCTTTTGTAGTAGTTCCCCCTGTCTCTCCATCGCTTCCTGGAGCCTCTCCATTCTCTCGCTGCTCTCCTTCACCAGCGCGCTGTGCTCCGCTAGTGAAGCGAGCAGCGAGTTTAACTCCTGAGAGCACTCCTCTCTCTCCAGCGGGGCTGTGGCCTTGACGACCTCTTTCGCCTCTGGCTCAGCCCCTTTTGCCATCGATTTGGCCGCAGCCTCCTCCTTTACAAGTTGGAACAACCGTTCCACCGACTGGGCGATCCCGACCTTCAAGTCCGACCTCAAGTTGCGCGAGTCGTTAAGGTGCGACTTCGCGCGTATGAGGCAGTTTCGGGCCTCGGTCACCCGGTCGGCGGACTTAGGAGGCTGAGTCTGGCTCGTTCCCGGCGATCCTCCCGCCACCTCGGCGGATGTTCTGCGCGCTGAGGTCAGAGGAGGCGCTACTCTCCGCGTTGGCTTTGGGAGGGCCGCCGCGACCGGGGCAGTCCCCTTGGGGGAGTCTGCGGCCACCGCGAGAGGGGGCTGAGCTTCCGCCACCTTCGCTACCGCTTTTCCGCTCTCCCACTCCCCGATGCTTCGCCTCACATTAGAGGCCTGAGTTGAAGCACCGGGAGGGGAGGCTGCCTTCTCTCCGTTCGATGGAGAGACACGGGAATCCACGGGGGTCTTTTTCGCTGGTGTCCTTGCAAGGAACATTATGGGGGAGCAGGTTTAATAAATAATTAAAATCAAATAAAATCAGATATAATTTAAATAAAATAAATAATTAAATAAAATTGAATTTGTAATTATTATTGTTTGCTATTTAGATATAGGTTCAATAAAACCTTGTCTTAGGATAAAATAGATCCCTGTAAAGGGGGGATCTACGAATAAATTAGATAAAATAAAATATAAAATTAAATAATTATAAATAGGTTAAAACAATTTTCGGTTCAATAAAACCGGTCGAAATTGATCCCTGTAAATGGGGGATCAATAAGTTGCGTTACGCGCGTCAATAAATGGACCTAAACTAAATTCAAATTTTTTGGCCTTCCGAAAAAGTTTAGTTGGCGAAGCGAGAAATGGGTGGGTGGGCGGGCAAAAATTTGGAAATTTATAAAATTTTACAAGTTCCACAGCAGCTAGCCGCACGTGCGAGGTGTCGGAAGACGCGTCTCGGCGCGGGCTGTCGCACACTGGTGAAAACGGAATCTACTTTAGAAGAAAAATTTGGAATTTTGGCCGGAAAACGTGATTTTTTGAAGAAAATTTGAAAATTATGTACTACACTGCGGCAGTCTGGTTCGCGAAACGCGGTGCAGATTGCGGGGTCGGCAGGTAGGTAGCTATTGGTAAACTAATATGAACTTTTTTGGAAGAAAAAAGGGAGAAACGGCAATTCTTTATACAAAATTTTCAATAAAAACAATGTTTGTATGGAAAATGTATTTTCCACGCGTCTAGGTCAATGAAAATGGGTCTAAACGTTAGACGGAGCCAAATCTAGCTTAAAATAGCTGAAAACAGCTTCAAAATACGTCACCGGGAAGCTAAGATATGACGATTTGTCGTTTTTCCCTGCCTGGTTAGGTAGATTTTACGTACAGTTAAGTGAATTATTCTAAGTCGATGAAAAATTTGGAGATTTCAAAAATTTTGCAAGTCGGTTAGGTTAGGTTAGGTTAGGTTAGGTTAGGTTAGGTTAGGTTAGGTTAGGTTAGGTTAGGTTAGGTTAGGTTAGGTTAGGTTAGGTTAGGTTAGGTTAGGTTAGGTTAGGTTAGGTTTTTTTTTTTTTTTTTTTTTTTTTTTTTTTTTTTTTAATACTGCTACCCCCAACATAATCGGAGTCTTTGTCTACAAATTACACTTCCATACAAGTTCTCGCTTTTATGCCTCTCGTACTTTCATGCTTCATACTGTATCTTTCTTACATCCATCATCGTTCATCTATTTCTGGGTGGGATTCCCAGCTACCAATCTTGTTCTAACTATCTACTTTCTTTATTTATTTTGCTTCAACTGGGTATTTCAAGGAGTACACAAGACCGTTTTTATTTCAAAATTACAATTTATACTAATCTATACTTAGCCTACTGTTTACAATTTCTATTTATCTCTAGTTTTGTCTTATAATTATATTCTATTTTTAAACACAGGGGAGCAAACAATTGGTTTTTTGCTCTATCTTATGGTTATTTACTTATTACTATATTAACATATATTGTTGCCTCCTACTCAAGTAAGTGGCGACTAATATTAGTTTGCATTTCCTTAGCTTTACATTTCCTTAACTCTACTTTTTCTTATCTTACATACATTTTTATGCTATCCTATAATATACATACAATATTATGATAGCATAATTGCTTATGCGGTTCCGTTTTTATACCTAGTTATTCCTATTATTTGACTTAAGTATTTTCGAGCAAGTTTACCCCTTGTTATATATTTTAATCGCTCTAGTGAGATTTTTAAAACATGTTGTTTTTCGACTTTTGAGCAGCAATTTGTAAACTGCGGGCATTGGGAGTTTATAAGTGGGGCCACCTTGCTGCGCCACTCATCCTGTTTCGCCATTTGTTCGTTTTTTCTGACGAATGGACTATGGTAACGGTCGTGGTCAGGCTCTCCTCTGGAACTCTCAGTGTTCACTTTTGTTGATTGGTCAGCTCCCTGATTAGCTAGCAGATCCATGCAAGCCTTAGCCCAGAACAAGTTTATCACCTTGTGCAGGCGGGATACAGATCTCGTATGATCCCTGGCTTCTGTCACTAAGGGGTGAAGGAAAACGGGATTTGCTAGTGCTTGTAGAGCTGCCATTAATTCCCTGGGGGTTCCAAGAGGGGGTGCCGTGGATTCCGTTCCTTCTCTCACTGCCCGCTGGAATTTTACTTGGACTATGATGTTTTTAATTCCAGTTAAGGTGCCCTCAGCAATACGCGACTGTCGACCTAGCTATTTCTTCCCACTTTTTCCTTATGGGGCAGTCATGACTGAACGCGTTGTGCTGTGCTCCGTGTTCCAGTTTTGCCTTGGTGCAATTGCGACACATAGGTGGTGAGTTTGCAAGCCAGTCCGGACATTCCGCCCTCATGTGGGGACCACCACAGTGGCCACACAAGTCTGCAGGCTCCTGGCAGAAACGCTTTCCATGGCCAAAGCCAAGGCAGCGTGTGCACTGGACCAGGGGGGTCTGATCTTCGACCCTTACCCTTTGGAGGTCTATATGCAGGGTCCCTATCTCCAGTGCACGTTGCCAAATGGTAGGCGAGACGCTCATGACTATGTGGCCAGTATGGGGGTTCCGCGTCCTTCGCCTGTACTTGACTTCCGCTCTATTATCCTCACTGCTGAGGCCGTCAAAAACAGTCCGATTTTGATTCCTAAAAGCTTTCAGAACGTCCTCATCGGTATTTATTACCAGAACGTTCCTCAGGATCAATAGCGGGTCCTTGTTTTTGACCTCCTCAACAGTGAGGTTGACTCCCTCTATCTGCAGGCGTTCCCTGATCTTGCTTCTTTCTTCCGGAGTCTCCAGGCCTATGATCACTTTTCTGTCCTTGGCCCGTCTAACCCTCTCAACCTTGATCCAGCCGTCCTTTGCATTGACTGCTTCCCTGACTCTATTGAGGACTTCTTCGCCGGACTCCGTCTCATCCTTTGACGTGACTACGACTGAGTGCAAGGTACTGCACTTGGGCAGTGATCTTGCACCCTGAGTTGCAGTCACGCTCGCATAGGAGATTCCTTTTTGCATGAGCTGCCTCTGCTGGTCCATAGCATCCTTCAGCTCTTTCATTTGGTTGCCATTTTCGATGAGGAGCTTTGAGTGCTCCTCAATCTTAAGCATTATGCTGCTGGCGTCACTGTTCTCCAGAGCAGGGCTTTCAGTTACAACTGGTCTCGTTGCTATAGTTTCAGCTGTTTCGGGCTGCGCTTTTTCCCTTACCCCTCCCGAACTGATTGTCTTGGCTTCTTTATCCGCTTCCTTAACCAACTGAAAGAGTCGCTCTAAAGATTCAATTATGCCAATCTTAATTTCAGTCTTTAGGTTTCTAGAACTGTTCAGGTGGAGTTTGGCTTTTGTCAGGCAGGCCCTTGCTTCCGCCGTTCTGTCCGCAAACTGCTTCTTCGGCGACACTAGGACCTCTACCGAAGCTCTGCGTGTTGGGAGAGTTTTGCTCTCCTGCGACTGTGTCGGTTTGCTTAATGCCTTCGCAGGGCCAGCCTGCGTCGTCTTTACAGTTTGCCTTGGAGGGGTATGGTCCGTAGTGGCATCTTTGGCCGCTTCCCACTCACCAATGCTCCGTCTAACGTTTTTCACTGTCATTTTGGCATCATTGGGTGTTGTTTCACCCTCCGTCTTTTTTACGGGAGTCCTGATGCCAAACATCTTTGGGGGTATGCGTCAAATGGATAATAATGTCAAACAACAAGAAATAAAAGTGTATAAAAACAAGAGTACAAAAATGTTTATATCTCTGTAAAGGAGATAGCACAGTCAATGTGCAGTTAACAGAAACGTTGTCCGTATAAAATACAATACTACAAACTAAAATTTTCCTTCCGGGCGTCAAAAATGGCGCCGGTGGATCAAAAAACTCTACCAGCTCTACGTAGAGTCGTTTTGGTAGTACCACTAGATAGAGCTCGCCGAGCCCGTTCCAACAACCCCAAACACGGTGCACCCAGCCCCAGGGGTCGCGAAGCTATCGAGGTCTAAAGTTCCTGGTTTTTATCCAAGATGGCCGCCAAAATATGGTTACAGCCCGATTGCTCGGCAACCACCAGACCGATTTGCCCCGTGCTTGGGTTTATTTTACTGTGCTCGACGTGATCCACACAGTGGTGCTATTTTCAGGCTGAAAAATTTTCTGGTCCTGAAAATTCCTGTAAAGTTACCTGCCCGCAAAAGGCGTGCAAGCTAGTCCTTACAAAGCAAATCCCAGCGCTCTACGACCCTCCGTTGCGGAGTTATAGATGTTTAAAGATGTGCCAAGATGGCGGCTCAGCTGTCAAACGCTGTGTTCAACAGGTAATTTCTCCGCTTTGGATTGTCGCAGAATGGCCGTGTTTGGGCTTTTCTGGTTTGTCTCGACCAGCCCAGTTATGCTGGGTGGTTTTCAGGATCCTGAAATTTTTCAGCCTGAAAACTCCTGAAAACTGGTTCACCAGACAGGGTTTGTCCCCCTTAACACCAATCCGAAAACGGCAACTTCCCACGACAAACGGTTCGGGAGCTATGCGGCGTCAAAGTTTTTCAAAATGGCCGCCTAGCTGTCAAAAGTCAATTTAAAATGCCTGTAGCTTCGGAACCCTTCGTCGTAGAAAGTCGGGGTTTTGGATATACAGTTTGGCGTCACTTCAGGTATGTCCTGGAACCACTTTCAGCGACAAAAAACTGAAAGGCCTGAAACAGCCTGAAACCCCCCCCCACTTAAAGTTAGCTGTCTGCTGCTGGCCCGAGTGAAAAACCGGGAGTAATCGGTGCAGCGGTTCCCGAGATATTGTAAGAATAAAATTAAAACCTAAAAACCAAGATGGCGTAATTTGGACGAAATAGCCAAAATTAGAGATATACCGCCCGTGTTTGGGCTTAAATAGGTGCCAATGGGTGTAATAGACCTAACCCCGGCGTCAAAAATGAATATTTTCTATTTAATTTTGAATTATAGCCTAATATATAGCAATATATATAAAATATATAGCATATAAATCGATATCTTTGGAACCGCTCGTCCAAAAAATCCAGAAAAAATATCAATAAATAGGTTAAATACTACGCTACAATAAACAGTTATCAAAGGTATTAAAATTTAAAAACCAATATGGAAAAATTTTGAAAATGTGGTTTTTTAATAAAATTTGTTATAATTTAAAAACTATAAGACTTAAAAATCTAAAACTTAAGATCTCTATAGAGCTGATGAGCGCGCAACAGATAGCAGTTGAATTTTTCAATTTTTTCAATTTTTCCAGGTTTTATGGGAGTCCAAAGTTTTAATTTTCTATTAATTATATAATAAAAAGTACCTAGCGAAAAATTCTAATTTTTGCAGCAAAAGTTCTCTCCCGAAGGCTTCTTGCAGGCTGCAAAATTCCAGGCAGCTACTGCGTCTGTATCCGGTTTTCCACGCCACGTGCTTTTTGGTTTTTCCCGGTTTCCCGAGAAAATCCGGGGTCAAGGTGTTGCAGATGTAGGCCAGATGCAGGGCGGGGCTGTTCCGCTGTGTTTTCTTGCAGAAAAACCAGGGGTCACCGATCTCGTTCCACCGCAATATGTTGAAATGTCCGGAACTTGGAGAACTTAACCTCAAAATGTTGGGTTTTTCACTGTAGGCTTCTTTACCACTGCAATCCGGTTCACTATATGCACGGCACTTTATGCGAATCAATTTTCCGCATCCAATGACACCTCACTTGTTATAATCGGATAACAAAAAACCACTTTTAACAATTTTTAAGTACGGAGCTGCGTGGAAACTGATCCGAACACCACGAGAGCTGGGGGGGAACTACGGTTAGGTTAGGTTAGGTTAGGTTAGGTTAGGTTAGGTTAGGTTAGGTTAGGTTAGGTTAGGTTAGGTTAGGTTAGGTTAGGTTAGGTTAGGTTAGGTTAGGTTAGGTTAGGTTAGGTTAGGTTAGGTTAGGTTAGGTTAGGTTAGGTTAGGTTAGGTTAGGTTAGGTTAGGTTAGGTTAGGTTAGGTTAGGTTAGGTTAGGTTAGGTTAGGTTAGGTTAGGTTAGGTTAGGTTAGGTTAGGTTAGGTTAGGTTAGGTTAGGTTAGGTTAGGTTAGGTTAGGTTAGGTTAGGTTAGGTTAGGTTAGGTTAGGTTAGGTTAGGTTAGGTTAGGTTAGGTTAGGTTAGGTTAGGTTAGGTTAGGTTAGGTTAGGTTAGGTTAGGTTAGGTTAGGTTAGGTTAGGTTAGGTTAGGTTAGGTTAGGTTAGGTTAGGTTAGGTTAGGTTAGGTTAGGTTAGGTTAGGTTAGGTTAGGTTAGGTTAGGTTAGGTTAGGTTAGGTTAGGTTAGGTTAGGTTAGGTTAGGTTAGGTTAGGTTAGGTTAGGTTAGGTTAGGTTAGGTTAGGTTAGGTTAGGTTAGGTTAGGTTAGGTTAGGTTAGGTTAGGTTAGGTTAGGTTAGGTTAGGTTAGGTTAGGTTAGGTTAGGTTAGGTTAGGTTAGGTTAGGTTAGGTTAGGTTAGGTTAGGTTAGGTTAGGTTAGGTTAGGTTAGGTTAGGTTAGGTTAGGTTAGGTTAGGTTAGGTTAGGTTAGGTTAGGTTAGGTTAGGTTAGGTTAGGTTAGGTTAGGTTAGGTTAGGTTAGGTTAGGTTAGGTTAGGTTAGGTTAGGTTAGGTTAGGTTAGGTTAGGTTAGGTTAGGTTAGGTTAGGTTAGGTTAGGTTAGGTTAGGTTAGGTTAGGTTAGGTTAGGTTAGGTTAGGTTAGGTTAGGTTAGGTTAGGTTAGGTTAGGTTAGGTTAGGTTAGGTTAGGTTAGGTTAGGTTAGGTTAGGTTAGGTTAGGTTAGGTTAGGTTAGGTTAGGTTAGGTTAGGTTAGGTTAGGTTAGGTTAGGTTAGGTTAGGTTAGGTTAGGTTAGGTTAGGTTAGGTTAGGTTAGGTTAGGTTAGGTTAGGTTAGGTTAGGTTAGGTTAGGTTAGGTTAGGTTAGGTTAGGTTAGGTTAGGTTAGGTTAGGTTAGGTTAGGTTAGGTTAGGTTAGGTTAGGTTAGGTTAGGTTAGGTTAGGTTAGGTTAGGTTAGGTTAGGTTAGGTTAGGTTAGGTTAGGTTAGGTTAGGTTAGGTTAGGTTAGGTTAGGTTAGGTTAGGTTAGGTTAGGTTAGGTTAGGTTAGGTTAGGTTAGGTTAGGTTAGGTTAGGTTAGGTTAGGTTAGGTTAGGTTAGGTTAGGTTAGGTTAGGTTAGGTTAGGTTAGGTTAGGTTAGGTTAGGTTAGGTTAGGTTAGGTTAGGTTAGGTTAGGTTAGGTTAGGTTAGGTTAGGTTAGGTTAGGTTAGGTTAGGTTAGGTTAGGTTAGGTTAGGTTAGGTTAGGTTAGGTTAGGTTAGGTTAGGTTAGGTTAGGTTAGGTTAGGTTAGGTTAGGTTAGGTTAGGTTAGGTTAGGTTAGGTTAGGTTAGGTTAGGTTAGGTTAGGTTAGGTTAGGTTAGGTTAGGTTAGGTTAGGTTAGGTTAGGTTAGGTTAGGTTAGGTTAGGTTAGGTTAGGTTAGGTTAGGTTAGGTTAGGTTAGGTTAGGTTAGGTTAGGTTAGGTTAGGTTAGGTTAGGTTAGGTTAGGTTAGGTTAGGTTAGGTTAGGTTAGGTTAGGTTAGGTTAGGTTAGGTTAGGTTAGGTTAGGTTAGGTTAGGTTAGGTTAGGTTAGGTTAGGTTAGGTTAGGTTAGGTTAGGTTAGGTTAGGTTAGGTTAGGTTAGGTTAGGTTAGGTTAGGTTAGGTTAGGTTAGGTTAGGTTAGGTTAGGTTAGGTTAGGTTAGGTTAGGTTAGGTTAGGTTAGGTTAGGTTAGGTTAGGTTAGGTTAGGTTAGGTTAGGTTAGGTTAGGTTAGGTTAGGTTAGGTTAGGTTAGGTTAGGTTAGGTTAGGTTAGGTTAGGTTAGGTTAGGTTAGGTTAGGTTAGGTTAGGTTAGGTTAGGTTAGGTTAGGTTAGGTTAGGTTAGGTTAGGTTAGGTTAGGTTAGGTTAGGTTAGGTTAGGTTAGGTTAGGTTAGGTTAGGTTAGGTTAGGTTAGGTTAGGTTAGGTTAGGTTAGGTTAGGTTAGGTTAGGTTAGGTTAGGTTAGGTTAGGTTAGGTTAGGTTAGGTTAGGTTAGGTTAGGTTAGGTTAGGTTAGGTTAGGTTAGGTTAGGTTAGGTTAGGTTAGGTTAGGTTAGGTTAGGTTAGGTTAGGTTAGGTTAGGTTAGGTTAGGTTAGGTTAGGTTAGGTTAGGTTAGGTTAGGTTAGGTTAGGTTAGGTTAGGTTAGGTTAGGTTAGGTTAGGTTAGGTTAGGTTAGGTTAGGTTAGGTTAGGTTAGGTTAGGTTAGGTTAGGTTAGGTTAGGTTAGGTTAGGTTAGGTTAGGTTAGGTTAGGTTAGGTTAGGTTAGGTTAGGTTAGGTTAGGTTAGGTTAGGTTAGGTTAGGTTAGGTTAGGTTAGGTTAGGTTAGGTTAGGTTAGGTTAGGTTAGGTTAGGTTAGGTTAGGTTAGGTTAGGTTAGGTTAGGTTAGGTTAGGTTAGGTTAGGTTAGGTTAGGTTAGGTTAGGTTAGGTTAGGTTAGGTTAGGTTAGGTTAGGTTAGGTTAGGTTAGGTTAGGTTAGGTTAGGTTAGGTTAGGTTAGGTTAGGTTAGGTTAGGTTAGGTTAGGTTAGGTTAGGTTAGGTTAGGTTAGGTTAGGTTAGGTTAGGTTAGGTTAGGTTAGGTTAGGTTAGGTTAGGTTAGGTTAGGTTAGGTTAGGTTAGGTTAGGTTAGGTTAGGTTAGGTTAGGTTAGGTTAGGTTAGGTTAGGTTAGGTTAGGTTAGGTTAGGTTAGGTTAGGTTAGGTTAGGTTAGGTTAGGTTAGGTTAGGTTAGGTTAGGTTAGGTTAGGTTAGGTTAGGTTAGGTTAGGTTAGGTTAGGTTAGGTTAGGTTAGGTTAGGTTAGGTTAGGTTAGGTTAGGTTAGGTTAGGTTAGGTTAGGTTAGGTTAGGTTAGGTTAGGTTAGGTTAGGTTAGGTTAGGTTAGGTTAGGTTAGGTTAGGTTAGGTTAGGTTAGGTTAGGTTAGGTTAGGTTAGGTTAGGTTAGGTTAGGTTAGGTTAGGTTAGGTTAGGTTAGGTTAGGTTAGGTTAGGTTAGGTTAGGTTAGGTTAGGTTAGGTTAGGTTAGGTTAGGTTAGGTTAGGTTAGGTTAGGTTAGGTTAGGTTAGGTTAGGTTAGGTTAGGTTAGGTTAGGTTAGGTTAGGTTAGGTTAGGTTAGGTTAGGTTAGGTTAGGTTAGGTTAGGTTAGGTTAGGTTAGGTTAGGTTAGGTTAGGTTAGGTTAGGTTAGGTTAGGTTAGGTTAGGTTAGGTTAGGTTAGGTTAGGTTAGGTTAGGTTAGGTTAGGTTAGGTTAGGTTAGGTTAGGTTAGGTTAGGTTAGGTTAGGTTAGGTTAGGTTAGGTTAGGTTAGGTTAGGTTAGGTTAGGTTAGGTTAGGTTAGGTTAGGTTAGGTTAGGTTAGGTTAGGTTAGGTTAGGTTAGGTTAGGTTAGGTTAGGTTAGGTTAGGTTAGGTTAGGTTAGGTTAGGTTAGGTTAGGTTAGGTTAGGTTAGGTTAGGTTAGGTTAGGTTAGGTTAGGTTAGGTTAGGTTAGGTTAGGTTAGGTTAGGTTAGGTTAGGTTAGGTTAGGTTAGGTTAGGTTAGGTTAGGTTAGGTTAGGTTAGGTTAGGTTAGGTTAGGTTAGGTTAGGTTAGGTTAGGTTAGGTTAGGTTAGGTTAGGTTAGGTTAGGTTAGGTTAGGTTAGGTTAGGTTAGGTTAGGTTAGGTTAGGTTAGGTTAGGTTAGGTTAGGTTAGGTTAGGTTAGGTTAGGTTAGGTTAGGTTAGGTTAGGTTAGGTTAGGTTAGGTTAGGTTAGGTTAGGTTAGGTTAGGTTAGGTTAGGTTAGGTTAGGTTAGGTTAGGTTAGGTTAGGTTAGGTTAGGTTAGGTTAGGTTAGGTTAGGTTAGGTTAGGTTAGGTTAGGTTAGGTTAGGTTAGGTTAGGTTAGGTTAGGTTAGGTTAGGTTAGGTTAGGTTAGGTTAGGTTAGGTTAGGTTAGGTTAGGTTAGGTTAGGTTAGGTTAGGTTAGGTTAGGTTAGGTTAGGTTAGGTTAGGTTAGGTTAGGTTAGGTTAGGTTAGGTTAGGTTAGGTTAGGTTAGGTTAGGTTAGGTTAGGTTAGGTTAGGTTAGGTTAGGTTAGGTTAGGTTAGGTTAGGTTAGGTTAGGTTAGGTTAGGTTAGGTTAGGTTAGGTTAGGTTAGGTTAGGTTAGGTTAGGTTAGGTTAGGTTAGGTTAGGTTAGGTTAGGTTAGGTTAGGTTAGGTTAGGTTAGGTTAGGTTAGGTTAGGTTAGGTTAGGTTAGGTTAGGTTAGGTTAGGTTAGGTTAGGTTAGGTTAGGTTAGGTTAGGTTAGGTTAGGTTAGGTTAGGTTAGGTTAGGTTAGGTTAGGTTAGGTTAGGTTAGGTTAGGTTAGGTTAGGTTAGGTTAGGTTAGGTTAGGTTAGGTTAGGTTAGGTTAGGTTAGGTTAGGTTAGGTTAGGTTAGGTTAGGTTAGGTTAGGTTAGGTTAGGTTAGGTTAGGTTAGGTTAGGTTAGGTTAGGTTAGGTTAGGTTAGGTTAGGTTAGGTTAGGTTAGGTTAGGTTAGGTTAGGTTAGGTTAGGTTAGGTTAGGTTAGGTTAGGTTAGGTTAGGTTAGGTTAGGTTAGGTTAGGTTAGGTTAGGTTAGGTTAGGTTAGGTTAGGTTAGGTTAGGTTAGGTTAGGTTAGGTTAGGTTAGGTTAGGTTAGGTTAGGTTAGGTTAGGTTAGGTTAGGTTAGGTTAGGTTAGGTTAGGTTAGGTTAGGTTAGGTTAGGTTAGGTTAGGTTAGGTTAGGTTAGGTTAGGTTAGGTTAGGTTAGGTTAGGTTAGGTTAGGTTAGGTTAGGTTAGGTTAGGTTAGGTTAGGTTAGGTTAGGTTAGGTTAGGTTAGGTTAGGTTAGGTTAGGTTAGGTTAGGTTAGGTTAGGTTAGGTTAGGTTAGGTTAGGTTAGGTTAGGTTAGGTTAGGTTAGGTTAGGTTAGGTTAGGTTAGGTTAGGTTAGGTTAGGTTAGGTTAGGTTAGGTTAGGTTAGGTTAGGTTAGGTTAGGTTAGGTTAGGTTAGGTTAGGTTAGGTTAGGTTAGGTTAGGTTAGGTTAGGTTAGGTTAGGTTAGGTTAGGTTAGGTTAGGTTAGGTTAGGTTAGGTTAGGTTAGGTTAGGTTAGGTTAGGTTAGGTTAGGTTAGGTTAGGTTAGGTTAGGTTAGGTTAGGTTAGGTTAGGTTAGGTTAGGTTAGGTTAGGTTAGGTTAGGTTAGGTTAGGTTAGGTTAGGTTAGGTTAGGTTAGGTTAGGTTAGGTTAGGTTAGGTTAGGTTAGGTTAGGTTAGGTTAGGTTAGGTTAGGTTAGGTTAGGTTAGGTTAGGTTAGGTTAGGTTAGGTTAGGTTAGGTTAGGTTAGGTTAGGTTAGGTTAGGTTAGGTTAGGTTAGGTTAGGTTAGGTTAGGTTAGGTTAGGTTAGGTTAGGTTAGGTTAGGTTAGGTTAGGTTAGGTTAGGTTAGGTTAGGTTAGGTTAGGTTAGGTTAGGTTAGGTTAGGTTAGGTTAGGTTAGGTTAGGTTAGGTTAGGTTAGGTTAGGTTAGGTTAGGTTAGGTTAGGTTAGGTTAGGTTAGGTTAGGTTAGGTTAGGTTAGGTTAGGTTAGGTTAGGTTAGGTTAGGTTAGGTTAGGTTAGGTTAGGTTAGGTTAGGTTAGGTTAGGTTAGGTTAGGTTAGGTTAGGTTAGGTTAGGTTAGGTTAGGTTAGGTTAGGTTAGGTTAGGTTAGGTTAGGTTAGGTTAGGTTAGGTTAGGTTAGGTTAGGTTAGGTTAGGTTAGGTTAGGTTAGGTTAGGTTAGGTTAGGTTAGGTTAGGTTAGGTTAGGTTAGGTTAGGTTAGGTTAGGTTAGGTTAGGTTAGGTTAGGTTAGGTTAGGTTAGGTTAGGTTAGGTTAGGTTAGGTTAGGTTAGGTTAGGTTAGGTTAGGTTAGGTTAGGTTAGGTTAGGTTAGGTTAGGTTAGGTTAGGTTAGGTTAGGTTAGGTTAGGTTAGGTTAGGTTAGGTTAGGTTAGGTTAGGTTAGGTTAGGTTAGGTTAGGTTAGGTTAGGTTAGGTTAGGTTAGGTTAGGTTAGGTTAGGTTAGGTTAGGTTAGGTTAGGTTAGGTTAGGTTAGGTTAGGTTAGGTTAGGTTAGGTTAGGTTAGGTTAGGTTAGGTTAGGTTAGGTTAGGTTAGGTTAGGTTAGGTTAGGTTAGGTTAGGTTAGGTTAGGTTAGGTTAGGTTAGGTTAGGTTAGGTTAGGTTAGGTTAGGTTAGGTTAGGTTAGGTTAGGTTAGGTTAGGTTAGGTTAGGTTAGGTTAGGTTAGGTTAGGTTAGGTTAGGTTAGGTTAGGTTAGGTTAGGTTAGGTTAGGTTAGGTTAGGTTAGGTTAGGTTAGGTTAGGTTAGGTTAGGTTAGGTTAGGTTAGGTTAGGTTAGGTTAGGTTAGGTTAGGTTAGGTTAGGTTAGGTTAGGTTAGGTTAGGTTAGGTTAGGTTAGGTTAGGTTAGGTTAGGTTAGGTTAGGTTAGGTTAGGTTAGGTTAGGTTAGGTTAGGTTAGGTTAGGTTAGGTTAGGTTAGGTTAGGTTAGGTTAGGTTAGGTTAGGTTAGGTTAGGTTAGGTTAGGTTAGGTTAGGTTAGGTTAGGTTAGGTTAGGTTAGGTTAGGTTAGGTTAGGTTAGGTTAGGTTAGGTTAGGTTAGGTTAGGTTAGGTTAGGTTAGGTTAGGTTAGGTTAGGTTAGGTTAGGTTAGGTTAGGTTAGGTTAGGTTAGGTTAGGTTAGGTTAGGTTAGGTTAGGTTAGGTTAGGTTAGGTTAGGTTAGGTTAGGTTAGGTTAGGTTAGGTTAGGTTAGGTTAGGTTAGGTTAGGTTAGGTTAGGTTAGGTTAGGTTAGGTTAGGTTAGGTTAGGTTAGGTTAGGTTAGGTTAGGTTAGGTTAGGTTAGGTTAGGTTAGGTTAGGTTAGGTTAGGTTAGGTTAGGTTAGGTTAGGTTAGGTTAGGTTAGGTTAGGTTAGGTTAGGTTAGGTTAGGTTAGGTTAGGTTAGGTTAGGTTAGGTTAGGTTAGGTTAGGTTAGGTTAGGTTAGGTTAGGTTAGGTTAGGTTAGGTTAGGTTAGGTTAGGTTAGGTTAGGTTAGGTTAGGTTAGGTTAGGTTAGGTTAGGTTAGGTTAGGTTAGGTTAGGTTAGGTTAGGTTAGGTTAGGTTAGGTTAGGTTAGGTTAGGTTAGGTTAGGTTAGGTTAGGTTAGGTTAGGTTAGGTTAGGTTAGGTTAGGTTAGGTTAGGTTAGGTTAGGTTAGGTTAGGTTAGGTTAGGTTAGGTTAGGTTAGGTTAGGTTAGGTTAGGTTAGGTTAGGTTAGGTTAGGTTAGGTTAGGTTAGGTTAGGTTAGGTTAGGTTAGGTTAGGTTAGGTTAGGTTAGGTTAGGTTAGGTTAGGTTAGGTTAGGTTAGGTTAGGTTAGGTTAGGTTAGGTTAGGTTAGGTTAGGTTAGGTTAGGTTAGGTTAGGTTAGGTTAGGTTAGGTTAGGTTAGGTTAGGTTAGGTTAGGTTAGGTTAGGTTAGGTTAGGTTAGGTTAGGTTAGGTTAGGTTAGGTTAGGTTAGGTTAGGTTAGGTTAGGTTAGGTTAGGTTAGGTTAGGTTAGGTTAGGTTAGGTTAGGTTAGGTTAGGTTAGGTTAGGTTAGGTTAGGTTAGGTTAGGTTAGGTTAGGTTAGGTTAGGTTAGGTTAGGTTAGGTTAGGTTAGGTTAGGTTAGGTTAGGTTAGGTTAGGTTAGGTTAGGTTAGGTTAGGTTAGGTTAGGTTAGGTTAGGTTAGGTTAGGTTAGGTTAGGTTAGGTTAGGTTAGGTTAGGTTAGGTTAGGTTAGGTTAGGTTAGGTTAGGTTAGGTTAGGTTAGGTTAGGTTAGGTTAGGTTAGGTTAGGTTAGGTTAGGTTAGGTTAGGTTAGGTTAGGTTAGGTTAGGTTAGGTTAGGTTAGGTTAGGTTAGGTTAGGTTAGGTTAGGTTAGGTTAGGTTAGGTTAGGTTAGGTTAGGTTAGGTTAGGTTAGGTTAGGTTAGGTTAGGTTAGGTTAGGTTAGGTTAGGTTAGGTTAGGTTAGGTTAGGTTAGGTTAGGTTAGGTTAGGTTAGGTTAGGTTAGGTTAGGTTAGGTTAGGTTAGGTTAGGTTAGGTTAGGTTAGGTTAGGTTAGGTTAGGTTAGGTTAGGTTAGGTTAGGTTAGGTTAGGTTAGGTTAGGTTAGGTTAGGTTAGGTTAGGTTAGGTTAGGTTAGGTTAGGTTAGGTTAGGTTAGGTTAGGTTAGGTTAGGTTAGGTTAGGTTAGGTTAGGTTAGGTTAGGTTAGGTTAGGTTAGGTTAGGTTAGGTTAGGTTAGGTTAGGTTAGGTTAGGTTAGGTTAGGTTAGGTTAGGTTAGGTTAGGTTAGGTTAGGTTAGGTTAGGTTAGGTTAGGTTAGGTTAGGTTAGGTTAGGTTAGGTTAGGTTAGGTTAGGTTAGGTTAGGTTAGGTTAGGTTAGGTTAGGTTAGGTTAGGTTAGGTTAGGTTAGGTTAGGTTAGGTTAGGTTAGGTTAGGTTAGGTTAGGTTAGGTTAGGTTAGGTTAGGTTAGGTTAGGTTAGGTTAGGTTAGGTTAGGTTAGGTTAGGTTAGGTTAGGTTAGGTTAGGTTAGGTTAGGTTAGGTTAGGTTAGGTTAGGTTAGGTTAGGTTAGGTTAGGTTAGGTTAGGTTAGGTTAGGTTAGGTTAGGTTAGGTTAGGTTAGGTTAGGTTAGGTTAGGTTAGGTTAGGTTAGGTTAGGTTAGGTTAGGTTAGGTTAGGTTAGGTTAGGTTAGGTTAGGTTAGGTTAGGTTAGGTTAGGTTAGGTTAGGTTAGGTTAGGTTAGGTTAGGTTAGGTTAGGTTAGGTTAGGTTAGGTTAGGTTAGGTTAGGTTAGGTTAGGTTAGGTTAGGTTAGGTTAGGTTAGGTTAGGTTAGGTTAGGTTAGGTTAGGTTAGGTTAGGTTAGGTTAGGTTAGGTTAGGTTAGGTTAGGTTAGGTTAGGTTAGGTTAGGTTAGGTTAGGTTAGGTTAGGTTAGGTTAGGTTAGGTTAGGTTAGGTTAGGTTAGGTTAGGTTAGGTTAGGTTAGGTTAGGTTAGGTTAGGTTAGGTTAGGTTAGGTTAGGTTAGGTTAGGTTAGGTTAGGTTAGGTTAGGTTAGGTTAGGTTAGGTTAGGTTAGGTTAGGTTAGGTTAGGTTAGGTTAGGTTAGGTTAGGTTAGGTTAGGTTAGGTTAGGTTAGGTTAGGTTAGGTTAGGTTAGGTTAGGTTAGGTTAGGTTAGGTTAGGTTAGGTTAGGTTAGGTTAGGTTAGGTTAGGTTAGGTTAGGTTAGGTTAGGTTAGGTTAGGTTAGGTTAGGTTAGGTTAGGTTAGGTTAGGTTAGGTTAGGTTAGGTTAGGTTAGGTTAGGTTAGGTTAGGTTAGGTTAGGTTAGGTTAGGTTAGGTTAGGTTAGGTTAGGTTAGGTTAGGTTAGGTTAGGTTAGGTTAGGTTAGGTTAGGTTAGGTTAGGTTAGGTTAGGTTAGGTTAGGTTAGGTTAGGTTAGGTTAGGTTAGGTTAGGTTAGGTTAGGTTAGGTTAGGTTAGGTTAGGTTAGGTTAGGTTAGGTTAGGTTAGGTTAGGTTAGGTTAGGTTAGGTTAGGTTAGGTTAGGTTAGGTTAGGTTAGGTTAGGTTAGGTTAGGTTAGGTTAGGTTAGGTTAGGTTAGGTTAGGTTAGGTTAGGTTAGGTTAGGTTAGGTTAGGTTAGGTTAGGTTAGGTTAGGTTAGGTTAGGTTAGGTTAGGTTAGGTTAGGTTAGGTTAGGTTAGGTTAGGTTAGGTTAGGTTAGGTTAGGTTAGGTTAGGTTAGGTTAGGTTAGGTTAGGTTAGGTTAGGTTAGGTTAGGTTAGGTTAGGTTAGGTTAGGTTAGGTTAGGTTAGGTTAGGTTAGGTTAGGTTAGGTTAGGTTAGGTTAGGTTAGGTTAGGTTAGGTTAGGTTAGGTTAGGTTAGGTTAGGTTAGGTTAGGTTAGGTTAGGTTAGGTTAGGTTAGGTTAGGTTAGGTTAGGTTAGGTTAGGTTAGGTTAGGTTAGGTTAGGTTAGGTTAGGTTAGGTTAGGTTAGGTTAGGTTAGGTTAGGTTAGGTTAGGTTAGGTTAGGTTAGGTTAGGTTAGGTTAGGTTAGGTTAGGTTAGGTTAGGTTAGGTTAGGTTAGGTTAGGTTAGGTTAGGTTAGGTTAGGTTAGGTTAGGTTAGGTTAGGTTAGGTTAGGTTAGGTTAGGTTAGGTTAGGTTAGGTTAGGTTAGGTTAGGTTAGGTTAGGTTAGGTTAGGTTAGGTTAGGTTAGGTTAGGTTAGGTTAGGTTAGGTTAGGTTAGGTTAGGTTAGGTTAGGTTAGGTTAGGTTAGGTTAGGTTAGGTTAGGTTAGGTTAGGTTAGGTTAGGTTAGGTTAGGTTAGGTTAGGTTAGGTTAGGTTAGGTTAGGTTAGGTTAGGTTAGGTTAGGTTAGGTTAGGTTAGGTTAGGTTAGGTTAGGTTAGGTTAGGTTAGGTTAGGTTAGGTTAGGTTAGGTTAGGTTAGGTTAGGTTAGGTTAGGTTAGGTTAGGTTAGGTTAGGTTAGGTTAGGTTAGGTTAGGTTAGGTTAGGTTAGGTTAGGTTAGGTTAGGTTAGGTTAGGTTAGGTTAGGTTAGGTTAGGTTAGGTTAGGTTAGGTTAGGTTAGGTTAGGTTAGGTTAGGTTAGGTTAGGTTAGGTTAGGTTAGGTTAGGTTAGGTTAGGTTAGGTTAGGTTAGGTTAGGTTAGGTTAGGTTAGGTTAGGTTAGGTTAGGTTAGGTTAGGTTAGGTTAGGTTAGGTTAGGTTAGGTTAGGTTAGGTTAGGTTAGGTTAGGTTAGGTTAGGTTAGGTTAGGTTAGGTTAGGTTAGGTTAGGTTAGGTTAGGTTAGGTTAGGTTAGGTTAGGTTAGGTTAGGTTAGGTTAGGTTAGGTTAGGTTAGGTTAGGTTAGGTTAGGTTAGGTTAGGTTAGGTTAGGTTAGGTTAGGTTAGGTTAGGTTAGGTTAGGTTAGGTTAGGTTAGGTTAGGTTAGGTTAGGTTAGGTTAGGTTAGGTTAGGTTAGGTTAGGTTAGGT